>JARHVA010002918.1:895000-1362500 GCA_037957365.1 Torreya grandis | reverse complement strand
AGTAGTTTAGCATGTGCTATTAATGTGCATATAAAACCTTATATACAAAAATAGTATATATAACTAACCTTGAAATCTAATCTAATGGTATCACCCATGCTGATATAGTTATAAAGATGTCATATAACATAGTAATGTATCAACAAGTTGATACTAGAAACATGATAGAATATAGATTCAGAAATGCATTGGTCAGGATTATTTAGTATAGGGAGAGACACGTATGAAATAGGATATATGGCCTTGGTTGATATAGTAGTAATATAGAATATCTATCAAAAATGAATTGAAAGTAGATAGAGAGGAAAGATATAAAGATACTTAGAGGAGGTCATTATTATAATGGTGGAGGTATGGCATAATAGTATAAAAAATATCTCATAAAGTAGCATGAGACAATCCAAACCCATTGTAATTTCACTATCTAAGTCATGCTAATGTATATTGATGAACTAATAATCCCCTACAAGAGAAACTTTCAATAAATGTATAAAGTGAAAAATATAAGGTACATACATAGTTCACTTTTCATCATATCCATTATAGTTTATCACTAACTACTCTTTTCATAAATTAAGTACACCATCAAAAGGTTTTTTATGAGATATAGTATCATGATATAAAATCACTCCATTATCATATCTTATGCTAGGATTGTCATGTAACCTATATTCATGGCTAATCATCTCAAAAAATGTTACATGTTTAATGGATTTAAAAGTGTATATCAAGGTAACATTACTAATGATAAAGGACTTGAAATCACTAAAAAATATGATGAAGATAAAATTTTATAACATCATGATATAATGACATTCTAAAAAATTCATGATAATGGCATATTAGTGTAGCATTACATGATGACAAGATGTCTCGCTTAGCATATCATAAGGAAAATGTGCCTAAAATAGATGAAAAAAATACTTATTACACACCATTCATAATGGTATACAAGGGAGGGTCCACAAAGCATTAATTAAATTTAGAGTATATAAAAGGTTGATACTATATACATAGTATCTAGTTTTTTATAAACTCATCTATGTTTGATTCTTTTGTGTTAATTCACTCTATTATATTACAAGGAAAACCTTAGTTGATATATAACTGTTAAATATTAAGTTAGTTAAAACATTATTTATTCAATCTAAGCAAGAGATCCTCTTATAGTTTTCATGACTACTTATAGTATGAAATCCCACATTATTGTATGTTTACATTGTATAACTATTAAAATATAACTTCAATTTTGAGTTATATAAATATGTATTAAAGACATCATTTTCATTTAAATCAAGTTAGACACAAGGTTTTATAACCAATGTATGTAAGCATGCTTTATTAACCTAAAAAAATCTTAAAGTTGATTTTAATACTCAAACACTATAGATAATTTGATATAAATAAATATTTTTTTATTTGATAAGGTAAACCTAGGTTTTATAGGTACCCAAAACCACAAATAGTGATATAAAGAGTTATAACTTGGCCTGAAATGGTTGAATGAGCAAAAGAGAAAGGCTAACAGCAAAAAATGAGAATAGACATAGAAAAAAGCATGTTAATTAGGGGGATCCTCCTAGGTGTCCTCCATAGCATAATTATCCTTTGCCAAGATGTTAGACTTATATTTTGAGGCCTTTTATTTGGTATGATTCTTGGGACCCTCATCTTGTTCATCAAGGAAAATCATCCTTGGGTGATTCTTGCCTTTCACTTGGGGGCAGGGATGCTTTGGGGGGACCTTGGGGGGGATTTAGGAATCTTAGAGTATTTTAAGAATAGGGAAAGTGGAAGGGGTTTGGTATACTATACCAATGTTTTTACCATGGCCTCTATCACTTGATGGAGCTTTTTCCAATCCCAAATCAATGTAGCCAAACTAAAACCTACCTACTGGATCTGACATTGAAGTTTTCTAGCATTTCTTTGTTTTTCTCATGCTTCACTATTACAATGGCATTGCCCTTCTGATTATAGGTGGAAGAAGTATCTAAATTAATGGGTTTGGGTTTAGTTATGAATAACATTTTGAGGGGAAGGTCATCATGAGGGGATTTGGACAAACTATTATGAGGGGAGTGTTTAGGGGTAGGGGGATCATGCAGAAGGATCCTCCTCTGAGGGGTCATTTGGGGAATCCTCCTTGGAGGATGATCCTTCTTGGGGGATTTTTTTACCAAGAAAGGTTTGGTCATGTTTTACTATCAAAAGGATTAAGCCTTGGTATAAGATCAGGTTGGCATCATTTACCTGGTGAAAGAGGACTGTGCTTTCCAAAGATTTCAGGAAAAAATAGGGTAATAAATATTATTTGACCATGATTTCTAAATTATATCAAGGGTAATAAATTTAATTTTAAATCAAATATATAATAAGACACTTATTATTAACAATTAAATTTTAATAACCAATAATTATAACTCTAAACCATATGCCTATATCAAGCCTAAATGGTTTTTTACATATGACCTTGACGATAACTTGGCCTAATCATCTTATAAACACATGGACACTTATTCAAGAATAATAAAATGTATATAAAAATACATTAAATATATTTTTAACATCCATCATTGTATAAAAAAGGATATTTAAACACATGCAAAAATTTAAAGTAAACACAAACTAAGTGAAAATTTTGACAAAATGCCTCAAAGAAATGAGATCTCATGGAATGCCATTCTAATAAAATAGTTTAATAAAAATGCCTAAAAAAATGTGTCCTCATGGAAATTTGTGATTGTAATTAATACACAAAATGTATTATTGATAAATTCCTTAAGGTAAGGTAATCTCATGGAAGACTATGATTTCACCATGTACAAAAATGGGTTTATTGAAAATCCTTAAAGGCATCCAACAAAGATTAATTTACAAGTTAAAAATGGAATATAAAACCAATTATAGTGTACTACATCATGAACTATATCGGGAATTCTATAAAAAGGTATGAAATAAACATTTATATCTATTTTAACTATGGATGATCCCATAACTATACATAACCATTTAATATATTTTTTATAACTAATAAATGTCTTCACTATATACTCAAACAACCATGAATATATAATTTTTAGTCACATCCATCTAAAATAGTCATAAATTAATCAAAATATAATCATATAACTAGTAATTATAATTAAAAATCACTAAACATGAATTTTTTTACCTAACACTAATGCTAAATATTTTAGAACCATTCCCAAAAGATTTCTCTTCTTTGAATTTTTTTGCCTGCTCAACACACTAGGTGTCTTTTTTCTCTAAGTGTCCTAACCTTCTTCAAAAACATCCTCTACTTATTTATTTTAATTTCCTCTACCAAATTAAAAACAAATACTACTCCTATTTCTGAAATTTAATGTTAATATAAAACATTTATTCACCATCCTTGTCAAATTTGATATTAAATCAAAATTCATCAATCGAAACACATCTCTTAGCATTTTATTTTTAGATAACTAGAGAGGTTGGGATTTAATCTTCTTTTTCAAAAAGTTTATGTTGTGTTTTTAATGAAATTTTACTCAATAATCACAACTATGTGCCTTTGTAATTTTCCCCATATCCATACTCTTTTGTCAAGAATGGGGAGGCCCATCAAAAAGGTTGTAAAATTAACTTTATTCAATTCAAAATTATTAATTTTTTATATTTTTTCCATATTCTATTATTACATTCTCAATTCCTTTTTATCTTATTTTTAACTTCAATATTAATTTATAATGGTCCATCAACCATGCAATGGTCAAGCTTAAAATATTTCTCAAGGGTCACATATTTATTTTAAAATAAATATAAGCATTGTATATTAGTAACCTCTCTAAAGATGATGTCACAAATATAAGTTGAATGTATCGAATTTATCAATTTTAATTGGAGACATGGTCAAAAAATACTACAAGACATAGGTGGTATTTATATTTTAACTACAATGGCCCATATAGGTATATTGGGTCATAGACCCAATGAACTATAACATATGGATTCTAAAATCTTAAAATGTGATGAAACATGTTGATAAGGCTTGTCAATCAAAAATTTATACCCACACATTCATACATATTGTAAACATGAATGTAAATCATTCCTAACATAAATTTATTAATTAAAATAATTACACATATGATTTGATTTGATTTTTAGGACTACTATTAATCATAAAATATAATATATCCTCTATAGTGGTATAATCAAGAAGATGAAAGTGATATTAAGAACACATTCCATGACTCAAACATAGATGATCACTACTCATACCAAAACAAGTGAAAAAATGTCTAATATATAACTATAATAACTACTAATAGTTCCACAAGGTACTCTCTCCACTAACCATAATCTACATATATTTCCTTATCTTTGATGATATTCTCCCTCACACCAAGTGGGATCTACCTACATCACAAACAATAGAAGAAGAATGAAGTTAAACAAGTCATGGTATCAAACTCACATGGTATGAAATATTAAATTCATGATAATGTACAATAATAATCATTTCACATAATTACATAACATCTGTATGTTCTAATTAAAATTGATTCCATCAACTATATCCAATAGATATAAAAATTAGGAAAAAATTAATTAATTGATCTTCAACTTATAAATAAAAATAATAAACATCCCTGATTTCATAGAAATAAATCAATATTTTAATTATTAATTATGCTCTATCTTTCTAATCATAGGAAAGTTTCTTAAAAAACTATCACTAGAAAAAATGGGGTGTGAAATGCAGAAGGCATATTAGTACCAAGTAGGAGTGCATGTTATTATTCATCAGAGGTGAAATCCTTAAAATTATGTTTTAGTTCATATATAGTTACATGTAACAATGCATCATATAATTGTGTATTCATATTATGATATTAAGTTAGTTTTTATCTCTCAAAATCATAAAATATACCATTAGCATTAATTGTGTCTTCCTCTATGATTAAGATTAAATTTAGTAGGAAAATTATAAATTAGGTTGGAAAACATGAAATAAATATAGAAAATTAAAACCCTATGAAAATAGAAGGAAACCCTAGTAAATTTAGGGTTCTACTATTCTCAATATAAGGAATGGGTTCACAAATATGTTTTATATATTTTTTCTTAAGTTCACTTAATAAGATAAAATTATGGAAAATTCAAATTGTATAAGATATTTCATTCACATAAAAATATGAGTGTAACTAGCAGAATAAGTTTTCTATTGATAGAAAAAGTAGAGGGATGATGTAATTTTATTGTTTTATGGTATGTACAAGTGTATGATAAGGTTCAATCATCATAATACATCATAAAATGGCATTTGAATACTCATATATTGAAAAACATTATCTACGTGAATCAAGACAACTCTAAAATTCTTGGACACATGTGCAATGTGAAAATATCTAAAAGGTTGCAAAACCATCCTATATGTTTTCACTAATTTGTGATAGTTATAATTGTTGTACTTGAATTTTATAATATATCTTATGTATATAAATGTTTGTGATCTCATGTAAGTGGTTTTTTTATCCTTCTCTTTGATTCAAACCCTTGTTGTATACTATATAACTAATGTAAAATAAGGACATCATGTGAAGGGGATGGGTTAAACTGACCTCAATCATCCCCTATGGCTAAATGCTACCTAAATATCTAATACTAAAAATATGGAAGTCAAACTAAACTTAGTTCCCCACCTAGTTGAGTGTGTGAAATCTTGTGTAGTACTAAAATGCAATGCAATCATGTGTATGGATTTGAACACCTAAAAACTTGTGATTTGTCCTTGAAAATGTATTCAAACTTATATAAAAGCTTTATATTTTGATGGGTTCAATATTTATAAACATTAAGATAGTTTCTCTCAATGTGCAGAGTTATTTCTAGTGATAGATTAGTGATATGTTTCCATAGGCTTATGACTGATATGTGTATATAGTTGATTTAACATTTTAGGTTTTTATAAGTGTAATTCTTATGTTTGGTTAAGGGGCTAAGATGTATAAATCAATTAAATAAATATGAATAATTAATTACTAATTTGTTATGATTTTGACCTTGTTTGAATTTCTAAAAATATGAACAAAAATGGATAAATAGAGACTTATCTAAAAACTAACTATCACAGATGATTTGGGTTCTAAAATTTGATATTTGAGTAGCAGTTTATGTCATCAATAATATTCTAGTATTCATCTATTCACTAAATAGTAGTGACCAGTTTAGACAGTAGCACCATCCATGTGTAGTATCTTCAATATGGCACTAATGTTCCCTTTGCAAGACTTCCTTTTTTGGGGAGCACTTGTGACTATGTTTGTATGTTATGTTCCTACATGAATGAAACTTATAGGTTTGTATTTCACCTAAAAAACTATATTCAATTTGAAAACCCTAATCTCCTTAAAAGTATGGCATAAGCAATAATTTTTTGTGTGTTAGTATGATGGGTTGGATATCCTCAACACCCCATTTTGTAGAGAGTTACCTATATACCTTTACTCCGAGGAAGGATTAAGTTTGATGTAGTTCTCCCACATAATGCTTGATGTATGTGTAAGTGAATGCTATAATGAGAATGGCCTTGGATGCCATGAATGTTTTTGTGCTTTAAAATGCTTGAAAATTGGACTTAGGGCTATTATAGATGTTAGTATGTATAAATTAGGGAAGAATAGGAATCAAATAGCTCAATTTTGCATAGTTTTATCTTTGGTTTGAATAAATTTTGTATATCTTTTCCATATAGTGAATAGAGGTGGATTAGTCTTGTATTTATAGGTTTTTGTTGCTTGTACAGATAAGAAAATAAGCTTAGGTTGACCTTACGAGGAGCACACATTTAAAAAATTATCCATTGGGAAGATCTAGAGCTAAGGACAATAGAACCCAGTTGGGGACACTAGTTCCATGTGGTTATAGTGTCCTAAATGTGGTGTTAATGCCCTATTTATAGACTACTAAGTAATTTAGATTGGAGTCTAGGATGACAGTGTTGAGACTGTGTTTTGACTGGCTATAGGTGATTGTATCTACTGAATGACTAGAAATGTAATCATAATGCATAATAATAGGTCTATGGGTAGCCTATGGATAGGGTAACTCAAGAAACACTCTTAGAATCCAATTACCACTTTTAGGTGATTATATTCCCCCTTTATGCTAGTAATACAACAAAGTGAAATGACTAGTATAAAGGGGGGGAAAAGCATACTTATATTTACCTTGGAAGTGAAGCCCACATAGATAAGTTTGAATATACAAATCTAGGTTTTTTTATGTAGAATATGATCCAAATTAATGTCCTACAATGAAACATGAAAAAAATCAGTCCTTACCTAGGAGATAATCAAAATAAAAAGACTATGTTGAAATGAAATAACTGAGTAAAATTGACTAAAGAGAGAGGAAATGAATGAATATACCTTGTTTGGTATGCAAACCAATGCATGGACCTAGTGATAACCTATGTGTGTTAATTTACATAGTTATCATATAACTGAATATCTTGAACTATGTTGATGGTTTGCTCAATCCTAATATGGGTGGCTTAAGAACTCAATCCATTTTTGACTCCATCATTGCCCACCCCTACTCGATGGATCTTGATCTTTGTGAATATCTTGGATAAGACTGTAAGTGTGTCTAATCCTCTCATTTAGGTGGTTAAATAACTCAAGTAAGACATTATTACATCATTGTCCCATGTGTGAAGTAGATGCATCTATAATTTTACTATGCAAAGTCCTAAAAATATCTAAGTATAGTCTAATTATTATTCAGCTTCATGTCCACTTGTGTATATTAGGTAGATCTAGGCCACTCAATAATTCCAACCACTATAGATGGAGTAAGGCATGAATCTAGTGACAACTTGGAATGTGATATCAAGTGTATACAACATAAATAATGACATGGAGTTTTTTATTCCATATGATCAACCTATCTGAAGTTGAGTATATGAAAATTATGTGCCACACACATGCTACAATCTAGTTTCTAAGTATACTAAATCTGAAATAAATATGTAATAGCTAAACCTATGTAACTGATCTGAGCAACATTTTAGGGGATAATTTAGGTGATGGTTCTACCCCCAATTGATGACATAATTTTTGGGAGCCATAACTTTTACACCGTAGGTCCAATCATCTCACTGTTTGAACCGTTGGAAAGCTAAGAATGAGGAAAAAATAGTGAGATGGAATGGATCTTTTTTAATGTATTTTGACCCATAAAAACCCAATGGAAGTGCCCTAAATTTTAATTATAGTAGTGTAGTCTAAAAATAGTAATTCCTCAAATTTTGTATTGTTGTAAATCATGGAAGTTGAATTACTTGATCTCCCTCAATATTTATGACCTTCCACATCCTCCTCCTAACTTAAAAATGTTTATAAATGAATATTTAATCCAAAAGATAAATCAGACATCTCTTCTTAGAGATAAGCATATGTTTGATGTTGTGTTGTTCTTGTCTCTTGAATTATCTTTCAACCAAAGCTTTTGAGTTTTGGATCAACAGTATCAGAGTGGTTTATATTTAGAGTGTATGATCCTAAGGATGAGGTCAGATTACAAGAAGATTGGGTGGAAAATAGAACCAGCAGACTATCCACCTATTCGCTCCAAACAACCTTAAATGGTGGACAACATTGAGACATCTGATCCTTTCAAGGAAATGGTGAATGAAGCCCTCCAATAGTAGCAAGCACAGATGATACATAAAATTTCCCAAATTATCTAACAAATCTCCATGGGAAATTATGGCTCCTCATCTACACCCCCACATCATTTTAGTGCCCCAACACCCTTCAAGGTTTAGGTGAATTTTGATATCCCTACATTTGAAGGTAAAATCAATGTTGATGTAGTAGAAAATTGGTTGGATCAATTATCTTCATTTTTTTTGGTAAATAAATTCACCGATAAAGAGAAGATGACTTTACTCTTTTGAAAGCATCATTGTCTATCAAAAATTTGTGGGAAGTGTATAATAAGATATTTAGTATGGATGATATTGGATTTAAGGCAGAACCTACCTGGGATGATTTCATAGAAGTTGTAAAGGAATAATACTACCCCATTAGAGCATATGATGATCTGTATATAGAGTGGCAACAACTTCACCAAGGTAAGGAACAATCTATTCAAGATTACACTAAGATTTTTCATTTTCTATCTACAATATTGGGCATCCAATAAAGTGAGAAACACAAGGTTCTCAAATATCATGGTGGACTACAATGGTATATACGGGGGGAGATGGAACTCTTTAATTTGGAAACCCTCAGTGAGGCATACAAGTTCATAGTGAAGATTGAGTAGAAGCATGGAAGAATGAATATGAAGAGTCATCCTTCAAAATGGAAAAGTGACAAAGGAGGTCAAACATGGGGCCACAATTGGAAGCAAAAGAAATGTAAAACTAAGAAATGGTGTGATTGCCACAAATCTAAAATGAACTCCAAAGAAGAATGTTGAGCCATCAAGTCCTTGCTTTCTAAGTCACAATCATCAACAACTACTACTCTACCTAATACATAACCTACAGTTAAAGAGGATGAAGAAGAGATTGTAGATGTTGATCTTGATGCCATCGTTGCTTCATCACAGACCCACAAGGAAAGGCCATATGACAAGGAAAGGTTGTTTCACTCTAAGTTATGGGTAAAAGGTAAGCCTTTGCATTTAATTCTTGATAGTGCGAGTAAAAAGAATTTAATCTCTACTAATGTTATGAAAAGCCTAAATTTGTCCATGAAGCCTCACCCAAAGCCATACAGTATTAGATGGTTGAGTCCAAGAAGAAACCTCTGTGTCACCCACCAATGTCTTCTCTCATATATAATAAAAACTTTCCAGGATGAGGTCTTATGTGATGTGGTCAATATAGATATTTGTGATGTACTCTTTGGTCAGCCATTCATGTATGATCAACATGGCATCTATGAATCAAAAACTTGAAGGATCACCCTCAATCTTGGAACATGGCACTACAGGGTACTAGAGGTACCACCTTATACATTTGTCTCCTTGATTAGTGCCAAGAAATTTGTTCTCATGGTGGTCAAGCCATAAGAATCCAAAAGGACCAATGTTATCACCCTGACTACATAAAAAACACAACAATAGAATAAAATAGATAACAAGCTAAAGAATTTAACAACCTTCCATCCATAAACTAATGGTCAGACAAAACTGGTGAACAATCAGGCCCTACATAACTCCACAAAGCATAGTCCATTCCAAGTATGCATCAGAAATCAAATAAAAACACAATTGCCACACTTGATGACAAATCTTGATGCAATGGGGACCATTGCTTCTCAAGGAGGGAGGAATGATATGAGCAACATTTCAGGTGATAATTTAGGTGACGGTTCTACCCCAATTGATGATAGAAATTTTAGGAGCCATAAATTTTGCACCGTAGCTCCAATCAACTCACTGTTTGAACTGTTGGAAAGATAAGAATGAGGAGAATGTGGTGAGATGTCATGGAGATACACTTGATGGATTTTGACCCCAAAAAAACCAATGGAAGTTTCCCAAATTTTAATTTTAGTAGTGCAATCTAAAAATAGTAAGTTTCTAAAAATAGTAATTCCTTGAATTATGTATTGTTGTAAATCATGGAAGTTGAACCACTTGATATCCCTCAAGATTTGTGACCTTTCACATCCTCCTCTTACCTTCAAAATGTGTATAAATGAAGATATGACCTAAAATGGAAATCAAACATCTCTTCTTAGAGATAAACATATGTTTGGATCTGCAGATTTTGATGAATAAAACATCTCTTCTCAGAGATAGCATTATTGTTATTGTCTTGTTCTTGTTTCTTGAATTATATTTCAACCAAAGCTTTTGATTTTTGGATTAGTAACTGATCTAAATGTATGAGTGATCATGCCACACATGATGAACCCAAATCTAAAAAACTAGTATGAATCTAAACTAAAATGAATGAATCTAAGCTAAATCTAAACATAACTACCAAACCTATGACTAAATCTATTCTAAATGATCTGGATTATCTTGAACTTAGGGCTACTAGATAATATCACCCTATAGTGGATAGTATCACCTTATGGCACTAGTGTCCCAATCTAGGTGCTAATGATTGTTTGGTCTAATTTTCATGTGATCTAAATTTACTATTAAGTCTCTATTCTATTTTGTGTCTAACCTGAGTCTGATATTTGAAATTGAGTCTACATGTTGAAATGTATTTATGAAAAGTAATGTAGGAGCCTAGTATCTATGATAAACACCTGTAAATTACCCTTTTGTTAAGGTAGTTGTGAAACCTATGTAATAACTTCCCTCTAAAGAATTATCTTTGTAAAATGTGTTAATTAGAGCATGTGCATGATATTCTAATATAGTGTAAAACATAACATCAAAATGTAAATATGTCTGAGCATAAGTAGGAAATATAAGATGTTTGTTATAATCTAGTATTGCACAAAGGTTTTAAGATATATGTAATCAATGTGTATAATAGTAAAATCTAATTAACCACCTAGGGGCATGGGTCATGATGCCCATCAAGGCTCATAAGTAGGAAGGGTAGATGAATGAGAGCCCTTGTGACATCAAAAATTTGTGTGTGTGTGTGTGTGTGTGTGTGTGTGTGTGTGTGTGTGTGTGTGTGTGTGTGTGTGTGTGTGTGTGTGTGTAATAAATAAATACAAGTATCATGGTGTAGAATCATAAAAGGAAGTAAGCATACAAGCACATGAGGCACACAAAAGTTAAGCCAAGGGGACATAATACAAGTGACATGGGCACATGTCACTAAAGTTGAGAATAAGGCCATACAAGGACATGTTCAAATGTCCACATATGCAAATAACAAACAATTTGGCATAGATCCACATATAAGGACATGCTTAAATGTCTGCATGTAGATGCATAAAAAATCACACACAAGGGACATGGGCACATGTCCGAGGAATATAAACAAAGAAGTGGTGTAGAATCCAAATAACAATTGCATATTCAAATGCCCTCGAATATGGAAGAAGCATAAGAAACATAATTAAGACTAATATAGGAAGTAAAAAGGAAAACATGTATAACTATGCAATACACATCTATTTAAATGACATGATGCATATATATTGAGGCTAACTAGTGATAGTTTTCAAAAAATCTAAGTAATGAGGAGCAACAAACAATATCAGGATAAATCAATGCATAAACTAGAGTGTATAGTCTAGAAAAGATAAAACCTGGTTATATAAACTATGTATGAGATGCCCCCAAGTGGGTAGATGTATCAATGTATAAACTTGGATTTGTTTAAATTCCCCCATTGGGTATATGAAAGCTAGTTTAGATTATTGTAGTGGACAGGAGTCCTATCTTTGACAAGAACAAGTGAAGCATATGTGTATGATAAAATTGACTATACTAGGATAGCTAGAAATATGCAATATTTGGCATGTATTAGAAATTTAAACATATCAATGCATACAATTTGTAAAAAAAATATTTTTGAAATATTTTAATGTTTTTTTTAATTTTGACATATTATATTATTTTTGTGTTTTTTGAGTATAATCTATCTAACAACAAATGAAAATAAACTATGTAGAAATAGAGAGAGAGAGAGAGAGAGAGAGAGAGAGAGAGAGAGAGAGAGAGAGAGAGAGAGAGAGAGAGAGAGAGAGAGAGAGAGAGAGAGAGAGAGAGAGAGAGAGAGAGAGAGAGTAAATACTAGAAATGTAAATGAAACAAAATAAAACCAAAGTGTAATGTTTCTACAGACCTAAGATCACATTCATGGTATGTGGATAATCAAATGGTGGATCTGGTAGAAGATCATCTAGTGTTAGATATTGATCCTATCTAGACTCAAAAAATCATCATCATCATGATCATCATACCAATCTGTATGTATCAATGAGGCCTTATCCTTAGCATGAGTCTAGAGTCTATACATCTGAATGGCATGTTGCTCAACTATGTAATATGTTTCTTATGTGGTCCCAGGGTAAACCACATTAGAGCATGGAGTATCTATGTGAAAACTTGGTTCTCATTGATCTCATCATGTAAAATGTGAACCATGTGTCTGTCATGAGTGAATGTCAAAAATCTCTGTAACTGATCAACTATATCATCCATCACCTATAATCATGTACTTCTAAGTGTAACATGTATATGAGTGTCTCTACTCAAAATTAAGAATAATGTATTATCCACCTTGGGGCCACATGAAACTAGTAATATAATATGGCTAATGGAGTCTTGATAGTGTATAGCATGTTATAGCTCATTCTCCTGATAACCAATGTGGTGTAAAAAACCCAAAGTGCAACTATTAGGATTAGAATCCTCATCTATATCCACATGTGGAACATATTTGTCTACTACAAATATATCTATAGTCAATGGATCATGTCATGAATATCTATGTTGGTGTTGGCTCTATCATGGTGATCATATCTATGTAGTATCTCATACCACTAGTGGTGGTGGTGCTTTTGAAGGTGGAGGTTGTATAATCTAGATAGTTCCCTTAGACTTTTATTTATTTATTTATCTTATGTTGTAGTGTTGCACATGTGTCTATATCATGTCTTTTGAATCTATGGAAGTGAAAAAATGGGTGGCCTTCCTATGGTGATAATCTACTAGTTGATCTGTGTCATACTATGGGTAATAAAATCAATCCTCTATCAAGTAATAGTTATAATATCTCATGTGGTCTATCCTATGAGCTCCCTCCCTAAATCTATATGACTGAATTGGTATCCATGGATGTGACCATATATATTGAATGGATCAAGGGATCTACTTTTGACAATGGCTAGGCATGGGATCTTTTAGCTATAGAATCCTAAACAAGTGATGCTACTAATATAGGGTGAGGTATAAGTGCCCTTGAATTATCTCTATATTCCCCTAAGCCCACTAGTGTAAAGCTTAATCCACATAAATAATCATCAATGTCTATAGGTGTTTGATCATCCTCTGTAGTGTCCTATGAATTTGTATTAGAATTATGAATATAAGTCTCCTTTGAACTGATAAGTAGTAGTAACTAAGCTATGATAATCTCATCATCTATCTTGGATAAGGATGTCTATGTTATGTAAATTTGTTCCTCTTTGCTTGGTGAAGGTATCTATGTTTGGAGAGGTTGGTCCTCTATCATTGGGGAAGGTATCTATGCTTGGAGACGCTGGTCCTCTATCATCAGTGAAGGTATTTGTTTTGTAGGATGATTTAAAGGTGGTGTATTAATAGTATTAATAAACTTCCCCACCTCATAAGTATGCATCTGCTCAATATAAATCTGATGAGGTGTAGTTTTGATGAGAATATGAGGTGTTCCATTAGATGATATATTTATTATATGAGGCTCAGTGAACCTACAATATCTAGATGGTTAATTATCTACTAGACATGTGTATAGGTACCCATCTTGTAAAAATTTAACACATATGTGAAGAGTGGAAGGTACAGCCTCCATATCATGTATCAAGGGTCTCCTAACTAGAAAATTATAATGTAAATGGTTCAACATGACTTGAAAGTGTGTAGATAATGTCTTTGGTCCCATTGTAATATCCAATGTGATTGATCTCAATGTTTGTTTAGGAATGTCATCAAACCCTTGAATGTTCTTGTATATTTTTTGAATATATGTTATATCAACCCCCATGGTTTGAAAAAATGTGAGGTTACATATATTGAGTCCTAAACCACTGTCGATGAGTACTTATTTAATAGTTTTGTTGTTGATTTGAGTTTGAATAAAAAGTGGAAAGTTTTGATTAACAACTAATTATGAAGGTAAATACTCATTAGAAAAAGTTATCACATTCTCCATGTCTTTGATAGTATTCATGATAGATGCAAAATAGGATGGCTCAGTATCATGAGGCACATATGTGTGATTAAGTATTTGAAATAGAATATCTTTGAATATTTTTGCTTTTTGAATTAATTCCAAGATAAATATATTAGTTGGTTTATTCCTCAACTGATCCATAATATCAAAATCTCTTTATTGATCTCTAGGTGTTATTTTAGTGTGTTAGGGATGAGAAGGGATGGTATGGTTATGCTTTTCCTATATAGGCTAAGGAGACACCCTATTCTACCTAGTGATAGCTCAAACCATGGGATCTACTATTTTCCTAGGCTGAGTAGTAGAGGTGGGATGAGAGTGGAGATAATCAAGTGGTTGAGGTGGATTTAGAATAAAAGGAGTCCTTTGAGCCCTCTATCATCTAGTATTTATTGTAGGTAGCTCAAAGTGAGCCATATAAAAATTATATGTATAAAAATAGGGCTCACATGATGGAAGACCAATATGTGAAACAAGCTTATCTCAAATTGAATCCATGATAGGAGTAACAGACATGTGTACCTTTTTACAAATAGTTGGTAATAAACATGCTAAGAAAAGTACCAAGATTTTATCATGAAATGAAAGATGGCTTATGTCATGATAATAATGGTAACAAGTTGTAAATTGAGACTTAGTGACTATTAGAAATGTGAACCCTAGGGTTGTCTAGGGTTAGGATGTTTGAATATAGGGTTTCTTTACACCAATTTAAATTATATGTAAAATAAATTGAAACCCTAATATAAAATAGATTTTAAATAGCTAAGTTTTCTACATAAAATCAAAATTATTTATCCCTAAATTTATTGCACAAAATTTGGATGAATGAAATCTAGGGTTTGATGCAATATTCAAAGTAAGATAGGTTCACCAAATGATTTAACATTTTAGTGTTTTATAAGTGTAATTCCTATGTTTGGTTAAGGGGTTGAGATATTTAAATAATTTAAATAAATATGCAATAATTAAGTACTAATTTGTTGTGATTTTTACATTGTGTGACTTTATAAAAAAGAAACAAATAGGGATAAGTAGATACTTGTCTAAAAACTAACTATCATGGATGATCTGGGTTCTAAAATTAGAGATATGGGTAGTAGTCTATGTCATCAAATAGATTCTAGTATATGTCTATTCTCTAGATAGTAGCACCCAGTTTGGATGGTAATACTATTTGTGTGTACTATCCTCAATGTGGTGTTAATGTCCCCTTTATGGAATTGTTCCTATTTTTATGGATCACCTATGCCTATGTTTGTATGTTATATTCCTACATGACCAAAACCTATAGCTCTATATTATACCTTGAAAAATTGATTTAATTTTCAAAACCTAATCTCCTTATAAGTATGGCATAAGTAATAATTTTGTGTTTTAGTAGGATGGACTAGACATTCTCAACACCTCACTATGTAGGGAGTTGCATACATACCAATATTCTAAGGAGGGATCAATTCTAATGTATTTCTCCCACTTAGTGTTTGATGTATGTGCGAGTGAATGCTATAATGAGAGTGGCCTTTTATGCCTTAAATATGATTGAGATTTGAAATGCTTGAAAACTAGACTTAGGGATATTGTAGATCATAGTATGTATAAAATAGGGTAGAATAGAGATCAAATACCTTGATTTTTCACAACTGTCTTTAGTTTGAATAGTGTGTGCATCTATTTTCCATCTAGGGAATAGAGGTGGATTAGACTTGTATTTATAGGGTCTTGTTTCTTATGTGGATAATAAAATGAGCTTAAGCCAAACTTAGGAGGGGCACATATTTGAAAATTATTTATTAGGAAGAGCTAGGACTAAGGATAGCAGTGCCCAATTGGGGACACTAGAATCATGTGGTTATAGTATCCCAAATGTGGAGCTACTATCCTCTTTACAAACTGCTATGCAATTTGGATTAGAGTTTGGAATGGCAGTTTTAGGACTATGTTTTGACTAGATGTAGGCAACTATGGTCTATTGAATGAATATAAATGTAAGTTTAATGCATAAGTATATGTCTATGGATAGCCTAGGGATAGGGTAACTCAAGTGACACCTTAAAATCCAATCACCACTTTTATGTGATTACAATAGCTGACTATTTGGGTAATTTCACTGACATTTAAAATCTATGTACTAACCCATATGAACAATTTTAATTTGGTAAAAAATAATTAAATTCCATGTACTGACATATTCATCCAAATTGGAGATGTTTGCATTGTTGCACTACTTAAGGAAGTGAAAACATTTCTATAAAATAGGAAAAAATATCTGAGATTAGGGGACAATATGAGATTATATTAATCTATTCAAGAAGAGACTAGCAAAATCATGTGTTGCAATAAATAAAAATTTGGGAATGTCAATTCCATATATAAATGAATGTCTAAGGAAAAATGTGAAAAAGAGTTATGTATGCATGCATACGTCAAATATGTTAAATAGTTATCATATCTAATATTTTGAAGTGTCTAATACAAAAATATGAATGTCTATAATTTCAAATTTATTTTTATATATTTTGTATATATGTTTCATGAACCAAGAAAAAATACTAGATTTAAAATAAAATCAAATACTAAGTATTTATTTTTTAGAAAATTAATTTGTAGAAATAAATCATTCAACAATCTCAATAAAAATATATATTCTAGAAAAGAAGTGAAAAAGAAATCAAACAAATCATCAAATAATTATCTATCTAATTTATACATGTCCTTATTTATGCGGTTAAATATTTATTTAAATTTCTCCAAAAAGAAGTATAAATACAAAAATGTAGGAAATGGGACATTGATATGAATGTAAAACTTATATGTATATATTTTCTACTATTTTGACTTAAAAAGATGATTTTATTGAATATGAATACCTAGTTGATTTCTTGACAAGGTGCTATTTTTTTTTTTAATTTGGATTTTCTTATTATCCATTGTTGATATTACTTATTTCCTACTATTTTCCATGATGTTTCTACTTCCATAGAAATGAGTTTCATGTTATTTTTAAATGCAAGTGCTATTATATATTTCTCCCCTTAAAATTACCTTTGATAGTCTTCCTTTTAAAAGTGACCTCTGATAATATTTATTATAACTAAGTGAAAATATGATATTTTTTACCAAGATTGGAAATTTTAGTTGATATAATGTAAATAATTATGTTTGTTTCTCCTAAATTCTCCCAAAACTTTTATACAAGGAAACCTAAAGTGTTTTAAAGGATAAAAATTATAATATACTAATATATTAAAATTTACCACCTAATTCAAAACGTGGTATTTTAAATATATGAATATACCATATGGAGAACTTATCAAATTTGAAAACATCAAACATAACCTATTATAAATTACATGTGTCATCTTGTTTTATTAACTTATTTAATTTATGCCATATTTTTTTATCATATTTTAAATTATCTAGAATGTAGTACAAATCTTTTCAAGACATCTTAATCTAGCACAACTTTTATTTATATAATGTTACATTGAAATGAATTAAAGTTTAAAATGAAAAATATTTTATCCCAAATTTTAAAGTTTTAAATTAATTAAAGGTTTTTTCTCACAATTATTTAAATTTTAAATGAAATTAAATTATTTTCTCAAAAACGTATACATTCAAATGAATTAAATTTATTTTATTACAATAAATAAATCATAATATAAAATTTTAATGATAATCATGACATAGTTTTTTTTTTAAAATTAGTATAAGAGGATTAATGGGGTCATTACCATTTAATTCATAAAATGTTTTTAGAATAAACTCACTTGTAAAATTAGTAAGACAAACAATAACCTAATGTTGTCCTTAACATCAAAGGGAAATAAAAATCAATAAAAAATAAAGAAGAGTAATTAAAAATATTCATTAAAAAATTGCATGAAAACTCAACAATAAATAAAAATTTGAAACACATTAAATCTAGATCTTGAGTAACACTTTCTTCCAAAGGAAAAAAGTAAAATATTTTCCTTAAAATGTCAATACTTTGTATATCCACTACTAAAGGCTTATACAACATTACCCAAATGTTTTTATATCCACCAAACATTAAATATAGCAATAACCATGGAGACTATTTCAAAAAATCCACCCAAAAATCTAAATTACGTACATGAATACTTTGTATAGACACTACTAAAGACTTATACAACATTACCCAAATATATCCATAACCATCAAACATTAAAGTAATTAATAACCATGGATATTTTTTCAAAAAATCCCCCCCCAAAATGTAAAGTGTGCACATCCGAATCTAAAAAACTCATGAAGAATAACTATAGACTTCAATACAAACAAACCAACATAAAATATTATATATAGATAACAATTACAATATTTTAATTTTACATTCATAGGTTAATATATTTTTTAGAAATTGCTAAAAAACTTCTCGTAATAATGAAAAATAACTATAGACTTCAATACAAACAAACCAACATAAAATATTATATATATATATATATATATATATATATATATATATATATATATATATATATATATATATATATATATAACAATTACAGTATTTTAATTTTGCATCCATAAGTTAATATATTTTTTAAAAATTGCTAAAAATCTTCCCATAAGCATTTATAGCCTCCAAATAACAAGCCCCATGTCTCTTTATTTGAGATATAAACACCAAATTAATATAAGACTTCCATTATGAATAATATTTCTTTATATTTTTAACTAGAGTCCACTCATAAGATTCATCCAAGGAAGAGGAATTATCATTCAAATGAGGAATATGAAGATTACACTTATCAATTCTAAAAACATGTCTATTTTTATAAAATGAAGAAGGTTTCAAATATCTAGCAACAAAACCACTATCAAGGAGCCATCCTTCTCCATATCAATATTATCAAGATATCCTTGGAAATTTTCAACATTTTATATATAAGATCTACCTTTTCTTGAAACACAGATTCAATACAAACATGTTGATGAAAAAAATATTACCTTTTTCATCATGTGGGTTTCCTATATCTCTTTTATAAAGTAGTAATCTTTTGGAAATAATCTACCAAATGATCCATGATAAAAATATTTTTTTTTAATTTAAAATGTATCCACTCAAAATCAAATTGTTGTACCTAAACACATCCTAATTTTCATCTCAATATCTTCTGGAAATCCTCTAGATAAATCCATTTCCACACAAATGCAATCAAAGATAGTTTTGGTATGGTAACTTTATGTTATGGGAATAGATATGAATTTATAATTGATGATATTTAATAACCACCCCAAAACTGTATGGGAAGGTTAGATAATATAAACTAGATTAGATTTAGTGAGAAATTTTAGGTTAAGGGGTTAAATTCAGGGAACTAAGGCTTCATACAGATAATTATTGATCCCCAAGGCCAAGGACCTAAATTTAAAATCACCTCTCTATCCTCCATTAATTAAAAAAATAAAATAAAAGATATAATAGCATAAGTTAAAATGGAGAGATATATAGACAAATACAATTTCCAATGATACAAAATCTAGGAATAAAGATCAATGATTGATTACTAATACTTATGAAATTTACAATTAATTTCTAGCTCAATTAAATTCTATTATTTTAATACCTTCATATTTAGCCACTTTTTTATTAATGAATTTAGGCATTTACGAGGTGAAACAACTCTTAGTTTGTGTAATATTAGAAATTGGCTCCCTCCATTTGTTAATGGTTATACATTTATTTTTAGGTTAAGGAATATTAATTAAATTAAAACTATCACATCTTAATTATGTATTTTATAATTTTATAAAATTATCAAAAATTTAAATTTATAAAATTAAATGGGCATAGGTCTCCTAGAAAGGATATGAGCTCTATCAATTAGGCTTACTAGGAAGCATATAACTCTTATGACTGTAACCTATGTTTTGTAGGATTTCTCTACTAATTAAATTTTTTTTATGTAGTTTTGTAAGAAAATTGATAAAAATGTAATAGGCACATGTGATAATGTAAGTAAGTTATTAATTGTATAACAAAGCGGTTTTAATTGTGAAATTAAACCCACATGTTGCTTCTAAAATTCATTATTGATTGTAAGAAAAGTATGAGCTTGTAATAAGAGATAAGGGTCTTATAAGGTAATAAAATACCCTTTTAAGGAGATTAATCCATCTCTATTAATGATTTGATGTATAATTTAGGGTATTTAATGCCAACTCTTAGCTATTTATGAGAGTTTTTCATTTTTGTGGGGAACTTATGGAAGAAAGATATTGGAGTTGTGGTTCTTGGAGAGAACCTTGGAAGAGGTTGAAGGGATATTGAAATAAGGTTTTAAGGTAGGCAACCTATCAAACTTATCCTTTATTTGTTATCAAATGTTGAAAAAAATGATAAATTTTATCTCTCTCAACACTTTTCTTGGAAACTATAAATAGTGGTCTTAATAATGTAAATTTGTTCATTGTTGTGTTTTTTATGTCTCTTTATGCTTGATTGATTTTTTTTTTTTAAATGATAAATTAGATTTTTATATTAAATTTTAAATACGTCTTATTTTTTTGTTTTTCTCATCTTTATTAAAATCAAATTAATAATAAAAAATAGATTATAGATTTACTTAAAGACTACTTTTTTTAGAACACACACACACATGAAACTTATTTTGAATGAAATTATCTATCAAAATGTATACAAAAAATCTGTTAGGCCCAAAACGTATGTGTATACATTTTATGACATAAAAATATATGTATTATATAAATACATATATGTATAATTTTTGAAAGTAATATTTTAATTCTTAATAGTTATGTATAATTTAAAAATACAAAATATAGTAACAACAAAAATAAAATTAATTAAAAATAAACAAAAATAAAAAATAAAATGCATTTGGGGAGGGATGGGGTCAGCTAAATGGATGAGGTCCCTATCATCCTCCCTCATATATTATGTGTGGAGGTTATGGTATATCTAACCCTTATAACCCTCCATGAGGGTGGGATAGTAGTATTTTTCCCTCAAACAAATGATGGGGACTTGGAATTCTAGCACTAACCATGGCAATGGGACTAGACAGTCATGTCGTTAGATGTGTAAACTTAGTTTCCTAATATTAAACCTAAATGACAATCCATTTTGACCTTTTATTATATATATATATATATATATATATATATATATATATATATATATATATATATATATATATATATATATATATATATAAATTATTCTATTCAAATATTACTATTATATATATCCTATCAATAATTTATTTAGGGTTTCTATTCCATTCTTTTCTTTTGAAATCATAGTCTTATTTGAGATTATTGAGCTTCACCCTTTTAATAAGAGCTTTGCTCCCTTGATATTGTCCATCTTATTATTTTAGAACTTATAATACTAAGAGATAAAATGATTATTGATTTATAACACTTTTTTTTATTGATAACGTGTGCACTATAATAGAAATAGTTTATGTAAAGCTAATTGATCCTTTAGTTGTAATAGGTTAGGAAAGTTAGGGAGTAAGTTAAGTAATCTATTATTTTCAAAATTTAATGATATTTTGAATAGATATGAGATAATTTTATATTAAAATGTAACATTTGTAAATAGTTCTTCTTGTTTATGATAGTGTAGGAAGTCTATGCAAATAATTTTATATTATATTATTTGTGGAAATTCAATAAATTTATGTTGACAAGACCTTGTAATGCATTCAAATGTTGATAGTGTATCACAACATAGTATTAGTTAATCAAACTATATATTTAATAGTGTTATATGGTCAAATGAAGTGGATTTAATATTGAGTTGTTTACAATGCTTTTAATGTTGATAAAATACCAATTCCATCATAATAACTAAGAAAATCTAAAATGATGATAAGTAACTAGCTTATTTTTAATTCAATTTACATTCTAAAAGTTATTTTTGGAATCAATAACTTAAATAAGAATAGATTTAGAAACTATAAAATTGTTGCTTCAAGATCACTTCATATTTAATATTTTT
This sequence comes from Torreya grandis, assembly GCA_037957365.1. Classification (NCBI taxonomy): domain Eukaryota; kingdom Viridiplantae; phylum Streptophyta; class Pinopsida; order Cupressales; family Taxaceae; genus Torreya; species Torreya grandis. The sequence continues at coordinate 1,339,635 of JARHVA010002918.1, read as the reverse complement.
CAAATTAAAATCTATTAGCTTAAGGAGATTAGATTATTAATAAGTATTGTTTTACTTTACTTAAGGACATAGATAATATGTTTTAAATGTGATTTAATAACCTCAAAATAATTATATAGGCCAAAATAAATGTGAATTAAGTACTTTACTTGTGTGGAAAATAAGTTTTAGTGCCTTTCTTTTTCCAACTTATGAAACCATTTTGGAAATCAAAGAAAATAAATACCTAAAATTAGAATTTTCCCAATCATATACTTGAACTTAATTTTTGTATGAAAAATATGAAAACAATAATTAGAAAAAAAATAATGCAATAAGAAATTGTCATATTCGACCAATTCTAGAAGGCATATGCAAGGGAAAATTTTCACTACCTTTTCTTGTCTCCTAAGTCATTTGGAATCAATGAAAATTAATTACATGAAACCAAAAAAATAAAATCTAAGATTTGTAAAATGATTTTAATAGATTAAATTTTTTTGTTGTTCAAGAAAATAAATTTATTATTAATTTTATATTTTTAAACGAGATAGTTTTTGAAGCCAATTTTATGAAGAATTTTGTAAAGCACTTTTCATCATGTTAAATTTGTTTAATAATACTAAGTAAATTTGTTGGTTTATTCAAAATTAAAATATTATAACTCTTGAATAACATTACTTTTAGCATATAAAATATGTTTTAATGGTCAAAAAAATTGATCTCCTTATTCATGAATTAATACAAGTGTGTTTTTTAACCCGGTTAAACAACTTGGAGTTTTATGGGATTTGTATTGTTTGGAGTATCCTTTGTTGTTTTATTTTATTTTATTTATTTATTAACGTGTATAAATTATTAAATGGATATCTTATATTATTTTATCCTAAGATATTTTTATTTAGTCTTAATTCTAGTTTTGGACCTTAAACAAATTTTAATTATTTAAGGCTTTAGTTTCCCTAAAATCAGGTTTAGGAAAGGTGATTTGTGTGTAGTAGAGTTAGATAATACACTTCAATTAAGTATAAATTTACAATTATCATAATTATAAGTATAAATGACTCTTTTACTATATGTTTGGATGTTTCTTTTAAACTCTTGGTAATGTTTAGATGTACTTGGGTGGGTTAGTGGTTGTGGTGTTACCCGTAAAGGTATATATGTTATCTTAGTTGTATGAATTAATGATAAAGGTCATAAGAATTAAAATTAAAATTAAAATTAATTTTGGTAACGGATGAATTACAACCTTCCCTAATTCTATGTATGAATGTGGTTATTGCCAATATGTAGACATCTTGGGGAGTGGGCCAAAGCATATGTCACGAGCCCTTAGAACACTCCCACAATGTGGGAATTAAGAACTAATTTTTTCATTTATAATTTAACTCATACATTAATAACTAACCCTTAGATAATTTATACTTAGCACAAAATTTAAGATGTTATTTCTTTTTTAATTGTATCCCTTCTTGTCACTACCTTCATTGTAACCTTAATTATTTAGAAGATGTAACCCTAAATTTTTTTTGAGTGTTGACCTATAATTTTAAATATTAAGTAACTTGTGTGTATTTGTATATACCTTGGTCATAAATATAAATATGATTGATAGACATAGCTTTTCTAACTAATTTAAGGCAATCATTGTTAAGACTTTTATTTTGGTTAAGTCAAAAGAACATGGGTTCTTTTATCATAAATTTGATCTTATTTTTTGATATTATGTGATAGCAATTTTGTGCAAGCACACATGCCTTAGGATATCAAGGTGATTATTAATATGTGATTTTTTTGAGTGGGTGTTTGTATCTTTATTTTCGACATATTAAGCTTATAGAAGCTCACTTAAGTTGTGTTATCTCATTCCTCATTGGGTTAGAGTGCTAAAAGTTTTAGATGATGATGTATCATGGAGGACACCCCATAAAATTTAAAGGAGAACTACATCTGAACCTAACTTCAAGTAGTAGACATTTAGGCTACTCAAGTTATGGGGGCATCAAGTCTAGGTCATAGGCTAGGTTAAGGCTTGAACCAATCCTTGAGTTGGGATAAGTCTCTTTATGCTAGGATCATTATAATAAGTTTTGTTTAAAACATTTTATGGTATCGCATTCCTTGTATATAAAAATTATGTTTGGTAGTCTTTGTGTGATTTTAACTGATACTATTTATGGTTTCCATGGTATGAAAACACTACCCATTGACTTATATTTTATTTTAAGTGTTAGGACACCACTGAGTTTAAATCAAAAAGGTATTTTATTTTTAACTTTACTTTAATAGTCAAACTAGATTATTCCAACTTAAGATAAGTTAATTGATATTTAATTAAATTAATCTTGCATAATAAACTAATTATGATTCATTTATATAATGATCAATTCAACACATTCAATAGAATTACAATTTCATCCATCACATAAAGTATATCTATTGAATAATAACTAAGCCAACTACTAAAAGTTATACAATAATATTATACAATAAAAGTAATAAATCTATTATTTATATCAAGTAAAATAATAAAATGTTTTTACATTAGATTGAATATATATAAATAGAATGTTATATGGAACTAATGAGAATCTATAAACTCATCATATGTATAAAAATTGAAATCATGAGTAAAATTCTCTATCGACTAATTGTTGGAAGAGAGGGAGAGCATCATCAAAGTGTTTTTCCACACTAATCATGGACCATAGATCCTCCACACAATTTCTCAACTATGGAATTTCCCTTCCTTTATGGATGAATAGATGATAATGGTTCAAGTATCAAGAAGTCAATTAGAACCTACGTGTTGTAAGATTTTAACTACATGTAGCATATCATAAAAAAAATTGTTCTAACATGACATTATGCATACATGCATATTAATAAAATATGTGAAATGATAATATTTAACTATAAACATTACTTTGGCCAAATTTTTCATATATTTTAATGATCTATCATATTAATCATGATCACACACACACACACACACACACACTCAATCAGATTTCATTTAATCTAAGTATTAATGACTTTAATTAAATACATGAGAACCTTCTCATGATAATAATCCTTTGTGTCATTAATACCAAATTTAATAAATAATCCATATAAAATATTTCCATGATTTAACATATATATTTAGTATTAATACAACAATAATTAAATACAAGAAATAACTTGATATAATTACATGTTAAATAATAGAAACTTACTATCTACAAAACATTTTATAAGTTTCAATACAACCCAAAGTCCATTTTCCAATAAGACAATATTAAAAATAAATTACTTTCTAACACTTTTCATAATATTTAAGAGTTTACCAATTCCATACAAACATCCCTTGTTCAAAATTATTATAATAAAAATAATACAATTCAAATATTTCATAATAAATCCTAACGTAATCAACAAATAATAAATACAACATTTATTTATTCTAATCAACAACTAATCAATTTTTCTCATAATTTATAACTGAATCAACATATTATAAATTAATAATATACATTTTAGTTTGCATATGAATGTATTCATTCATTAAAAATAAACATCTACTTACATACTAAATTATCTACATACATATATATAATAAGTATGTCCACTTATTTTATATATATTTAAAACCCTTAGCCATTGATTTCTTGATGGCATGATATATACATATAAATTGTCATACATACATACATACATACATATATATAAAACTATGTGTATAATTTGTAAGTATTCACTTATATATACTTATAAATTATACGCATAGGTGTGTGTGTGTGTGTGTGTGTGTGTGTGCGCGCGCGCGCGCGCGCGCGCACGTGTGCGTGTGCGTGTGCGTGTATGTGTTTATGAACTATTCATAAATAATGTTATATCATTTTTATGTCTAATCCATAATTACTTATATAAATATTTATATATGTTTGTGTTTATTCTCATATCCTAAGTTCCCTACTTAAGAACTATTAACACATATTTAAACTAAATATAAATCACATGAACACCACATAACATTTAAAACCCAAATAAAATGAATTAAAATATAAACACAAAAATATGAAATATTGTGTTATGTGTTATGTGGTACATCAACCTATTGAAATCATTAGACATAAGCTTAACCCCTAAATTAAACATTCATGACCCCCAAAATAGTTCAACTTCATCCAGTTTAAAAATGATTATAACTTAGTCTAAACTATACATCTAATGCAATCTATCAAAAATAAACCAATCATTCATTTATCCATATTACACACAACTAATTAATATGAAGAAATTATCCCACTAATAAATTATATCCTTGTCTTCATACTCACTTGCGTATATTTATTTAATATAAAGTTGACAATAGTTATATTCAAATAAAATTAACATAAATAATAACCCAATCATTTTATATAACCAACTACATATTACATTGACTCAACCATACTATATATAACAAACCCATGACCCTATATAATTTTAACATTCATATATATCCTATACAAAATGTTCTTAACACTATGGTTTGGTAACCAAATAGAATAACACATAGTTGACAAGTAAACATTTATAGATAGTCCAAACATAACCATTTATACATAGTTGACCCATAATCATTTATACTCAGTTATCATACAATTATTTATACCTAATCAGCACATAGTCCTTTGTACATAGTCATCACACAATCTAAGCTAGATCTTCCAACTATCTCTTAACAATATTCATACATAGGTGGTTACAAAATAATACCACTCAGCAATTCAAAATTGAAATTAAATGAATACGTAATTGAATATCATCCAATGAAACCCAATTCATATACTAAAATTTAAACATAACAAAAAACCTAAAATAATATCCTATGTTGTATAACTAAATGTATACATATCCACTTCACTAAATATAAAAAAAACTATGAAAAAAATAGTAATATTATTTCCTGTTAGAAACCTTGTTTTTAACCCCAATTATAACAATGTCTCTAAGCCATTTTAAAAGCGTACAACCATTTTAATATAGAAATGTGCTAAGTAAAACTCATTCAAGTAAATGAACACTCAAGGGTTTCATTTAAACAATATCTCTAACCTTCCATACTCATGTTAGAATTTAATTGAATCATGGATTCAAATATATGATGGGGTTCCTCCTCCCACATGATCTAATCCTTGATTCACCCTAGGGTTTCAAATTCTAAAATGACCATTTTATAAACCTTATACACATTTCAAATATTTATTGTATAACCTGAATACAAAATTTTAGAGTGAATCTAAATAATAAACACTACCTTGTAGTGCCCTCAAAGTAGTCTTTCTTCTTTGGTCTATAAATCAAAGTCCCTTTCTTTCCTCTTGTTCTCCTATATCGACCTCTACCATTATGCCTTTTCCAAAACTCCATTCTTCCTTTTATGTTTTTTTAGTCATCTACATGCCATTCCAGAACCCCTAATTTCATGTCAAATCATTCTCCACCATTATTTCTCCAATAATGACTCACCATCAGACCAAAAATTCCTAGCATGCTTCCCACAACTCACAGATCTACCAACAAGCACATAATCTCCCCATTATTTCCCTCTAACTTGAATTCAAACCCTATCCACCTGAGTTGCATGGTTAAAATAACAAAGACAAACTAAATAATATATTCTAAATTAGATTTGACATTATCTTATGTCAACAAACATAATTATTATGTTTAATAAAAAACTCAAATGCTTATCCACTTTAGAAATTAAATAATCAAAGCTAAACATTAAACAATCAAACCTAGTTAACCATTAGGTAATTAAAAACTAAGTCACCCTGGTACCACCTTAGTAACTTCAACTTAGGTTTAGGTTAGATAAAGATTATAAAAAATCATTTTTTTTATATGATTAACAATGTAATTTATTTCTTTGCCACGTATAAATATGTTCTAATGATACTTTTCTATTTGAATGCTTGTAGGTACATGTCTATATGGTTTATGCAATTCAAAATTATAGTCATATAAAAACAAATATACCACTGTCACACTATAGTGGAAACACATCATAATCTTGGCAAATAGTAACAACTACAATTAAAATTGAATAGCATCAAAACATGAATCAAAACCAAATCAATCATGACCAAGCACGAATTAATCAAACGCATCCAAAATTAAAGAAATCTATTATACTATGTAGTGTGTGTAGGGTTATTTATTGAATCTCTAAACTTTCAATGTATTCATATACATCACCCTCCCTAATGATACTCTCCCTCCATATCTATCTAGATAATGGACTTTCTCCTACATCCACCTCACAAATGCAAATGGTAGTTAGTTTGTATCAATGATAATCAATAAAAATGTTGCTAAAGCACAATAACACTAAATGAGATAATTCAATGCATATGAAACTCATGTAAAACTAACAAATCAAATAATGAGTCATACATAAATAATTATTCTATGTCTATCCATACATCAGCATAATGAAAATAGTTTGCTACAATAGTGATTAAACAACAATAACCCCACTAATATCTATTTAATAAGCAAATCAAGTTTAGTGAGAAAATAAAGATCTAACATTAACTATTGATTATCTTATGTACTTTTTTATTTTATTATATGAATTTACTTGATATAATTAGTATAGTATAAGAATTGAGTTGTAGGATTGTTAATTTCTAATATTAAAAAAAAATAAAAATAAAAATAAAATTAGGGTGTATAGTTAAAATACAAATTGTATTGTCATTAGACCTTGATAATCATAATAAGAACCCTTATGATTGTATATAAGTTTAGAATAAAATACTTTAAAACAATATAATTTAGTATGAACCCATGAATGAATTAATAAAAGTAGATTAAATTGAACTAATTTTAAAATATGCTCAATAATATAATGTTCCTTTAGTTCAAAATGAGTTTTATTAATTCATGTGCATAAATTTAAAATATACATCCAAAAATATACTAAAGTTTAAAGTTATTTAAGTACAACACTTTAGTCCCCCTAATAATTTATATTGGTCAACAATGAATAAATAGATTTAAATCAATTAATCAAACAAAAAAAGGTACCATAGTTTACTTGGTTTTTTTGGTCAAAAAAATTGAGCATGACAATTCCCCTTCCAAAACCTCCTCCAACAAGATTTCATCTAGTTTGAATACATGTTTCCAATTAGAAACCTTTGAAAAAGGATCTATCACAAGTATTAGGGGAAAACTAGATCCATCAAATCCTAGATCTATCCCCATCCTACGATTAGGGTTTGAAATGGAACAAAGGTGATTATATGGTAGAATTATAACCTTTTGTGATACACATGGACCAATACCAATCATGGAATAAATATATGATGGATAAATAAGAGAAGGAATGATAAAAGGTCATGATCTAGAATCTAGATCATGAGTTAAAATTTAGCCATAAAGAGTATTAAGATTGGTCCCCCCCCACTGCATAGGGGAGAAAAGTAAACTCATAACCCTACAAAAAGTCCAAATGTTGTTTTTTGGGCATCCACACACTTATAGTTTTGTCATCCTAAAGGGACGTGACCAAAATGTTAAAACTAGATCATTGGAATGACATATAAGATGTAGAATGATTGTAATTTATTGACATATTGAGAAACAATAGAGAATAAGGAGAAAATAGAATATAACTACAAGTTCATAAAGAAGAAGGAATGGCATGAGTGAGATCCATAATAGATATTTTATTTATTATATGTGTTTCTTCTATATATATGTAAGATTCATACTTGGATCATTGGAAATTACCAAAATAGATACTTTGATATATCAAAGGAAATATAAATTCCATTTTATATTATTCTTCCATTAATAATACTAATTTATATTGTTATTGTGATGTTAACCATGTTGGTGATATTATGTTACATCCTGATTTCTCACTTAGCTATTTTACCTAATTATATGTGGATTATTATGTTTGTTAAATTGATTTGTTAATTTTTAACTAAATTATAAATAATATGTTTATATGGAAAAGTTGTGTGCTACTTAAATTTCATGATTTTATTACTATGAGTTGGTTAATTGTGAATTTTGTATATAATGATTATGTTACATTTATTATTAAAGCATTATTTTATGATGTATTAGATTAAATACCTTATTGTCATGAGTTGGATGTAGGAGAGTTCATCCCTTATAGCATGATGGAGGGATAGAATCATTAGAGAGGGTGATGTAGATGGATATGGTGAAGGATGATAGAGAAAATACTAATACCCATTAACACACAACATTAGATTTTATATGTATATGTATTATATGTTTGGACTATTAGAATTAGTATGTCTTAAAGTTAATTATAGTTAAATGTTAGATTTTTCATGTTATAAATGTTAGTACATGGATATGGAATAAATATTCTATGTGATTGCATCATGTACAATTTGCATACACTTAATGTTTAATGTTGTAGTATGATTTATAAGGTTAATTATATTTATTTATGATTACAAGAACATAAATCTAGTATATGATATATAATTACTATTATATATAGACTAACAAAATGTCTTTACAACATTTTAGAACATTAATCTTGTTATTATTGATATTCAAGAATATCAATATACACTAATCTATTAAAATAATGAAAGACATAGTTAGCCTATATAAACTAGTAATAACACAAATGATTATCTTGTTATGGTTAAAATAAATAATTTTTGGTTCTATCATTTTGATGTATGAAGATAATTGACATTGTGTTAGTTTTATTATCATATTTATAACATGCATAAACTACGTTGAAGTGGAAGTAATACTTAAACTAATATATAAGCCTAATATTTCTAACATGCACAATTTTGAAATCAATATATTAATGATTAAAGAATTAAGGAAATCTTGAGTAAAGTGGAATTAGATCTTTTCTTAAGCTAGGTTATTGGAAGATAATTGGTTTTAGTCCCTGTCTGGAATGGTAAAACATGGATTTTGCATGGACTATGAACTATAGTAAATAGGGGTATGTAAATCTTGAGTGGTAAATGGAATACGATAAAAGGCAAGTCATGAAAGAGAAGGGCATGAGGATGAAAGATGAAAAAGGAGAATAGAGAGCAGGTAAGATAAGAGTTATATTGGTTCAACTTGTTTTAGATTTGGAATCAACTTGAAAGGTTGGCGATGTATTCTATTTCTTGGTTGTTTAAGCTCGGGAACTCTATGTATGTTTTCTTATAAAGGTTTTTCATATTTTTTCTATTATGTATATATATTCTTTGAGATAAATATTTGGTCTTATGGATGGCTCAGCCATCCACATAACTAAATCATTATCCCCAAAACCCTTAAGCTTGTTGGCTAAAACTAAGTAAGGATATTATTGAATGGAATAGGTTTTAAATTCCGTGTGTTACATTGAGTAAATCAAATGTCCTAGCCATGAAACTATAAATCTTATATCGGGTCTTAATATATAGATATACATAATGGACTATGTATTTCTTGATTTTTAGAACCCTTTTAGAAATGTGTTAAGTCTTTGGTTTAGTTGGAAATAGATTTTTGAATCATGCATTTTGAGAAGACACTATGTGTTGAATAAAATCCCATAGTATATAATATGATTATACTTTGTTTATGATTTATGTTTGTAAATATTACATCTCTTATGGATATGACTATATATTATAGTTGATTTTATCCGTAAACACCACTGAAAAACTCAAAGTGAAGTTTTAAACGTATGGATTCTGAATTTCTCAAAATAAACAAATTCTCGAAAATACTCAAAAGAACTTGCAAATTGTTTGGCAAAGTATTCTCGATTATCGAATTGGATTAGAATTGTCAATAAAACTAATATCTTCCATTCACCAATAAAACTAGATTTTTTTAAAAAAATTAAATGTCATAAATTGTCAATTTTTCAAATATTGCATGAGTTCTTGATTAATTAAAAATTAGAATAATTGAAAATAAAACATGCAATCATGACAATTTACCACATGAAATTGATAACGGACTTCGGCATTGATTGCCTACATCTCTGGGTCTGCCTAATAGTGAGGACCATTTCTATTAAATTTGTGCAACAAATGGCTTATAAATTATTTGGAAACATTGCACAACTTCCCTCAAGCCTGATCTCTATCCAAGAATTCCACCTTCACTGATAAACTCAAGCTCGGTCACACGAAAACCTTCCTCAGTCTTCAACCCCTTCTAAATGTGTTTTGGTCCCTTCACTTCAACTATTGGTTTATACAAAAAAATAACATTCTCTTTCTATTGAAAATAATAACTGAAAGGCTTACCCTATGTATAGAGGTCAGAAATTGGATTAATATTCGCTTGCTAAAGCCATCTCCAAGCTCTTATCTAGCTCTCGGCCTCTTAAAAATAAAACACAGTCAAATTTCCATGTCAATACAAGTAAAAATTACTCCCTTTTATAACACTTCAACCATCGTGGCTGAAGTGGTCAAGATCTTAGCCTTTTAGGCACCAAGTCTCAAGTTCCAAACTCTCTTCCTCCATTCTAGGTGCCTAGGGATGTGGGCAAGGGCGTCCTTCCTCCAAAAGCGCACTTTGACCAAGGAATTAATCCCACATTTTCTAGGAGTGGTTGTTTTAATGCTTTAAATAGAAAGTTGGTTGAAGTATTCAAATAGAAAAGATTTGGGCACCAACTTTGGCCGCCACCTAGCTTAGTCAAATGCCTAGAAATGAGGGAGGTTTGTTTAGTGTTTGTGGCGTGGAGGTTTGGTGCCTATTTCTATTTAAAAATGTCAAATATCATGTGTATAAAATAAAACACCTAACAAAAATTTTTTTTCCCCCTAATTATTTGCCATGTGTCAAATGGATATTGGTCCACTTAGCATTCCTCAACTGTGCCACGTCACTTTTGACACCCCTGTCACATGATTTCTTCAACTGGTTATATCTTGAGCATTCAGACTCCATTTTTTGAACCATAAAAAGTGCTAGAAAGCTATTGATGAATACTACAATGTGCAAATGATTTGAACTAAATTTGTAAACTTTTATTTTTTCACAAATGGAGAGATCCACCTAGATCAAGCCTCTCCACTAAGCGCTTTTAGACCCCAAAAGTGTGGTCTCCATTTAAAATGCTTTCTTAAAAACATCACTGCAACATATCATAGTAACGATTCAAAATTCAAACTGAATCCTTGAAATGTCAGTGAAAAAAAAATATCTAACCATTACCACATTGTGGATAGAAACACACTACTTGCTCAAATGTCACATCTCAAAAATGGTGCATCTGTCAATCACTGCAAATTGATCACCAAGTGCAACTACAAACCAATTTGTTAGTGTAATAATTTTACATGCTATTTGTAACCACAATTGATAGTTACAATAAAATGCCCAAAAATGAATAAGGGTCTTAGAGAATGTGCAAATATCATGCATGGATACAAATAGTTTGTATAATTAGTATAATTACAAATGGTGCCCATAAAGGGTCTTATAAGCCTCTGTTTGCACAATATAAAAGACAACATATAAACTACAATGCAAATTTCTCAAAATAGACATACTGCTCATCTCCATATAAACTGCATATACTATTGTCAAGGTTTAAAAATGAAGTTTCAAAATCCCAAACATGAGAAAATATTCCAAGTATGTTTAACATGTCCCTTGGTTGTTCTCTACGAGCCACTCCAATAAACCATATCAACATTAAAAGCATGGTGAATGTCCTTTATGCATACAACAAAGATCCCAAAATTGCTTTGCAACATGAATGCATCCACTAATCATGACAACATGAATGTCAAAAATTGTTTACCAACCCTCTTAATCAAAATTTCTTGATTAGTTAGTGAGATTTCTTTAGTGGATTTAGTAACATTTGTATGGATTGATTTAACTTCATTAATTACCTCATTGATAGGTTTATAGGCCATCTTAATCTTACCATTTCTAGGATGGTGTGATGATTGAAGTCTCCAACACTTTTCAACCCGATGTCCACTTCTGTTACAATGAGTACAAAACCTTTTGTCCACTCTATTGGAAAACATATTCTTATTTCTACTCTCAGAACTCTGTCTAAGAGAATAGTCTTTCAAAATCTTTCCTAACAAAGATTTACATTTCTAACATTTGGCTACACAATGATTAGACAATCCACAAAAATTGCATGCATAAACGTGCCACAAATTTTGTGTACCATAATCAAAAGGAACATTGGAATATTTATGTTGTCTAGTAGAGTTAGAATCAACATGATTGCAAGTGTGGCAAAAAAAAATGTGTTTTACCTTCCAACCCAGATGATTTACAATTCTCCATAACACATCTTGCTTTTGCTTTCTCAGAGCATTCACTTGTTTCATTCTGAATACTAGATCTGTATCCTAACCCTGCATGATTAGGCTTATTCTCTACCTGAATGGGGTTAGTATCACCTTTGCCATATTTTCCTAGGTCTTTTCTATTAAATCTCATTTTAACAAGTAATTTTGAACCTATTCCTTTTGTATATTTTTCAAATTTACCAAAATTCATTGTTAGTAGATTCTTCATGGGAAGGAAAATCAATTGATGACTTACATGCACTTACAATGTTTTCATCCGTCATAGTGCCTGTATCTACAGTGGAAGGCATATCCTTCACTTGTCCACCATTCTATAGTTTTTCCATGAGCTCATCCTTGGCTCGTAACTCCATTTTCAATTGGGCAATCTCCTCATCCAAGGAGTACAATCTTGCTCTCAAGAAAGCATTCTCTTCCTGGATTTGTTGGTTATATGCTTCAAGCTCATCAAGCTTGGCTCTGTTTGATAACTTGCCCATTGCACCTATCAAATCACAAAAATTGAAACAAATGCTGAAATAGAAGCAAAAATAACAACCAATTGTTAAATCCCATTGATCAACTGCTCTGATACTGACTTGATCCATAAACACCACCAAAAAACTCAAAGTGAAGTTTTAAACGTACGGATTTTGAATTTTTCAAAATAAACAAATTCTTGAAAATACTCAAAAGAACTTGCAAATTGTTTGGCAAATTATTCTTAGTTATCGAATTGGATTAGAATCGTCAAAAAGACTGAGATCTTCCATTCACCAATAAAACTAGATTTTGTTTTAAAAATTAAATGAATTGTCAATTTTTCAAATATTACATGAGCTCTTGATTAATTAAAAATTAGAATACTTGAAAATAAAACATGCAATCATGACAATTTACCACATGAAATTGATAACGAACTTCGGCATTGATTGCCTACGTCTCTGGGTCCACCCAATAGTGAGGACCGTTTCTATTAAATTTGCACAACAAATGGCTTAAAAATTATTTGGAAACATTGCACAACTTCCCTCAGGCCTGATCTCTATCCTAGAATTCCACCTTCACTGATAAACTCAAGCTCGGTCACACAAAATCCTTCCTCAGTCTTCAACCCCTTCTAAATGTGCTTTGGTCCCTTCACTTCAACTATTGGTTTATGCAAAAAATTAACATTCTCTTTCAATTAAAAATAATAACTGAAAGGCTTACCCTGTGTATAGAGGTCAAAAATTGGATTAATATCCTCTTGCTAAAGCCATCTCCAAGCTCTTATCTAGCTCTCGGCCTCTTAAAAATTAAACACAGTCAAATTTTCATGTCAATACAACTAAAAATTACTCCCTTTTATAACACTTCAACCACCGTAGCTGAAGTGGTAAAGACTTAGCCTTTTAGGTGCTAGGTCTCAAGTTCTAAACTCTCTTCCTCCATTCTAGGTGCCTAGGGATGTGGGCAAGGGCGTCCTTCCTCCAAAAGCGCACTTTGACCAAGGAATTAGTCCCACATTTGCTGGGAGTGGTTGTTTTAATGCTTTAAATAGAAATTTGGTTAAATTTTTCAAACAGCAAAGATTTGGGCACCAACTTTGGCCGCCACCTAGCTTAGTCAAACATCTAAGAATGAGGGAGGTTTGTTTAGTGTTTGTGGCATGGAGGTTTGGCGCCTATTTCTATTTGAAAATTTCAAATATCATGTGCATAAAATTAAACACCTAACCAAAAAAAAATTGCCCCCTAATTATTTGCCATGTGTCAAATGGATATTGGTCCACTTGGCATTCCTCAACTATGCCACATCACTTTTGACACCCCTGTCGCATGATTTCTTCAACTGGCTATATCTTGAGCATTCAAACTCCATTTTTTGAACCATAAAAAGTGATAGAAAGCTCTCGATGAATACTACAATGTGAAAATGATTTGAACTAAATTTGGAAACTTTTATTTTTTCACAAATGGAGAGATACACCTGGATCATGATTGGAAAATTTAATAAGTTGGGTTAAGTTGCAAATATATAGGGGTATGTTTATATACCCTACAAGGGTACTAAGGTATATATATATACTAGTGTATATACTCATAGATATGTATGGTACTATTTTATAAATATGAAGCCAATTTTATTTAATTATAGTGATTAGGTACTTGTAGTTTAGTTTTAAACAATCCTCTTACATGCAAAAATTTGATTCTATTTCTCTGCATACTCTTTAAATTCATCAATTAACTGTGGCAAGATTATGGTAGAGTACATGATAAAGATTTGATATAATTAATGGATTGACTATGATTTTTTTATTTATTTATCGTATTGTTATTTTAAACTTAGGGTTTGTGTGATATATTTAATATGATTATCGATGTTTGAAATTTGATGAAGAGTTAAAGGATTTTGGTTTTCTGTTGAGTCCTTTGGTATATATATTTATATGGATTGTCATTAGTATGTTTGCATACACATAAATACTATGTGTGTGTGTGTATTAATTATTTTGTAAATAGATATATATCTACATATTTATACATAATTAGACTATGTCTTAAAGTAAATTATGAATAGTATATTCGCATACTTATACTTATTATTGATTGTGTCAATAAATTAGGTTAGAACAATGAACATATGTATGTTTATATATATAAGTTGATTGTGTTTATTTGGGTAAATACTAAGTAGTGAATACATACATACATACATACATACATACATACATACATCCATACATACATACATACATACATACATACATACATACATATATATATATATATATATATATATATATAAGTATGTATGTATGTATCATTTGGATCTTGTCATTTTGAAATATAGTATAGATTGAATTTATACCCATACACGAAACAAAGATTATAAATTGAATAAGTTAATGTTATAAATTGTAACTAGAATAGGTTATATACCTTTATAAAAATTATGACTATATGTTGTTACTCAATGAGATTGATATATATACATACATACATATATTGTATGTATGTATGTATGTATGTATGTATGTATATCAAATACATGAATTTATAAGTTTTATGAGTATACGTCTTTAGCCATATGTATGGAAACACTATGAGTTTATATTAGAAACAAACTAAGCAAATTTGTTATGAACTATAAATGTGAAATAGATTTATGTGAACTTGCGTGGAATAGAATAATAATTGTGTTTTAATTATATATATTATGGGGTATATATAATATGAGAATATAAATATATGACATAAATGTATAAGATAACCTAGGTCCTCATATACATATATAGCCTATATTTATATAATTTGATAGTGTGCCTATAATTATAGAATGTGACTAATCAAATAAGTCATGAAATCTCAAAGGATAGGGAACTATAATTATACACATGTAGCCTAAGTTCATAAATGGATTAATAAGTGTTGAATTATGAGTTTATTAAATCTTTATATTAATTATGATTGTTGGTTTGTATTATGAACACTATACTAAGATATTGATAGATGTAAATGTTTGAATTTACTCTAAGATTTGGGAATGAAATTAAAGTTTATATTTTAACTATTGAGAAATAAACTTATTAGTTATACAAATTATTATTGTATTGAATAAATACTGTAGAGGTTCATTCATATGTTTGATGGACAAAATGTATGTATATTGATTATTTTAGTAATTAGCAGGTGTTTGAACTTGATAGTAGAAATAATTACATGAACCTGTTGGTTATATTAATTATAATAAAATATCACATTTTTGTTACTAAGCATTGAGATGGACTTTACTATCTTACTTAGTACCACCAATGCTAGATGAGGGTAATCTCTGAAGTGGTGTGTATGAATTTGATTGATCGTAGACATCATTAGTTATTTGAAAACTTTACACAAAGTAATTTTTATATATACATTATGATTTAATATTTATGATTTAAATATTTTTTCAATATCAGGTTAGAACATATTTTCTTTATGGCACATATCATGTTGTAGAATCTTACAGCACACAAGTACTAGCATGTCTCTCTAGATTCTTACACCATCACTATCTACCAATCGATGAAGGGAGAACCATTTTATATTTTAGGTATTATGCAAGGGATCAATGGTCTATTATTAGTGTTTAAAATTTCATGATGCTCTACCTTCCCACTATAGTATTTACTTAGAGACTAAACTTGAGATTATTAGATATATTAGAGTTAGACTGACTTGCACTCCATGTAACATTGTATCTATTATTGTATTGTGTTGTGTCTTAATTCCTATTATAAATGTAATTGATTAATTATTGTAAATTTATAATAGTGGTTTTATAGTTTTACAAGCCATGGCTATATTTTAATGTAATTACTTTCCTTATGTAGGTATGTAATATTATATATGATGTTAGTGATCAGTAACTATTAATGTTACATGGTTACATATGCTTAATATGCCTAACTAGTATGTTAAGATCACTAATTATATTCTCTTGGTGTAATATAATGAAATAATAAGTTTTATTTAATTTTTTTTAAATACTATATAATTCTAGTAAATCCTTGTGGGGACATTACACTATGGTATCAGAGCAAGGTTCAAACTCTAGGACTTAATGAGTCTAGTAGTGTTTTCATATTATTATGATATAATAAATAATAATAGTGTGAGAAATATAATTTGGAGAGGTTCCTTTGAATTTTAATGATAATAACCCTCCATTTGATCCTAACTACTTTTTTGTTGAACAAGCAGTGAAGTTAGATCAGATTTTTACAGCCATGAATGAGACTAGGGAATGAATCATAGTCCTGGAATAGGAAATTCATGTACATCCCTCAAAAGTAGAGACATGAGGAAGTGCCTCAGGACATGAGAGCACATGTAGCCATAGAATTGGCAAGGGATATGAAAAAGGTGAATCCACCTAATTTTGATGGAACCATTATGAGAGATGGAGCTAAAGCATGGTTGATTAAATTGGAGAAGTAATTTTGAGATTCAAAACTACTCTGAGGTTACCAAAGCCATTTAGGGAGTTTATTAGTTGGTTAGAGAAGTAGCTACATTGTGGGATAAAAAGAAGTTAGAAATGAATCTAAAATTGACCACCACTAATTGGGAGCATTTTATGACACTATTTAGGTCATGGTGGATTTCACAGTCATTTTTGACCAAAATTTTATAAAATTTTAAAATTTTAAGCAAGGAGAAGGAGACTTATCGATGAATTAGTACTATGAACAGTTCACCAAACTTTTGAAATATGTACCTTAGTATCAAGTAGATGAGAGGTTAAATATTAGGAATTTCATCATGGGATTAACACCCTAGATTGGTGGAGAAGTGTATGTTCATGGACCATCTACCATGGACCAAGTCTTTGGGAAAGTAGTCAAATAGGAGCAAAAGTTGAAATCTCTTGCTCAGGTCAAGGACAAGTCTAAGAAAAAGTTTGGAATTTTTAAGCCAACTTTCAATAATAATAACTAGAAATAGAGGAGTGGAGAATCCAATAGTTAGTTCAAGAATCAAAGTACTAGATTCAATAGTGATTCAGGTAGAAAAAAACTAGGTAATGGTTATAAAGGCAATTTTAAAGGAAACCATTAGTCTGATAGGAAGGGACCACTAGGAGGTTTCTTCATATATGGATGTGATCATTTTACATGTGAATGTACTCAAGATAAATTGAGGAACAAAATTTCTTCCCCTCAGTAAGGAAATTTTTATCAACACATGTATGCAGTAGTTGATAATCGACAAGCCAAATTCTAGGCTTCACCAATAGAACTATAAGGTATTTTGTTTTGAACATCTATTTTCTATTTTTAAAGATATAGGGGCTAAAAATTATTTTATATCTCCTAGAATTCTAAATAAGTTATCTAGGAAATATAGTGTAATGGTAAATGCATGGTCGATATAATATGGGAATGATTCTAGAGTCCAAGTTGAGAAGTGTTTAGTAGAAGTATAAATTAGGTTGCCTAAATTCACAATAATAGTGGATCTCTATGTTGCATCACTATGTTTATATGATGTGATCCTATGAATCAATTGGTTTGTGAAGCATAAGGCTGAGTTTGATTGTTATCTGAAAAAGGTTGAGTGTCTTAATGATTGTAGAAAATAAACACTAATTCAAGGAGAGAAAAGAGAGTTAAGACTTAGGTAGATTTATGCAATTCAACTTAGGAATGCCCAAGGAAAAGGATGTTAAGCATTTATCATCAAAATAAATGAAATTGAGGAAAATAAGGAACCATTAATTGAATATTATCCTTTCCTTAGGAATTTGCATGATGTCTTTCCAGAGGAATTACCAGGATTACCTCCTAAATAGGAGTTTGACTTCTCTATTGATATCAAACTAGGATCAAAACCTCAATCTAAGGATCTATATAGAATGATAAATATTGAATTGGTTGAATTTAAGGCACAACTTTAGTAATTTTTGTCCAAAGGGTTGATCAGACCAAGTGTGTCACCATGGGGTGCACTAGTTATCTTCATTTAGAATAAGGATGGAACTCTTCAACTTTACATTGATTATAGAATTTTAAATAAAGAAACCATCAAAAATAGGTATCCACTACCTTTAATAGATGATATTTTCAATCATATGTGAGGAGCAATGATATTTTTTAATAATGGTCTTAGATCTAGATATCATCAATTAAGAATAAAAGATGAGGATATTCTAAAGGCTACATTTAGAACTCATTATGGGCATTATGATTTTATAGTGTTACCATTTAGGTTGATGAATGCACCAACAACATTCATAAAATCTCATGAAATGTGTGTCCAAAGATTATCTAGATCATTTTAGTTTAGTCTTTTTAGATGACATTCTTATTTATTCTAAGGATGAAGAAGAACATCTTCAACATCTAGAGTTAGTTTTATAACATCTGTGAAAGCACAAGCTGTATGGAAAATTTTCCAAGTGTGCATTTTTCAAAATAAAGTTAAGTATTTTAGACATATTATCTTAGTGGATGGCATTTCTATTGATGCGGCTAAGATAAGAGAAATAATAGAATGGAAGACACTAAGTAATGTCCACAAGGTAAGGAGTTTCATGGGATTAGTAAGCTATTATAGGAAATTCATTTCAAATTTTTCCAATATATATAATCTAATTATCTCTCTGCAACATAAGAATTAAAGTTCTATTTGTTCAAATAAGTTTGAAGTAACTTTTCAAGAATTAAAAAGAATGATTACTTTATCACTATTATTAAGAGTTCGTGATCCCAATGGTCAATTTTTAGTTATCACAGATGCATATGGGGATATAATAGAAGGATTCATTATACAAGATGGTGTATTGGTAGCTTATAAGTCAAGGAAGTTAAAGCCTTATGAGGTGAATTATGTCCCTCATGACCTAGAACTTGTAGCAATTGTTCATGCTTTGCAATTTTGGAGACATTATTTACTGGGATAACCATTTGAGCTCAAGATTAATATTTTAAGACTCAAATAAATATTCACCTAGCCAAATTTAAATGCTTGTCAGAGGCACTGGTTAGATTTTTTCATCTAACTATTACTTTGATATCAATTATATCAAAGTCAAGGAGAACATAGTAGCTAACACTTTAAGTCATAGAAGGTACATAGTAGTTGTGTCTACTATCAAGAGTACTTTTGGAGATTGTGTGATTGAATTCTCGTGAGGAAATTAATTATATGATTTGGTCTAAAAATATTTGTCTAAGAATGCTCAAAATCATATGTATAAAGGATATAGCTTAGAAAGTGGTCTTCTATGATATAATGGAAGGATGTATGTACCAGATCAAAAGAATATAAGGAGCACATTACTAAAATAAATTCACAATGTTCCATATTCAAGACATCTAGGAGTAACCAAGCTCATGGTAGAGTTTAGACCCATTTATTTCTAGAAGGGAATTAAGAAATATGTAGCAGAATTTATGTCACATTATCTAGAATGTCAATGAGTAAAATCTAAACATGTGCATCTATTGGAGTTGGTATATCCACATGACATAAAAAAGTGTAAATGGTAGGTGATAAGTATGGAATTTCTCCAAGGATTATCATTTTCATGAAATAGGGATGACATGATCTTGGTTTTAGTTGATAAACTAACCAAAGTAGTACATTTTATACCAGGCAATTCGATAGATGATGCACCAAATCTTACGAAGATATTCTTATAATAATTTTATCAATTACATGTATTTACAAAGATCATATCAAATCATGATTCAAGAATGATTTCTAGGTTCTGGTTAACTCTAAATTCAACTTTGGGTATGCAACTAAACTTTAGTATTGCATATCACCCATAGACTGATGATCAATCTAAGAGAGTTAATCAGGTGTTAGAGTATCTTATTCATATGTATTGCATGGATAAGTAATACAAATTGTAATAATACCTTCCATTGGTGATTTTTCATATAATAACTCATACTAATCTATTTTAAAAATGGCATCATTTGAAGCACTTTATAGAAGAAGGTGCAAGACACCAATCAGTTGGGACAGGTTGGAAGATAGGGTAGATTTTGAACCTAAGATGCTTTCTAAAATGGAAGATCAAGTTATAACAATCAAGAAGAGATTGATTGAGGCCAATTATAGGTAGAAGAGTTATGTTGATCTAAAGAAAATAGCTAGGAAATTTTCTATAGGTGATAAAGTATTCTTTTAGGTTAAGTTATAAAAGAGATCAAATAAATTTAGTAAGTCATCAAAGCATTCACTAAGATATGTGGGACCCTTCAAGGTTTTATAAGTGATCAATCCTATAGTTTTTAGGCTTGCATTACCACCAGCCCTAGCTCTATTGCATAATGTCTTCCATGTATCTTATCTTAAAAATTATATATTTGATCCTTCACATGTATTGGAATGCATTGTAGGTTATGGATTCCAGGGTGGTCATGGTAGAACCAATTAGATTAACTGACACTCATAAAAAAAAATTGTATAATAGATAAGTGTCACAATGCAATGTACTATAGGATCAATACTCTAAGGATAGTACTACTTAGGAGGACTCTGATGAGTTCTACAAGTTATTTCCACATTTATTTGCTTGATTTGATATTTTATACCATATTATATTTTTTTGTTAAATTATATTTGTCATTCATAACTATTGTTTGAATAAGTGTCATCAGGATGATGACCAATGATAAGGGGTAAGGATGTTACATCCCAATTTTTCATTAAGATGATTTATCCAATTATCTATGGATTATTATTGTTGTTAAATTGATTTAATACTCTTTAAATAAATTATAAGTCATAATTTGATATGGGGCAGTTGTATGTTACTTATATTTCATGATTTTATTAATATGAGTTAGCTAATTTTGAACTCTATACATAATGAATATGTTACATTTATTGTTACAAAAATATTTTATGATATATCATGATGTATTAGACTAACTACCTTCTTGTAATGAGTTGGATGCAGGAGATTTCATCCCTTAGAACATGATGGAGAAAGAGAATCATCATAGAGGGTGACATAGATGGATATGGTGAAGGATGATAGATAAATTTCTAAGACTCATGCACACAACACATTATATTTTATATGTATATGCATTGTGTGTTTCAATTATTAGAATCAGTATGTTATAAAGTTAATTGTAGTTAAATGTTAGATTTTGCATGTTATAAATGTTACTACATGGATATGGAATAAATATTGTATGTGATAGCATCATGTATATTTTACATATACTTAATGCTTAATACATTGTAGGATGATCTATAAGGTTACTTTACTTATATTTGTTTATGATTATGAGAACATAAATCTAGTAGATGATATCTCATTACTATTATATATAGACTAACAAAATGTCTTTACAACATTTTAGAACATTAATATTACTATTATTAATATTTAATAATATCAATATATGATAATCTATTAAAATAATAAAAGACATAGCCTCTATAAACTAGTAATACCACAAATGATTATCTTGTTATGATTAAAATAAATAATTATTTATTCTATCATTTTGTTATAATAAGATAATTACCTTTATTAGTTATTTAATAAGGTTGAATTATCCTAAATTCTAACCTAAGATCTAATCCTAATCTTTTTAACATTCAAAAACTACGTTGAAGTGTAAGTAATACTTATCATTACTAATAATGTTAAAGTGGACTTTTAGAATGAGTTACTTAGAATTGTAATGTAGAGTAGGATGCACAATTTTAAAATGAATATATTAATGATTAAATAATTAGGGAAAGCTTGAATAAAGTGGAATTAGGTATTTTCTTCAACCTGGTTATTGGAAGGTAATTGGTTTTAGTCCCTATTTGGAATGGTAAAACATAAGTTTTGCATGGATAGTGAACTATAATAAATAGGTGCATGAAAATATTTAATGGTAAATGGAATATGATAAAATGTAAGTCATTGAAGAGAAGGGAATGAGGACAAAAGAGGATAAAGTAGAATATAGAGCAGGGAAGAGAAGACTGATACGAGTTCAAATTATTTTAGATTTGGAAGCAACTTGAAAGGTTGGTGATGTATTCTATTTCTTTGTTGTTTAAGTTTGGGAACTCTATGCATGTTTTCCTATAAGGGGTTTTAGTAGTTTTCCTTCTATGTCTATATATAATTTAAGATAAATATTTGGCCCTGTGGATGGTTTGTCCATCCACATAACCAAATCATTATCCTCAAAACCCTTAAGCTTATTATCTAAGACTGAGTAAGGATATTATTGAATGGAATAGGTTTTTAATTTTGTGTGTTACATTGAGTAAATTAAATGTCCTAGCCATGAAAATATAAATCTTATATCAATTTTTAATATATATATATATATATATATATATATATATATATATATATATATATATATATATATATATATATATATATATAATGGACTATGTATTGTTTGATTTTTGAAACCCTTTTAGAAATGTATTAAGTCCTTGGCTTGGCTAAAAATAGGTTTTTGAATCATGAATTTTGATAATACACTCTATGCTGAATGAAAATTTGAATTATATAATATGATTATACTTTTTTATGATTTACATTTGTGAATATTACATATCTTAAGGATATAATTGTGTATTATAGTCGATTGGCAAATTGAAGAAGTTGGGTTAAGTTGCAAATATATAGGGGTATGTATATATACCCTACAAGGGTATTGGGGTACATACACATATCATTATATCTATTTATAAATATGTATAATATTATTTTATAAATATGAAGTTTATTTTGTTTAATTACAGTGATTATGTACCTATAGTTTAGTTTTGGACAATCCTCTTGCATACAAAAATTTAGTTCTATTTATTTGCATACTCTTTAAATTAATTGGTTGATTATGTTGAGCTTATGACAGAGTATGTGATATAAATTTAAGATGATTAATGGATTAACTATGATTTTTATTTATCTATCATATGGTTCTTTTAAACTCAAGGTTTGTATGATAGACTTAGTATGATTATCGATGTTTGAAAATCTATGAAGAGTTAAAGGATTCTAGTTTTTTGTTGAGTGCTTTGGTATATATTTATATGAAATGTCATTAGTTTACTTGCATACACATAAGGATTTTATGTGTGTATTAAGTTTTTTGAATATATATATATATATATATATATATATATATATATATATATATATATATATATATATATAAGTTGGCTATGTCTATTTGGGTAAATACTGAGTAGTGAATACATATATATATTATATATGTATTGGTTTGATCTTGTCATTTTGAAATATAGTATAGACTAGATTTATACTCATACACGAAAAAAAGATTATAAATTTTAATTATTTAATGTTATAAACTATAAGTGAAATAGGGTATATAAATTTATAAAAATTATGACTATATGTTGTTACTCAATGAGATTAATATACATATATACAATTTATACACACACACACACACACACATATTAAACACATTAATTTATAAGTTTTATGATTATACATCTTTAGCCATATGTATAGAAATATGACAAATTTATATTATAAATAAACTGAGAAAATTTGTTATAAACTGTAAATGTGAAATAGCTTTATGTGAGCTTAGGTGGAATAGAACAATATTTGTGTTTTAATTATATCTATTAAAGGTTATATATAATAAGATAATATAAATATATGAAATAAATGTATAAGAGAACCTAGGTCCTCATATATGCATATATCCTATATTTATATAATTTGATAGTGTACCTATAATTATAGAATGTGACTAATCAAGTAAGTCATGAAATCTTGAAGGATAGGGAACTATAATTATATGAATGTAGCCTAAGTTCTTAAATGGATGAATAAGTGTTGAAATATGATTTTATTAATCTTTATATTAGTTATGATTGTTGATTTGTATTGTGAACAATATACCAAAATACTGATAGATGTAAATATTTGAATTTACTCTAAGATTTGGGAATGCAGTTCAAGTTTATATTTTAACCGTTGGAAAATAAACTTATTTGTTATGTAAAGTATTATTATATTGAATAAATATTGTATAGGTTCATTCATATTTTTTATAGATAAAATGTATGTATAGTGATTATTTTAGTAATTAAAATGTGTTTGAACTTACTATTAGAAATAATTGCATGAACCTATTGGTTATATTAATGTTAACCAAATATCACATTGTTGGTACTAACTAAGCAGTGAGATAGACTTCAATAGCTTACTTAGCACCACCAATGTTAAATTAAGGTAATCTAATCAAGTGGTGTGTATGAATTTGACTGATCCTAGAGATCATTATCTATTTGAAAACATTGGCCAAAGTAATGTCTAGATAGACATTATCATTTCATATGTATGATTTACATGTTTGTGCAATATCATGTTAAAATATATTTTATTTATGATAGACATCATGTAGTATAATATTAAAACACATGGGTACTAACATGTCTCTCTATATTACCACACTATCACTATCTACCCATCCATAAAGGGTGGGCCATTCCCTATGTGGGGGATTGTGCAAGGGATCGATGGTTCATGGTCGGTGTGGAAAAGTGTTGAGATGATTCTCTCACTCCTTACTTTAGTACTTACTTAGAGAATACACTTGATATTATTATAGATATTAGAGTTAGACTGACTCGCACTCCATGGAGCATTTTATCTATTATTATTTTTATGTTTAGGCTTAATTCCTATTGGAAATGTAATTGATTACTTATTGTGTATTAACATTAGTGGTTGTATAATTGTACTAGTCATGGCTGAATTAAAATGTTATTACTTTCTTTATGTAGTTATGTTATATTACATATGATGCTTGTGATCAGTAACTGTTAATGATACATGGTTATATATGTTTAATATGTTTAATTAGTATGTTAAGATCACTAACTAGATTCTTGTGATGTAATCTAATGAAAGAATAAGTGCTATGTAAATTTAAAAATTAATTACTAAGTTATTTTAGTTAATCCCTATGGGGGAATTACATATTTTAGATCACAAATATACTTTTAGATATGTATTTAATTTTGTTATAGGTGATATCATTTGGATCAACAAAAAATAACCTATTTTATCTCTTCTATAGAAGTAGAATGTATAAGTGATATGGAAGCTGCTAAAGAATCCATGTGGCTATGGATTTTATTAGAATAACTCTATTTGGATGTTTATCATAGTACCACCCTTATTTATGATAATAAAATTTGTATACCTTTGGCAAAAAATAACATTGAAAAACTAATAATATTGAATTTTATGTGGATTTTATTTGAGAGAAAGTCCTCAATGGTGATATTGATCTCTAGTTTTTTCCTACAAATGAACAAATAGAAAATATCTTCATAAAACCATTTGGTTCGACCAATATTTTCAAGTTTCATACAACATTAGGCCTCTTAGAGTTACCATTGAGGGGGAGTGTGCATGAGAATGTCACTTCATAATAACCATGTGTTTATTTATTCTTCTCTATACTTCTTCTCAAATTATAAAATCATTGTAATAATTCACTCTATGTGATTATAGTAAACTTCACCATTTACATTACGCCCAATACTTAAAATCATATTTTCAATGGATTTTCTTATGTTATAGAAAGCTCCAAAATGTTTGGTTGATTATTCATGAAAAACAATGAGATGTAATCTCATTATCATGCTAGCCTAAACTTACTCTAAGTAGTTTATGGATTATGATTCCATTCATTTTAAAATGTGATATTGGCATGATCAAGGTTTTTAAATGCTTCAAATGTTTCATGCACCCTAAACTCATCATAGATGTTTTATGGAGTAAAATTCCTTTCATATAAATGTTGTGCCTATTTTATTATCTCTTAGTCTAGCCAATGTTATTCTAATGACTCAAACCTTTTATTACGCTCAAAAATTTATAAACCTACTTGTCATCTACCTTTGCATGTTTTAGACTTATGCCTACATTCTAACTACTCAGACACTTGTGTTCCAGCTATATACCTACATTGACATAAATGTCCTATCTAATTTTCAAATTTAATGTACACCTATATTTGGCCTAAGTTATTTAATATGATATATTCTCCACATGGATTTATATATATGCAAGATCAACCCTCATTCATTCCCTCACCTAGCATAGACCTAGGAACTTCTTACCTCTCACAAGGAAACTTACAAAAGCCATTCAATCAATCACTCAAGTGATCAAATATTCCCTATTTTCCCATATTTCCATATCATTAATAATGAAAACACATCTATAGGTTTGAATTAATAAAGGATCATCCCATGAACTACATTTTCTAAGTTAAAAACTAGGTCACTTTATGTACTTACTTATCAAACATTTCATCCTTATGCACACATATTCTAACATGTAGGGGATAAATACATAAGTATGAGTCCCTCTTTAAATTATTGGCTATGTAAGCATCACTCATTAACACAAGGGTCCTTGGGATAACTTGACACTATGTGCTCACTAATCCATTTTCCCATAGCTAATATGAAGAAGAAATAGGGTTTTATCATTAAAAAAATAGAGATGGTCCATGACCCAAATATGAATGCACTAGAGTGAAGGTGAGACATAACCCAAAATCATCTAGGTATTCACATCCAATTTCAATAGGTATTTTGTATTGGACACATGTGTCTAAGCTAGATAGAAACATTGATGTAACTATCCCAAGTCAAAGCAAGTGTTTGAAAATATACAGGTGCAATTTCTAAAATCAAGTAATTGATCCAAAATTTATATCCACTCTACTTTATTCATGTTCTAGATCTAGATGTGTATTAACATTAGAACCAACTAAATATCTTGTTTTCATTATCATTACAATATCTAGCATATTTTTACTTCCTATTTTTAGCATGTCTTAATATAATAAATTTAGTATATTTTTATATGAGTTTTAAAAATTAATTGGCCTTATTTAGATATAGTCTACCACCATTTTTCCCTAATTTATCTCTCACCCCTAAAAACTTAGTTTCCCTAATGTAGATTTTAGGGTTAAACATTTATTGAACCTGATATATATGAATGCAATTTTTTTATTCCTAGGGTTTTAGGTTACTATAATTTATTTTTAGATCTAAAAGTTTATCTTATGGTTTTACCATCCTCTTATTGCCAAAATTTGTGTTCAGTCACTTACAGGTTGCTTCTTTATTGATTGACATATTTTATCCTCAAAATAGTTCCATTCAAAAATTCATCAAGGATATTTTCTACTTGGGTTAGTATACTCAAAAACCTCTTTTTGTTTTTTAAAATAGTGTATATATTTTTTTATTTAGTATTTTACTTTTTTTAGTAAATTTAGACCTACATGTCATACACTATACTTTTGTTTCCCTTTTTTATGGGTTTGTCTCATTTCTTAAATTTGAAAATAAATATATCTAAAGTTTTCAAAATACTCAGCCAATAATTTAAAATTATTGTATCATGTTAAAATGCTATCACTTATATATCTCTTCTTTCTTATTCTCATATCAATTTTTATAACATTTAAAATAGATAAAAAGGAACATATTATTCCTCCTAACCCTAAGGAGGGTGATAACTACCATCCCTCTAACTAGTTCCATGTTATCACTCCTTCAATGGGTAAGGTAGATGGTATATGTATGCATGTTCAATCTAAATCACCTAGATTTTATGATTATGAATCTATAAAATATAAAATAATCTTTATGATCAAGTTAATAAAAGAGTCAAAAAATCAAAATCAATACTTTAGTTCAAATATTGCATTATTAGAAAATTAGACTCCATATTCTCAATATCTAAAGCATGCTATTGTTAATCATGTATTTTCATCTTCATCTAGCAATTTTGTACCAAACAAGGTTTATTATCCAAATGAAAAGATAAAATATAATACATCTATAATAATTGATCCAAAATTTACCAAAAGGATAATAATCATCCAAATGAAACTCTAAGATAAATGCTTCAAAAAAAGTGATTCAATTACCTACCCTACATCTTATAAGGAGATCCAAATACTATTGTGCATATCATATAATGCATGGGCATCATACATATTATTATTTTTCATTAAATTATAAATACAAAATCATAAATGTAGTGGTGATTATTTCATTGATATATCAACTAAGTAATCCACTAATATTATGAGTACCTCTCCTAAGTCACAAGTGCCAAAATAGAAAATATGGGTACCAAAGGATAATTCAAAACAAAAACACATAAAAATTCAATAATTAGAACAAAAATATATTACAAAGGCAATGTTACAAAATTATCAAGATAAAAAATTTAAATTTATAATTTTAGTTACAAAAGGGGAAATCACAAACCTTTCCTCATATCAAGACCCTTTTCTATCACTGATCATGTATAGGGAAAGAAATTTATAAATATCAAGGTTTTGGACTATTAAGATAAAAGAATTTGTTTTATGGTATTCCTTATTTTTCTTGAAAATAAGTTTCAACATGAGGATGAAAAAAATACAATTCCAATAATTATGGGATTAATTGAATTAAGAGTTTCCTTTTATTCAAAATAATGTTTTGTTACTTTTTAGTTTATTTATAATCTAAATGCTTGCAATATTTTTCTTGGAAAATCATGGTTACACTCAATAGGAACAATGGCTGATAGAAACAATAGTTTCATATCATTTGACCATCAAGGCAATCTTATATCCTTTTCCAAAGAAATAAATATATCTTCAAATATCATCAAAATAGATAAAAGTAATGGAATATTAGTAAAGACAAAGGACATAGAACATATTGCAAAATGGAAACCAATGGAATCTTGAAATAACTTTTTTGTTAAATATAGCATCACCAGAGAACAAGAGGCATGATATATTAATAATTGCATCCCCTTGATATATGAACATGGTACACTTACTAATTATAATATGCACACATATGATATGTTTGGTTTAAGAAATGTTATTATTTCACCACTAATCAAATATTCACATCCTCCTATTGAAATCATTTGGTAGCTTATACAATATAAAAATATTCAAAAAATAACAATACACACACACACACACGAAAAAATATCAACAAAAATAAAATAAAAAATCTAAAACTATTTTTAGCATTTAGATTCAGATATATAGTAGGGGCATGTTTTGGAAACATGTTATCCACACATCCACCAGTTTCTTGTTTCATATATATAGTGGGGGCTATTTTTAAAACAATGTATCCACACTTAAACTAGTTTTTAGTTTCACATTTCATAGAGGGCATGTTACAGAAACATGGTTTCCATACTTGCATAGTTGAAAATTGGTTAAATTCATAGTTATATGGTTTAGATACACATTTGTGGTAGAATTTATACATTGGTACCATTGTTATACATAGTTTTAGTATGATACATATTAGGTTCATATGTTATTCAATATGAACCTAAAATCACAAAATCAAATTAATTTTAGATTTAAAACACTTCTATGGACTTTCATCACCCATAAATTTGGACTTTTATATACTATATTAAGCCAATATACTATAGTATTTGGTTTAATTTAGGTATGGTTGAGATTAAAATCACTCAATATTTCCACTTTTATAGGTTGGACTTGATTACATCATCCAACCTCACCATATTTATATTTTGAGTTGACTTGGTTCACTCACACTCACTATGTTATAATTATGATTGGGTTGCACGGTTGAGCTAATCTCAACTTTTAAGTGGAAACTCACATTTTCTCCAAAGTTGGGGGAATGTTTACTCTAGTATTTTTATCTCTATAGATATATGCACGTTTTAGGTATTATATGTTTCCTAATCATAGATCCAATTATTCATAATGATACATATTTTCAAATTAAATTAATAAAAAGTTAAGGTGGTCTCATCAATACACATGTGTACTCCAAAATGTTGTTCTCTTTCAATTTTAAATTATATGCACCGATTATATATTTTAATGTGCTCTTGGTTACACGATAGTCACCAGTAAAGCACTCAGGTTGGACTCACACAAAGACAAGGTGTGTTATACACACCCAGGTATGCATTTATTTTCCTTTAAACTTATAATTTTTTATTAGATTAAAGGGGGGATTGTAAACACTATTTATGAATTATATATCACCTCAATCTTGTACACTTGGAAAATTTATATCATGGATGTACCTTCAGTTTCTAGACTCTTCCTGACACCGAAATGATTATATATAATATATCTTTATACCTATTTTATTATCTCATAGTTTAAACAATGTTATTATAATGACTTAGACCTTCTATTATCCTCAAAATTTTATAAACTTGCTTATCATCTATCTCTACATTTTTTGGACCTATGCCTATTTTCCAATTACTCAAACACTTGCATCTTAGTAAGACACCTATGTCAATGCAAGTGTCCTATCCCAATACAAGTGTCCAATTCCTTAAATTCATATAATTTTAAAATATAATGTATGCATATGATTGGCTTAATTGATTTAATGTGAGATATTCTCCAAATAGATTGATATATACAAGATCAATCCTTATTCATTCCTCACCTAGAATAGACCTAAAACTTTTTACCTCTCACAAGGAAACTTATAAAATATATTTAGTCAAGCACTCAAGTGAGAAAATCTTCCATATTTTCCCCTATTTCCATATTATTCATAGGGAAAACATGCCTATAGGTCTAAATTACTCAAGGATAATTAGATGAGATACATTTTCTAATTTATAAGTTAGGTCAATATATGTACTTATTTATTACTT
This sequence comes from Torreya grandis, assembly GCA_037957365.1. Lineage (NCBI taxonomy): Eukaryota > Viridiplantae > Streptophyta > Pinopsida > Cupressales > Taxaceae > Torreya > Torreya grandis. The sequence continues at coordinate 1,308,133 of JARHVA010002918.1, read as the reverse complement.
ATTGTGTCCTTATGTACACACAATCCAACACATAAGTGAGAAATACATAAGTATTATGCCCTCTTCATATCATTGGCTATGTAGGCAAAACTCATTGATAGAGGGGTGTTTGAGGCAACTCAACACCTTGTGCCCACTAACCCATTTTTCCCATAGACAACATGAAGATGAAAAACTAGGGTTTTATCATTTGAAAATGAGAGATAATCCATGACCTAGATATGAATACACCAGAGTGAAGGCAACATAAAACCCAAAATCATCTAGGTAGTCACATCTAGTTTTAGTAGGTATTCCATACTATACACCTATGTCCAAGTTATATATAAGTATCAACACAATTATCCTAGGTTAATTTAAATGTCTATGGATACAAAGGTACTATTTTTTAAATCAGGTGACTAATCCAAAATTTATATCCTATCTACTTTCTTTATGTTCTAGATCTAGATATATATTATCATCAAAACCAACTATCTTATTTTCATTATTATTGAAATATCTAACGTAATTATACTTCCTATTTTTAGTATATATCAACATAATAAATTCATTATATGTTTACTTGATTTTTGAAAATTAATTATCCCATGTTAGAGATAGTCTACCACCATTGTGTCATAGGCTATCTCTAACCTATTTAACCCTAGATTCCTCGATTTATATTTTAGGGTTAAAAAAATATGTAAGTAAACAATGTGATCTCATATAAGATAAGCATGTCAAATAAAAAATAAAGAAAATAAAAATGATTGAAAAAATGTAATTTAAAATGTAAGATAATCATGTCAAGTAAAAAATAAATATAAATATAAATGAAATTATATAAAATTTTCTATTTAAAATAAGTAAAATGCACAAAAATTAAACAAGAACATTATGGATTAATGAAAACAAAAATATGTAAACAATGACAACTGAATCTTAGTGCTGACTCTAAAATATGATGTAGGAAATTAAAACCACCTAAATACATGACAATAATGATAATGAAATTGTGTGGAAATCAAAGGTGATGGGCATTTAAGAGTAAGGTCTAGTTAGATTCCTTGAGTCTTATAATGTAACTTAAAAACTAAAATCCAACTAGATTAAGTAGGATGATAATGTGATATATATGTGATCAAGGATGTGATTAGATAAAATTGATACCAATCAAGGATATATCATAGAATAATGATGTAAATAAAAAATTCAATGTGCCACATGGTGATGTGAAAATCCTTAGTGGTAATGAGATACTGTAGACAAGTAAACAAGGCTAACAACTATCGACATCAATCACCTAGGACACTCTAACTAGTGAACACAAAACTTAGGCTAATAATTTAAGTACATACATCATACGATGAAGGCTATATGCATGAAATTATAATGATCCTATCTTTCCACAACATGTTTTACACTCCTTATAACCCCTTATAGATTCATTTTCCTACTATCAAAATTGGGTTAATTAGGTGAGAAGATAGGTGGCACTAAAATGTATGAAGATATAATGATATAATACCTCCTACTATTATAATAGTCTACTATACCTAAATAGACCTTGACTCTTTCATGAGGCAAAGTATGGATTTTTATCTTTGACTAAGATAGGATATGTGCCATACAAAGATCACATTTTTTGGTGTGATCTTACTTTTGTGATATAATTTTATTTTTAGTAATTCTTTTGGCATTTTCTATTCCTCCTCACAATGGATTTGGAAAACCAAAAAAGGATGAAATAAGTAACTAACACAACATAAATTATATTTGGTTTCTATAAGGGAGAACCTAAATACCATGGTGTCTAGATACTCTTACACTTTCCTATAGGTAAGATTTAAATATTAAAACTAACCTATGTGTGCCTCAAGTGAAAGGAAAGAGTGGTAAAATGGGTATGATGTAATATCCTATCATGTAATAAAAATGATACAATGATTAGCATGATTATACTTGACCATAATAAGAGAAAATAATACTTTTAAAGTGACAAATATATGCTATTATAGTCATGTCACTAGGGAAGTCATACTAACCTAGAATGGATCTAGCACAAGTAATGATGAAATTAGTAATCATCTTAAATGAGGGTAAAAGTAAATGGTCATCCCAAAAGAGTGGGAAATAAAATAATTATCTCAAAATAGGTGGAAATTGAATAAAATTTATAAAATAAAATAAACATGAGACAAAATAAAAATAAAATTATATGTCAATAGCTATTTCAAAGAAGAACATATGAAATGTTAGTTTATGTGTCTTGTAAAATTTTGTGAAGCTAAATTGTTTTGTTTGTGATTTGTGAAAATTTATTGATTACTACCTCATGTTAAGTATATGAGAGATCAAAAATCTAATAAAATTGTGATGGGCATTGTAATATGCCCCAAAAGCATGTATAAGATTAAATATGGGCGTCACAAGATGTCCAAAGGCTAAAATATGGGTGGAACAATGTGCCCCAATTTGTGTAGTAGAAAAATGATAGGCATAACAAAATTTCCAAACATGTTTGAAAATAAGATATAGGCATCATAATATGCCCAACATATGGGATATAGGTGGATTAAAGTTATTATCAAGATCAAAAAACCTAGGAATGATGTCAAAATATATGTAAATATGTGTTACAATAGGAAATGTGGCATCTAAGGAAATATCAATTTTTTTTTGAGGTGATAGAAAATTATGATGAATGGTATCATCCAGGATGATATAGTCTAAAAAATAAAACTAAAATTAACTATAGAAACTAGGTTGATAAATTTTGATGAAATAAGATTTAAATTGATTATCCTGATTAGTTTGATACATTCATATGATGATATAAGACTAAAATTGATTGCATCTACCAAGTCAACATAATATGATGAAATAATACTAAAATAAATTGTATTAGTTAGGTTGATATAGTTTAATGAAATTGGAGTGAGATTGACTATATTGATCATATTGACATAGTCTAGTGAAATAATTTAAATTATATCGACACATTCTAGGTTATAGCCAATGTAGTTAGATAAAATAGAGAAAAAAATATTAAAAAATTATATTTCATGGTTGATGCATTTATCTAGAGGAAAAAAAAATATTGGTACATTCTAAGTCCTCATCAATGCAGTTAGTTGTAGATGAAATAATTGTATTAGTACATTTTGGGTTATGGCTAATGTAGTTGCCTATAGGTGAGTGAAACTAAATGGTTTTGAGATGGAAAATATGATTGGAAAGAACTAATTATTTTTGGTGATTTTAGAGAGGTTTAATTAGTATATTTATGAAGATTCATATAGGGTTAAGGATTAGAATCACCTATTATGCTCGATGTAGCAGGAATTTGAATTATGTGTTCCTTATAACATGATGAATTAAATAAAATTAGTTGAATTTGAGTTGATTTTTAATGACTAATCCTTCTAAGGCCTTATAAGGGTAGGATATAGGGTGGAAACACATCAAGGGAATCATAATCACCACTATTTGATTTATTAGTAAATGTGGGTAAATCATAAGGGGGATCATCAATAAGAATATGTGTTATCATGATAGGCTCTTCACCTCCATCAAAATCATCATGTGGGAAAATCATGAAATTAATTTTCAAACATGTGACAAGTGGTGAAGGTGGTATAATAAGGATCCTAATATTCATCATCATAAATTGGATAACTATAAGTCATGGGGTCTTCACCCTACTAATAAGGATCATCAGGGTCATAAATATAAATATCATCATGGATATTTGTTCTAATGCTAGAGATGGAAAAAAAATACATCATTACATATATTCATCAAGTGGAGGATGATAATTAGAATCTTCACTCTTACTATAAGTATAATATAAGTGGGAAGAGTATCATTGGGATCCTTTCCCTTGAGAAAAGTTATATAATAATTACATCATGAGGAGTTTCCTGCAATGGCGGCCATCAAAATTTTATGTGAAAAATAATGGCTATAAAAAATAAATAGTATCATCCTGTTTGATATAGTTGGTTACTGAGACTATAAAAATAGACTACATCAATTGGGTTGATGTAATTTAGCAAAAATGTAATGCTAGTGGCAGTTGAGAAAAATGATTGTATCAACCTATTTGATGCAATTGGGAAAGGCATAGAACTATATTAGACTAGTTGATGTATTCTTTAAACACACATCATGGTACTAAGTTGGTTGATACCATTCGCTAGAATAAAGATAAAGGTATCAGGCTAGCCAATAGACTTAGGTTGTAAAAGATATACTAGTTTGAAAAATGTTGCTAAGTAGCTAAAAATAAATACATTAATTTAATCTATCCAAAGGTGGGATAAGATTCATATTAGGATCATAATAATTTATTAACAAACTATGATTAACTTACAACTATCCTATCTCAATAGATGCATACTTGAACAAGGCCAATAAAATAGAGCATGTAATACTTAATTAGTCCAAGTAATAACCAATGAATTATGTAGATATATCAAAGGGTTTCCTATATTGTAAATGTCGAGAGGAAAGGGTTTCAAAGCCTAATACTATGAAACAAGTATGTAGCTCTCATTATACCTCTATGAAAGTAATTTTTCAAGTAAATAAAATTAATTATGTAAGTTAAGTAAGATAAACTAGGGGTAAGGTGCCATGGTAAACCAAATGGGGTTCTAGGAAACCTAAAGTGAAATATGAGAATTTTAAGCAATCTTATATCCACACCAACTTTATTGGGTATATAGAGAACCTAGAAAAGGATACACACACATTCATTCACAAATCAATTCAAAAAATATCTACTAAGTAAATAAAGGAAAGAGTATAGGTTTATAAATACTTACCTTGGAGTGTACCTATTGAGTATCAATCTCCCCATTGGCTCAAGTACAAATTTTAAATATATGTTTTTGGTTGAATACTTTAAATGGTCAGATAAATATCTAATACATAATCAGCTAGGACTCCCCATGACTCCTTCTATTGATCTCCAAATACTACCAAAATATAAGTTTTCTTAAGATAAGGTTATAGACCAAAAAAATTTACAAGTATTACTTAGGACATAAGTGTGAGTGAAATAAGAGTGAATAGAGTTAATATGATATGATTGGGAAAAAATATGACCCATTTTTATATATATCCAATACCCTAAACCAAACGTAATATCTAAGTTGATAGTATTATCTTGAATATATAGTTGAAATAAGTCAATTAACATAGAAAGATATTGACCATGTTGATATCGTACAAATTCTAAGATATAGGTTCAAAATTACATTAGGATAGATGATATAATATAGGAAGGGAAAAAGTCACTAAACATATGGTATCTGTATAAACATAATATTTTCAAATTTTTGTCAATTATTAACACTTTATATCTTGCAAGAACCCATAGAGTCTCAATCTCTTTGAGTGCATTCCTTAAGGGGTACATCAGGAAAGGAGTGGGTAGACCATTGGTGCTTGATAGGATTATTGTCCCTTCTTCCACTTGTTATCTACACAATTGTCTCCTAAAAAACATATCCCTAATCTTGTTCTTCTCTATTGTACCCTCCCCAATAGTTTCCCACATTTTATCCTCCTTTTCCTCAACTTAATCCCCTTTTTTCAATCAGTTGTACTAGGTCGACCTTGTAAAATTTTGGGTGATTTTCACTAGAAATTAGTTTGGCTCTTGGCCAACCTAGGTCATACCTAGTGAATTCTTATCTAAAATTGTGCTAGGTTAACTAGGTTGACCCTATCAACTGAGATTTTTGGAAGGTTTTAGGGTCAAATATACCTATATATATAAGTTTACCATTATTTAGAGAAGAGAATAATAAGTAAGAGTTATTGTGCATTTACTTATTGACCATTCTACTTGAGAAGCAAGCTTAGGGTTTCATTATTTCTTTTGAGATATGGATCTTATCTTGTGGAGAAGTCTTTTGGATGCATTGATAGGTCTTGTAGCCTAGATCTTATTTATCCTTGTCATCCTTACATACCACAAAAACCTCTTATGAAGAACCTTTGTTAAGGGAGAGATTGAGGCTTGATGGGTTCATCTTCAAAGGTAAGTATTCCTAAATTTGTTCCTCCTTTGTAAGAGTAGATAGATATGTATTGTACTTCTCTTCCATGCATTAGGATTCTATATATATTAACATGACTATATGTATCTTATGCATGTTTAGTTTTATTTTTTCTAACCCCCACTTTGTATCACAAGCTTTGGTGAGTACTAGATTAGATTTGCATTACTTATTATTAGTTTAATGAGATATCAAAACATAGGACTCCCTTAGGGTTATTGCATTATTGTTTTTGATTGGAGGCTGTATAACCCTCCCTCTCATCATGAAATAAAAGAAGAGATCCCCTAATAGGGTGTATTGGATCCTCATATTGGTCATGTTCCCACTTAACAAATGTGTCCCTAATTGGAAGTGTATGGTATGATCTATCTTATCTAAGTTAGAATAGATTTATATACATGATGAATTTATAATTTCATACATCATGGTGAACCCAACATGAATTTAACCTTGTAGGTTTTCATTTCACTTATTTCATTATTTTATCATTTTTATTATCATATATTTGTGATACTGGGCTAACTGTATCAACACAATTATAAATTGTGTGCACAAGTTTAACATATAGTTGAATCAATACAAACATGTTCTATCTGTGCAATATTTTTACCAAATTTAAACTACTAGGTTGACTTGATCGACCGTAAATATTTTTAGGTTTTTAGAAAATAGGATCTGTAAAGCTAAGTTGACCAAATTGACATAGTTAGCAAAATTTATAAGTATAAATCAAGTTTTTTCAATAGCAATCTCATATTTATTTGCATCCTCCAAACCCACCAAGGTTTCTTTCTATCCTTCTTTTTCATTTATAGAATTTATTATAGTTCTATTTTTCATAGTTTGTAGTCTTTAAAATTACCCCTATAGAGTCAACTAGGTCAAACATGTCAATGTAATTTTGTATTCTATGTTCTGTCAAGAAATCTAGGTTGACTATGTCGATGTAGTTCATTTTCAGACCCTTGCTTTCACAATATAGAGGTGACACTATAAAATTTAATCTATATTATCTACATGCACTATCAACTGAATTGATACTGTATTGTGTTTCAAAGTTAGAGTTAACCCTTATACATTATTAATTAGCTCACATTCTCATTTATTATTACTCGCATGCTTATAATAGATCACATAGTCTAATTAGGTGGTTTTTCAATATACCATTTAGTTTCACTATTTTTTATTTTATGCACACACTACCAAATCACAAAATCTCAAAAAACATTTTAACAATTGTCTACCCAAGGCCAACCTACCTAGATTTCATCACCAAGGGGGAATTCAACTTGGTTTTTTGTCCAAATATAAACACATGGTTAATGGTATATTTTGGCTAAGCACCTAATACCCTTAGGCCCTAATACCAAATAAGTACCATTACCAATACAAATTTATTTTAGCCCAAACATCCTAAAACCATCCTTAGATTACTTTATAGTTCCTTATTTATAGCCAACTTCTTATCACATCTAAAATTATACTCTAATAATTTAACAACATTCAGGCTGACCACTTAGTTATCTTTTAATTTCCAAGTTGATTGCTTGTTCTTTGCTCAATTTATGTTGTATTGCAAAAAATTGCATTAGCCAATATTGGTGCAAGGTTTTGTGTTGTGTACCTCAATTGGATCAATCTCATTGACCCAATTGATTGTGTATTTCCTTTAATTTCTTAGTTTCCTAAATTACTAATAAAAATTATTCTTTTTTTAGTGCATAGTCATTTCTATCAACATATTATCTTATAGGTTGTCTATTTTCCATGTTTCCTATACTAGGTTGACCCTATCGATTCTATACAATTTTTAGCCTCTATTGCCTATACTAGGTCAACCCAATCAACTCTATATAGTTTTTAGGCCCTATTTTCTATGCTAAGTTGACCTAGTTGACTTTGTATAATTTGTTATCACTTTTTATTTCCTTGCCTTTGCATCTCGCTTGCCTTGTTTATTAATTTTCCTTCATCATGATCTTTTTGTTTAAAGATAATAATGAGTTGAATTCAATAGACATGATGAGTTTTACCAACCCTCATAGGGTCTCCCATAATTAGAGTAGGTCTCCTCTCTTAGATTAGAGTAATGTTCATATAGCCACTGACATAATGAACTATGGGACCCCTCCTCATTCCTCTTCACTGCATAATCCTCTCTTTTCCCTAGAATATCAACTTGAATTAGAGTATACCCCTAAAATGCTCTTCTTTATCTCTAAATTTCCTCAACATTGAGGAAAGTATCCCTCTACCATTTACCACCTCATGATTAGTGGTCAAGTTGAAGATCCTCATTTACCTTCTATATTCTCACATGAATTTGGGGGTACTACCTTCTTTTATTCTCAACCTCTTCCATCTATTATGACCCCTTATCATACCATGACTTCTTCCTCTTTGACTTATTCTACCTCCATGCCTAGTATATCCACTAACATGGTAGGTTCTACATCTAGTGGGCCTCTCCCAAAACTCACTCTCCTTAACTCTTCCACTAGTGCATCATTTTCTACCCAAGGTAATCATGTTTCTAGTACTTCCTCTTCTCACCCCTTCTCTAGTTTATCTTTTTCCCCTGGTGCCTCACATTCTAATAGTTCCTCTCAAGCTCCTATCAATGCCAATAATGGTACCCAAGCCACTAATACCAATTCTAATGATTTAAGTAATGATAGAAATGCTAATTAAACCTATCAACTCTTATTAAAAACACTTAATCAAATAAATATTTTTCAAGCTCTTAATACAAATCAAATTATGAGAATGTAAAATCACCTTCTCCATCTTCAAACCCACTCTCAACCAATGCCTTGGTGCACACATAATCAAAATTTTCCCCGTCCTCCTCTTCAAGATTCCCATATAAATCTCATCCATCAACCTCCCCTTGTAAAAAAGATAATTAAATATCTTCAAAATGAACCTCTTACCACTCAAATTTCTAATATTAATATAGGAGGTATCACCCCTACCATTTCTTATAATGCGTCCACTGATCCTACTCATCATCTCAAAACATTTGGAAATATTTATAAATATTGGTTAAAATTAAACACCTTTGTTTCTACCAAGCTATTAGCCAAAACTCACATAGATAATGCTTTAGATTGGTACAACTAACTTCAAACTTATTCCATTACTAGTTTGGAACATTTAGTAAATGCTTTAATCCAAGAGTTCCAAACTAGTGATATTCTCAAGAATACTTTTGCCCACTTTATAAATTGTAAACAACTTAAAAATGAAACTACCCAAGCTTTTTTTAAAAGGTGGAAAACATTGTCTAACAAATGTGAGCATTACATGATCAATGATAACCTTTTCCATCTCTTTACCAATGTTCTTTTTTCCAAATTACAATATCAAGTCTACACTCTCTTTCCACATACTTTTGAGGAGGTTATTGACCAAGCTAAACATCAATATTTCCATATGAATCAACTCGAGCCACCCCAACCTTCTATGACTACTCATATTTTACTTTAAAAAAATTGTAATTCTACTAATGATGGTGTCACAGACTCTTATGACACCATTCACACTATTCAAGTTGTTGTTCCTAACCAAACTTTGAATCTAGCTCCCCCTTCTCAACAATTCACCAATCCTCATTTCTCTTCACCTAATCACATCAATGTTCACAAACCTTTATCCTCAGCTGAAATACTTGAATATCTACTTAGGTCTCTTCCACTAGAACTTGATTTCACTCATCCTATGAAATCTTGGTATGATCCCAACAAGTTTTTTTGGTTTCACACTAGTTAGGGTCATTCTAATGAGACATGTAGGTAGCTTTGAAATTTAGCTATTTATTTTATTATTGGTCCTAATTTTGATCATGACTCTATCATTATAAAATGTCAACAAGCCTATGGCATTGCTTTTAAGGCTCATGAAACACATACTAAATCATAAGCTCTACATCAATTTAATGCTCATTTGGCTATCTATCAATACCCTCTTCCTAATCACCAACTTAATCAAGATACCCAAGACAAACCCACCCCTTCCACTAATAATATAGAAAATATTATTGACCTTACTCCGGAATACAATGTGGTTAATATGACTAATATGTGCAGGGTGGCTACTTTTATTGACCCTCAACCTATCTAAAGTGCTCCATTGTCTCACACATTACATGTTATCTAGGATTATTCTCCAACTCACTTAAATGAGTTGGGGAAAGATGACCTTATAACCTTTGATGATCCAATTCTAACTCCTCCCTTCGATGATACTTCCATTTCTATTTCTACCATCCCTCTATATTATTTTCCTAACACTAATGATAATCAAGCTTTTATCAATACTTCTTCTATCAATTCTTAAAAGCAACCTGAACCAACTACTTGTACTTCTCAACATAGCTTACAACCTTATTCTAAACCTTTTCCTTCTTATCAAAAAAAATTCCAATGTACTTTGGCTCCTTCTGAGGACCTCATTCAACATTATGCACCTATTTATAACAACCTTCTTATGGGTTATGATGAGTGGGATCCCATCATGGAACTCACTAATCTCTCGTCCCAAATTCCATTTCTTGAGTTTATGAGGACCTCTCTACATCATCAAAATTGTCTTATGCAACTATTGTTCAAAATGAACATCCCTCATCATCCCCTAGTAGGATGTGAAGCAACCTTATATGGATTTGAAGATAGCATATTAAAATAATGTGAAGATATGTCCATTCATATTGATGAAATAATAGACACGTCTCTTTCTTTAAAATTTCCCATTGCTTCTATGATTCTTGATGAGACTTTGCTTCATGAGAATGATCCTCCTCTATTCATTAATATCCAAATTGGTGATGTCCAAATCAAGTGTGCCTTGATTGATGAGGGTTATGGTACCTATGTTACCTCTCTTGATTTTATCAAAACCTTTAGATATTCCCATTTCAATCTCAATTCCACACAAAGCACATGCCAAGGATATGATTGAAGGAAAATGCCTACTTTAGGTTGTGTGTGGCTTCCCATTACCATCCCACCTATCATCATTCATGTGAAGGTGATGGTATTTAATTTAATTTAATCTTATAGCATATTTCTTGGTAGGCCATGGACTCATTTCATAAGAGTAGTTATTTCTTCTACTTTTCAATGCATTAAATTCCTTCACAATAGACCCATCTATAGGATTCAGGGTGATACTAACCCTTAGAATTTTGAATAATTTCAAGAATGTTATGTCTTTAAGATTCTTACTCTTGATCCTTTTCCTAGTTTTCTATTCTATGAGTCTCAATAATTCAACTTTCCCATCAACTAAACTCAAGGTTATAACATTCATCCTAAACTCACTAGGAATATTCCCCCTAACCTCTTACATTTTGATGATGATGAGCCTGATGAGATCAATCTCAAGATTAAAACTTATGATCTCTCACCTCATCTCATCTCTTAACTTATTTTTTTAGTCTCATTCTCACAAATCACCTTATGATGATATCCCCATTGTCTTGACTAATACTCAGCATTCCATTCATCATACCTCATCAAATGATAATGTCATCCCTACATGCATCATTGATATTCATACACATGACTATGATGATGTTTATAATTTAGATGATCCTTTTTAAAGTGGTCTTGTTTAGGCCTGTGATGCTAAGATTATCCATTATCATTCCTCTTCACTTTAGTCTTTTCATGTATATTATTATATTCCATCATTTATAGTTCCTAATTTTAGTATTTTTCCTCTTCATCATAGGGTAGAGATGGTTCAAACAACTCTAATTTTGGAAAACCATGTAGGAGTATGCTTATAGATCATGCTATGACTGGGCCTTACCACTTTGCTAGGTACTCTGACCCCTATAGCTTGCTTATCCTTGAGATACATGCAACCCTCCTTTAACATTCTATAGACCCCATTCCTCCCTTAGTAGAACCCACTTTGGAGCCCATTCCTACTCTTGATTTATTTGATTATACTCTCGCTTCTAATCTCATCACTCTTTCCATTGAGATTAGTCTCATTCCTTCACCAACACCACCTTTAGTTAGTGATGGTTTACTTCCTTTACCATAGATGGCTCCATTTCCCACCAAATGGATTGATGAGCCTTCCCAACCTCCTTCTACTTATCTTATACCTCCTCTTGTGAGTACCTCTACCAATCCCACTCATAGGTATATCTATTTCTTCCACAACATAAATAATCATTAATCCATGATGTTAGGAATAAAAATACTTAAATCCAGATCTACTATTACCATAAAACAAATCTAAATCTATTCAATAACATAAATCATAGAAACATTCCTTAATTCACCATTAATATGAAAACATAAATTGAGAGCAAGATAAAAACAAAGATAACATGGATCTAACATGGTTCACCCAATATGGGCTACATCCACCAATGAAAGTTCTCAAATAAATTAGTAATCTAAAACAAAATTATAATGAACTCTCATAGAGATAGAAAATCTCCTATAGAAAGTGTTTCACAAATTATTACACTTTCACCTGCACCTACATAATTTTATATCTCACAAGTTGCTAAACCACACCTTGTAATGAACACCTACACTTTACAAAACACCTACACTTTGAATATGATCCTTAAAGCCACACCTTTCAAATAAACCATCAACCTCTAAAATCCACACCACACCTTGTATATATAGAAAAATGAGGAAAATCCATAAGAGTAGGAGCAAATATGCAATGATTATCCAAGATAAGCATTATCCAACATGTGATAACTCTCTTCCACCTCATCAAGCTTATCCAAAATCTCTCCCAAGGATAAATTCACTATATTCATCTTCTCCACCTTCTAAGGGCACATTTTCCCATGAATATGTGATCACAACCAACTCCACTCAATAAGGAAGGAGTGAAAACTATTTTTCTTCATGATGATTTGGATGAAGAGTTGTATATGAAGTAGCCACATGGTTATGAGGTCAAAGGGAAGGATAATTATGTGTGCAAACTAAAGAAGAGCTTGTATGGCCTAAAACAAGCTCCATGGTAATGGTACAAGAAATTTGATTATTTTATGTTGGAACAAGAATATCAAAGGTTTCATTATGACCATTGCATGTACATCAAACATTTTGATGATGGTTCCTTTATTATATTATGATTTTATGTTGATGACATGTTACTTATAGGAAAGAACATATAACATATTCATATCCTTAAGAAATAACTTAGTGACTCCTTTTCTATGAATGATTTGGGTGCTACAAAGCAAATCCTTAGTATGAGGATTTTTCATGACAAGAAGGAAAGGAAGTTGATCTTATCCCAATCATAGTATGTGAAGAAATTCTTGGAAAGGTTTAGCATGTTAGATGTTAAATCTATTGGTACTCCTTTGGTAGGCCACTTTACATTATCAAAGGAGCAGTGTCCCAAGATAGAAGCTAAAAAGATTAAATTTCCAAAATACCTTACTCATCAGTAGTTGGTAGCTTGATGTATGCCATGGTTTTTACTAGGCCAGATATTGCCCAAGTAGTGGGAGTTATGAGTAGGTATATGAGTGATTTAGGTTATGAGCATTGGTATATAATGAAATGGATTCTTTGATATTTGAGAGGAACCATTGATTTTGCATTATATTATGGTGGATTAGATACCACTTTGTATGGTTATGTGGACTTGAATATGGCAAGTGATATTGATAGTAGGAGAAGTATGATAGGATATATATTTACTATTAGACATACAGTGATTAGTTGGATTTCTAGGATATATAAGGTTGTGACTTTGTCAACCAAAGAGGTAGAGTATGTTACTACCATAGAGGCTAACAAGGAGATGATTTGGTTATAGGAGTTATTTCAAGAGTTGGGGCATGAGTAAGAAGTTAGAAGACTACATAGTGATAGTCAGAGTGTTATGCATTTGGAAAAGAACTCCACTTTCCAATTAAGAATGAAACACATTCAATTACATTATCACTTCATTAGGTAAGCTTTGGAGGACAACTTGGTGTAGCTAGAAAAGATTCATACTAGCTAGAATCCTATTGATATGATGATCAAGGTGGTCACATTAGATAAACTGAGATAATGCTCAGATTTGGTTGGCCTTAGTGGTCATGGAGTAATGATATATTTTATTCAAGAGAAATAGTCTCCAAATGGGATATTGTTGAGTGTGGATCCCTTTAGGGATATCACATGACCATATGAATAAATTTTGGGGGCCTAAAGAGCTCCAAGGATGTGGGGGGTGTAATTTTCATGTTCTCTACATGTGAGTGGAATATTACTTGTATTCCTAATTTCTATGTATTCTATATTTCATGGAGTTAGTTTGTAGTATCCAATCTACAATGTTAAATGCAACAAAAGATGTAAGGTATAACCGTATGGTTCCTAATACATTTTTATCAATTAATGACCAATCTACATCACTCATACTTATAGGTTGTCATCCTTTCCCCTCTAAGGGGAGTTTAAGTTCCTTCTGATATAAGTAATCTTCCATTGGCATTTTCCATAAACCAAAATTCTTACCATCAAACTTCTCAACTCTAAATCTGATCTCTTCTCACATAGCTCCCACTCAAGCTAATAGCCTTCCTATGATTTACCACTTCATAAAAACACATAACTAATGGCTCTAATACTAGTTTTTAGGAATAAAAACACTTAAATTTAGATCTACTATTACCATAAACTAAATCTAAAGATATTCAATAACATGCATCATAGAAACATTCCTTATTCACCATTAATATGAAAGCATAAATGAGATAAAGATAAAAACATAGATAACACAGATCTAATGTGGTTCACCCAATGTGGGCTACATCCACCAATGAAAGTTCTTAAATAAATTAGTAATATAAAACAAGATTATAATGAACTCTCATAGAGATATTAAAATGTCCTATAGAAAGTGTTGCACAAAAAGTTTGACTTTCACCTGCACCTACATAATGTTGTATCTCACAAGTTGCTAAACCACACCCTATAATGAACACCTACACTTTGCAAAACACCTGCACTTTAACTCTGATCTACAAAGCCACACCTTTCAAATAAACCATCAACCTCTAAAGGCCACACCACACCCTGTATATATAGAAAAATGAAGAAAATCCATAAAAGGAGGAGTAAAATGCAATGCTTATCCAAGATAAGCATTATCCAACATGTGACAACCCTCCTCCACCTCATCAAGCTTATCCAAAATCTCTCCCAAGGGTAAATTATCCATATTCATCTTCTCCACCTTTTAAGCACACATTTCCCATGGACATGTGATCACAACCAACTCCACTCAACACATGCATTATCGCAAGCTATGACAACATATTGATACTTTACATTCTTTTACCCCTCAATCCTCAAAAAAATCCATACCTCCCCTAAAGGTACTACCTAAGTATATTCCTAAGTATGGAGAGGTGTGTTTTCTTTAGCACCAATGTTGAACCCATCACATTGATCATTACCGCATCCTTCAACAACATCTTAAAGATCACCTTATAGCTATTCTCAGACTTTATACTATTCCTCCCATAGGTTGTTCTCACAAGAAGGCTCCCCCTTCTCCCATGGTTCCACCTCCTATTGTTCCTTCATCACCTTTTATTCCTCCACTCATGGACTTTCCCTCACCTACGGATCCTTCCCCACTTGTGAGTCCCTCACTTATAGATCCTTCTCCACTAGTGTTTCATTCATCTCTTATAGAGTCTACTCTCATGCATTCTTCTAAGTATCCCTTTCCTAATATCCCTCCTTATCATGATATTTCAAGCATTCCTACCTTTTTTGTTGAGGATATTAGACATGAATTATTTTCCCAACTTTTGTTGAAGATAAATGATACATTAGCTATAGTTTTCATCCAAATTCATAGAGATCTATCTAATGTTTTGGGTAATGTGTCTGGTAAAATCTATCAGTATTTATGAACACATGCATGGTGTTCTTACATTTTAATAATGGATTGGATGTGTTCTCTAATTTTATCATTATTTATTTAATATATCATTTGAAACTATGTTTAATTATTATTTATATTACATGGTGACTTTTTATTTTGCCCTCGATATTGCTTATACTACTATTTATGTTTATTTATTAAAGCCTTCTTTATCATTGATTTATTTTTCTTCTTGAGTTTATTTCTTATAAACTCCCTTGTTTTCTATTCTTAATTTTTTTCTTTCTTATCTCTATATACATGGATAATTCTCATTATGACTTGGTTATACACTCCTTGTTCCCTTTAGTCATTCCTTCTTTACCATGTGATCGGTTAGTAAACAATTAATCTCATTATAATCTCCTTTCACTAGTCTAATTTGGATTTCCTTTTTCCCTTTATTCCCTTTTCAAAAACTAAGCATATACATGGTTGAGACTTAAGATAACATGTTGGTTCATTTTCAAGCTTAAGTGTTCTATTTATTGTTGTCTTTAGTCACTTAGCTTCCTTTAGCCTAAGCCTAAATCTCATTTATGTGTATCACTCTATCTCTCATGATGGGTCATTCCAAGTCCGTATGGAAGATGAATATTAAAAAGCTAAAAACATTCAAAATCTAAGTCATTTAACAAAAGGCAATGATTCAAAAGGCAAAAACATTTTAAAATTCTTAAAATTAAAATCACACTAAAAGATGTGACTCAAAGTACATCTCCTTCTTCTATTTTAATCTCAAACTCCACATTTGGACTCAAAATATAGGTGAGGTCCATTGTGGTGTAGTAAGATAGTATATTAGAAAAGGAGAATTAAAAAAATAAATTAGTGATACCTATTTTCTCACACAAGTACCCAATCTTTGCATTAGACTGATGGTTTTGTAAGGGGTCTTGAATAATGGGGAACACGTCATGGGAAGGTAGGTCCATTTTACTTTTTTGTACCAATCTACATTCATGAGTTGATCTTAGTAGCATTCTTATTTTCCTACAAATCTTTGTGTCTATAGTGAATAGGTTTCCTTTGTACATTTATGGTCACTAGTCACTTAGTGCCTTCTCATGTCCTTAGTATACCTCCTATCTCCTAAGGTCTTCTCATAATATGCCTCAATTATGATTTTTACATCCTCTTTTTCACTCCCTATATTATTCATATTTCCTCTTGAGAAATATTGTTTTGTTCACTGATCACTCCCCTTGGGATTCCATTTGTGAGTTACATTGTAAGACCATGGATAGGACCTAACCTTCCTCACTAATTAGCATAATTTTACATTCATATTACCAACATCCTTTATTACTATATTTTCACATTAAATTCCACCTTATTGGTGTTCCTTTTATGAGTTATAGTGTAAGACCATAGATAGGACCTAGCCTTCCTCACAAAATTTTCCAATAATCCAAGTCATAATCAATAATTACATGTGTCAAATATGAGATAAAATGTGATTGATTATGAAGTTACATGTCATTGACATGCTTCCCAACTTGATTTAGTATATTTTATGCTTACTTCATTTATCTTTCCTTTTATCTTCTTAGTTTTTTATTGCATGTGAGAATTCAATCATTTCTTGAATTTTACAACTTGAAATAGTGTGTAGTACACTTTTTTTGATTGATTATATTTTACTAAGTCTTTTTGCCTATTTATTTTTAATCATGCATGTGTCATACATAACACTAGAAAAGAAACCACAACTCATGTATTTCATATAGCATATACAACAATAGAAAAATACATGTACTAGAAACAAATATATCCAAGCATCAACAACCACAACCATAATATAAACACATATAATTAGCATCCAAATACCAAACACACACACACACACACACACACACACACACACACACACACACACACACGTGTGCATCATGAGTTTTAATACATAATACAACTATATATAAAGCTTCAGCTTTATGGTTGGGCCCCATCATTCCCATCTTATGGCCTATCCATGATACCCATAGCTGCCTTGGTCTAACTCCTCCAAACATAATGTTTTAAAGAGGCTATTTGAGATCTGAGTCCTAATACCTACCCCTATAGATGAGCCACCTAAGCCTATACATATGCCAACTAGGTTAGGGTCACTAGATGTGTCACTCTCTCTTGGGCCTTTACCTATCCCATATGTGTCATAGTAGCTATATGTATAACTCTATCCTTAGATAGGGCATGTTATGTTGTTGCCTCTCCTACACCCACCCCTATCAGTAGTTTCATCCCCTCTTTGTAATCTTACAACTATCTCATGGCCTCTCCTACTAATCTAAACTAGCTCACCTGATCTAGGGAATATGTTACCATGGGATCCTCTAGTGTGGTAGGGTTGTATGGCATCAATGCCTCATATAAGATATCATGGAGTGTTCCCCTCACTAGGGACCCCCATCTAATCTCCTCCTCATCTATAAGATCTAAAAAATGCCAACTAGATAGATATTAGATCACTAATATATCTCAAAATCTATCTATCTCTACTTTATATCAAATAACTTTAGAAAAATTTTACCATCTCTTATTTTACATGATTGTGTGTTACTTACCATTGTCTCATCATCTACACAACCACTGAGCATGGTCTCCCCATCCATGCATAATCTAATAACCTTATCTATTAGTCACCACCCAAAAACAAATCCTAGAGTCACCACTCATTCCTATCTCAAGCTATACCTAAGTGGTCTCTCTATCATCCATATTTGTCTTAGCCTACCTAATGGGTCATCAGGGATTATGATAGTCTCTTCTCTCTTATACTCATATTACCTCTATCGATTCCATATATATATTATTCAATGTTCCTCTTGTTATAGAGCTAGTTATGATACCTCTGGTATTCCTACCTCTACATCCATCTCATCTCACCCTACTACCTGTCATGCTTGACCAATCCATGGTCTCTCATAATGTGGTCTAAGATCTATCCTAGCAGTTAGTGACCCTATTCCTCCTCACCCTCATGGCTCTCTCACATGTCAAGCCCAAAATTTGGGCACCACTATTAGTGCCACTAGTTGAGGTTGTCCCATATACCCTAGTATATGTGCCACTAGATGTAGCTTTGTCCATCAGGTATAGTTCCCTATCACCTCTATCCATGCCAAATTTGGTGCAACTATCTCCCAACTAG
This sequence comes from Torreya grandis, assembly GCA_037957365.1. Lineage (NCBI taxonomy): Eukaryota > Viridiplantae > Streptophyta > Pinopsida > Cupressales > Taxaceae > Torreya > Torreya grandis. The sequence goes on along the minus strand of JARHVA010002918.1, from coordinate 1,288,999 downwards.
GCCATATCATAGTGATGTTCTCATAAGGTTTCCATATAATATCCACTCTTCTCATTGTCTACAAAACTAAAATATGGGGCATGACCCATGCTACCTAGTCCTATCTCCATCTCTAAACCTAAGTTAACCTCTCATCGATCGTATGGGGCAACCCAGCTAGTTGATACATGGAAAACCTCTCATATATCCATGTCATCAATAATATAATTAGTCCCATAGACTTCTACCCTATGGACATCACTCCATACATGTCATGCATGAACTATACCTAGATGACATATCCTAAGTCATATAACACCCTCTACTCTTATATCATCTGACTTAAGGCTATCACAAATAGTGGTACTTTATTATCCAACTTATGACATAGCACCTATGTTATCACAAGTCCTATCACAACCTTATAGATTTTCAAAATATATGAGGTATATATATTAAACATACTCACCCTTAATTTAGGTATATCCTCTCCAAGCTTGTTTCCCATATGGCTAGGGCTCTTTTCTCCTCCTAACTAGATGGCACTCATGTGACCACTAGTATACTTACTATGGGTAATCCCAGGATGGCATGTATATATTATAAAGTAATACCCACATCTATGGTATCCCCCTCCACCTCTCACCTAAATGTGTTATTCAAACATTTTCAAGCTCCTAGGAACATGACAAACAAGTCTAAACTCAAAAGAATCCTACACATGTCTACTATGCCTTGTAGGCCTAATGAGATCAATATAGCTCTATCCTCAATAGACAAGTACTCCAATAAGTCTAGAAGCCATGATGAATCCACTAAGCACCACAACCTTAGTCATCCTTGAAACCATAAAACAACAAGAGATGTATTATATCCTTCATGTCATTTATTATCAACATACATTCTTTTCACATTTTGACAAAAATAAGCATAAATTATTTTAATTTATTCATTCTTATTAATTAAACCTATTATTAGGCTACTCAGCCCTTTTATCCATCACTTAGTCATTTTAGGCCCTTCTATCACTCTTTTAACCTATTACGCACATTTTCTTACTATTTTGATCCCTTGGTCAAACACTATTTTGACCAAAAGTTCCTTATTTTGACTTGGTTGATTTACCAAATTAAGTCAACCCTTTATTTCTCCCCTTTTAATACTAAGTTATCATAGTGTATTTTTATACTAGGTCAGCATCAATGTATTAGGTTGGTATTCTACAAAACACACTAGGTCGGCACATACCTACTAGGTCAGTAGTGTGGAATTTACCAATTTCAGCCTACTAGGTCGACTAGGTTAACCTAGTTATTTTTACCTACCAAACCCTTAAATTTTGTGAAATAAATTCCTTTCGACAAAAACCTTCCACCCCATTTCCCTAAATGGTTTTTCCTACCCTTAGCATCCATTTTGGGTTAATTTTGATGTCTATAAATTCTTTAAGTACAAATTTTGAAAAAAAACACTTAAATTCAATAAAATATTCAAAAACTAGCTTGAGATTCTCAGTTGCTTACCTGTGTTGCACCTGTTACTACCGTTGGGGGTCCCTATTGTCTATACTATCATTTCCTTTCAACATTATCTCTCTTGGTCTCTTTGAGCTCTTTTTATCTCCTTCACAAGTCAAAAATACCAAATGATTTCCCTTTGACCTTATTTAAACTTACTTTTCCAAAATCTTAAATCTTTCAAATGTTTTTCGTTAGATTCCTTATTTTGCCTATATCTTTGTTTATAATAATCCATTTTTTGAACCATAAAATGTTGTGTAATCATGACGACGTATATAATATTTTCCACTGCTATATTCCTATCTTCCAAAAAGTTCATTTTTTGGCTATTTTTTGCACTAACTTCTACATGTTCGCCTAATGTTCTTCACATTGGATGCCTTCACTTTTTTTTTAGTCTACTTATTTATCTATGACACTAAGGTAAGTAAAGGTATGTGTTTTTAAATTATATCCTTTCACTTATCTTATTTTCTCCTTACTACATTTTACTTAGCATTAGTGTTATGTGTTATCATGTTCTATTTTCTGAAGTACCATCCCATGTTACACTTATATGACACATGATGAGATTGGAGTGGGAAATATGTACACACATAATATTTTTCAAATTTTATAAATTATTGATACTTTTTATCTTGTAATAACCCATTGTTTCTTAATCTCTATGAGTGCACGCCTTAAGGGATACACCGAAAAAGTGGTGGGTAGACCATTAGTGCTTCGCAAGATTGTTATCCCTTCTACCACTTATTATCTACACATTTATCTACTAAAAATATTATCCCTAAGCTTGTTATTATTTATTGTATCCTCTCCAGTCATTTCCCACATTATATCCTCATTTTTTCACCTTAATCCCCTTTTGTCAGTCAACTTTACTAGGTTGATTGGGTCAGCCCTATATAGTTTTGGGTGATTCTCACTTAGGAACTAGTTTGGCTCTTGGTCAACCTAACTCATGACCTAATGAATTATTGTCCAAAATTATTCTAGGTCAACTAGGTCAACCATGCTAGTCAATATTTTTATAAGGGTTTAGTGTCAAATCCACTTATATATACAAGTTCATTTTGCCATTATTGAGAGAAGAGAAGAAGAGTTATTGAGCATCTGCTTATTGACCATTCTACTTTAGAATAAAGCCTAGGGTTTAATACTTTATTTGGAGATGTGAATCTTGTCTTATGTAGAATTCTTTTGGATTCATTGATCGGTTGTGTATCCTAGAGTTGATTTATGCTTGTCATCCTTACATACCACAATAACCTCTTATGAAACACCTTGGCCAAGGGAGAGATTGAGGATCGATGGCTTCATCTTCAAAGGTAAGTATTCCTAATTTTTTTCCTCCTTTGTAAGAGTATATAGATATGAATTTTTACTTCTCTTTCATGAATTAGTAGTCTGTATACATTGACATGATTATATGTCTCTTATGCATGTTTATTTTTATTATTTTTTAACCCTCATTTTGTGCCACAAGCTTTGGTGAGAACTAGATTAGATTTTCTTTACTTGTTATTAGTTTAGTGAGATATCAAAACACAAGACTCCATTAGGGTTATTGCATGATTGTGTTTTATTGGAGGCTTTGAAACCCTCCTTAGCACTATGTATTATGATAAGATATCCCCTAATCAGGTCTAGCATATCCCCATATTGGTCATGTTCCCACTTAAAAAATGTATCCCCAATTGGAAGTGTATGGTATGATTTATCTTCTCTGAGTTATGAATGATTTATAGACATGATGCATTTCTAATTTCATATGATATCAACGAATCCATTATTGTAGGATGTAATACAAACTAGCACAAGTGAATAATGATAATATGGAAGAGGTAAATGACAAGACACTTTAAAGAAGCTAAATGTATAGTAGGAATGGTGAAATCATGATATTATAATAACATCTCTCAAAAATCACCATGATCCTTCCCACCCATTTTCTAATGCACCATTTAAGGCATGCACTTAGGAAAACTAATGATTGACAAGTTGTTGCAATAAATAACATTAGTAAATGATAGTGTGAAAAATATTGTGTATACATAACCCATACTAAATTCAATTTCACATATATAGTGAGTTGTGTGGGTTTGATGTATTTTGTGACTTAACTTCAAGACACTTATCCATTTTAAATTAGGATTAATTCATAGTCATCTCAACCCATGGTTTTATGTATGCATCTTCAAAGGGTCATGATCATCCCATTCTCCATTTTTTCTACTAGATATGTCTCCAAAATACATATCATTTTGCATGCATACAAATGTATTTGTTACTTAATGGTTAATTTTACATATGTTCAATGTTTTAATTTATATTTATATCATAATTGAAATATGATTTTTACATTTTTCCTTATAGGTTTGTATTAATAAAAGCATGACACTTATTACCTACTTAATTACACCCATTGTAGTTATCATTAGGTATCACCTTTTATCCTTTTACACTATAAAATACATTATTAAAATTAAATGTATGAAAATTTAGACATTCATATTTAATATTAAACACTTGATAATGTTATATTTGATTGAACTTTAATACACTTTAACTATGCACACATGCATTATTCTTATTCACATTCTTCCTTAACTGCTAGTTCATATATGGGTTCAACATTCCCAAATTTCTATTATTGTTACATATGATTTCCCTAGTATTTAACCAAATAAATAAATATTAGTCTTAGACTATACCCTAATCTCATATCATTATTCCCAATTTATGGCTAGGTTTGTGGTTCCTCATATAGTGTTACACTTTAAACATATCCACATGGGTCAAATATTTCTGCACACCCTTTAATGGTCATTTTCTAAAATTCAAGTTTTTCATATGGGTGTAGACACCAATATTGTGTCAACCCCCCCTTGGTCCCCTTCTAAACACTTACACACCTTATTAATTTAAAATAAACTATTTATTTTAAATTAATGACCTCACCTTGGACACCTCACCTTAGACACCTCACCTTAAGACCTTTTCCTAACCTATGAGTCACCCTGAGACTAGGTCATCTAAATCCTAACTACCCATGACCTATTCTAACCCCCTCTTAACTCCTTAACTAACTTTCACGCCTCATAAGCCATTGTTTTGACCATTATCCAATGGCAAACACACTTGGTGGATGGAGAAACGGGCCAAGAGCTCCCTTTTACCTATTCACCTTCCACCGATGTCGGTCAACCCTCAGCTGATGCCGACGAAACCGCTGACGTCAGTTACATAACCTGAGCTCTAACATTGAGCTACCCCCCATCTTCTTGTTGATCAATGTGCACACTCTGAGACCAATCATTAGAATTTGACTATCGCTCTCCTGGCTACCGAAGCTCTACATAAGTCACTCCAGACATTGGATTGAAATACTGTATGAGGCCTCAACATCAACCACAATAGGAATAAGCATTATAACACCTCTAGTTCTTTACCGAATAGAGCTAAGCATTCTGTCTCATTTCAGTATTTTATAATACATTGGTAATTAGTTTTCATTTGATATTTCTAAGAACTGTTGAGAAACTCGACTTCTTCCGTAGAGAGGTTGAAAAGCCTTCCTCTTATTCTTACCCTCTTCTCACACCTACCCTCTATTGTTACCCTTCCTCAGACCCTATTCACTTTCTCACAACCTTGTACAACCCTTTAAATTTCCACAGACTCTTCTGTTGACCATAGACATATTCCAAAACCCATCCAAGGCCCACTGCCCCTACCGACATCGATAAAAAAACTGACATCGGCATAATTGACTCAACTAACCTCGGCAGCCCTACTGACATCAGTGACTATGACAGACTAACTGTAGAGAACAGGTATGCAGTATCTATTTTTCTCTTTCTTAGTCTTTCATCATTTCTTTTTATACAACACTCTTTTCATTAAATAGTGGATTGTCATCCCTCACAGAGCTTCACGCTTCTGGGACTGAGCGCCTAGCTTGGCAGTCCACCATATCCTCCTCTAACAATCTCCTTATTTGAGTTTCTTTCTTACTACAAGTGTTTCCTCCATAGCCAAAGAGGAGCTCTCACAACGCTTGGATACGATGCACACTTAATTTAGGTAACGTCAAACCCAAGACCTTTTACCTTTAGTTTCTTCTTTCTTCTTAATGTAATTAGCAAAAACGTAGAGAAACATTCTGGCACACCCGGTGGGGCACCTGGAGTTTTCCTTGGGTTCATTCTTCTTCTTTTAAAAAGAACAAATTTTCATATAGATGCATTAGGAAAATATTCTCTTCTTTCATCCCTTCTTCTTTCTTTTTGTCTCAAAAGGAAACCATTAGCAGAAGTTAAAAAGAACATCTCTTTTTCTTCTTGTTACTTCTTGCATAGAGTAGTGAAAAACTCATACTCTTTACCTCTTCTCCAATTGTTTGCATTTGAACAACATCTTTTGATTTGGGTTAAAACCTACTGCATTTCATTCTTGCTTGAATGCATACTTAGCCCACTTAGTAATTAAAGCATTATGAATAAACCATAGTGCATAAATGTTACACAACCAAACCACAATCACATCAAATCAAACATTTAAACTTACTTAAGAAAAGGCCCATCTAGGATTTCATCACCTAGCAGATACCTTACCCCACCTAGTGATCCTACTTGGATTTCACCACAAAGAGGAGGACCCACTCTATTCTCTGGCAGAGTCTAAACTATAGGCAAAGTATATTTTGGCTAAGCGGCCCAGCTCAGCTCTAGGTTCATGAAGTGAAGGGAGCAAGCCCTAGCACCAGGCCACATACTAAACCTAACATAGATATTTTGAGCACCATAACATAACCTAAAACCAGCCATAGACTTCCTCTCTAGGACCTGTTCTACAAGCCCAATTCCCAACATAATCTCTTAAGGCATAAGCCACCATGACTCTAAAATTTATTCCTAGGAATCTAATATTTTAGAGGTTACTTGCCTAATCATCTATTCTACTATTTTTTATCTGATTATTTGAGCTGGTAAGGTCGTATCATTCTGAAGTCCAAAAACAACTCAAACTTTCTCCTTCTTCCAAAAACTATCAGTTTTTTGTGTTTTTGGAATTACACAAAAACTAACATCAATTTTTCCACTGACATCAGCAACATAAATTCACCGACATCAGTTATCTAACCATCATCGAAAACATTTTATAACTGACATCGATTAAAACAATCGACATCGGTCACTATCAACAAATTTTCTTTCCAAATAGCAAGCTTAAAACTTGAATTTCTTGTTGTTTAACACAAATTCTAGTTTTTTGAAACTAAAAACACATAGTTTCTGAAACCTGAATCCCTTTTGCCTTGGATGGTCTTGACACGCAGTCAAGCCAAATCCCTTATTGACCATGTGAGTCAACAATGACTCCCACCTTCGCCCTTCGTACCAAGTCACCTAATGGAGTATACCTTAGATACTGAGCATACTCCTATCCAGCCTACCCCCAATCAACCTCCTATTGTTCCCAAAGGGGATCAAGAATTTGAGAGATTCCTTGACAACAACGTTAAGGCTCTCCAACATTATCTCGCTAGAAGCCAAATACGAGATCCTTTTGGTAACACTATTTATGGGATGCCAACTTCTTTGGCTAAAGCAGCAATGATATCAACAGCATCCACTACCCAACCTATGGTCACTCAGGCCACTACCCCGACCACTAACCCAATCATGGCCAATGTTCAATATTTGGCCTCCCCTTCTATCTTTTTTGGCCCTACCTCCATCAGGGTTTCTGTACCCCTCAACCACAAACAATTTAACCAAGTTTGACACCTTTTCAGAGCTTGATTGTCTTTATCCCATCCACTCTTGCACCTATAAACACGAGAGTGGCTACTCATCCTTTAACTAGTCTTGCCACCATTTAACCACCCTTGGAGGCATCTAGTCAAGTTGTGCCCTCCAACTTCATGGCACAAGCCCCCATGGCCTTAACATTGGCCCCTATGACAAACTACCAGTATGTTGCACCTACACAAATGCAACCAAGTATGTCATACGCCCCTCCCAATGCCTTCCAAGTACCTTATAACTTAGGGGGTGCCCCTCATGCCAATCCATCTACTGATCTAATTAAGATGCTTATGGATGAGATGTCCAACCTTGAGACATCCATTTCATGCTTGAATAATGTTCTTTCATATGAACAAATCTGCAACGAACCTATTCATCCTTCAGTTCCTATTCGACCAACCCTAGCCAGTGGCAACTCCTAAAATTTACTCACTTTCAGAGTAAAGAGGACCCACAAAAACATCTATGAGCATTTAGACATGCTTGCTAACTCATACCACATGATGATGCATTATTACTTCACACATTCCCCATGTCACTATCTGGCACCGCCCTTGATTAGTATAACTCCATTACCAATCTTTCTCTCTTCACCCTCACTCAACTTGCCCAGCTATTTCTTGATCATTTTTCAATTAATATTACCAAGAAGGTCTCTATCAGAGACCTTTATTATATTAGACAATTTGATGATGAATCAATAATAGACTTCGTCACCTATTGGAGAGGTTTGATCAACCAACTCTCCTTTTCACTACCTCAACCTGAGCTCATTGAGCTCTTTTCAAGAGCATGTGCCAAGCACATCTCGTCCACTTTGTGGGTTCAAACTTTTTGCACATTCGATGAAGCTTTCAATATGGCGTGAAAGCTTGAACTCTACACAATTGAAGAAGATAGGGTCAAATTGCGTAGCAAAAATACTAACACAAAATCCAATGACCCTTCTTCTTCTAAACCTTCTTCTTCCCATTCCAAGTCTGAGGGATCAGCAAACGTTGTAGTCCTTAGGTCACAATCTTCTACCACCACCAACCAATCTAAACCTTCCACATCACAAAACAATTCCAACAACGGTATGTACAGTGTCAATACACTCCAATAGGAGAATCATACGCTTCTGTATTGGATAAACTAGTAAAGCACAGGGTCCTCAATCTCCCTCAAATTTGACCAGTCCAATTTGACCCCTCACAAGCCATTCCTACATGATATAGGGAAAATGACTTTTGTAACTATCATCGTGTCAAGGGTCATGACACAAACAATTACAAAACTCTCAAAAACATTGTCCAAGACATGTTAGACAAAGGGGACCTTGTTTTAGATAACCCTAGTGCGTCGGCTAACCAAAACATGGATGTCTTTAGGCAACCATTTCCTAACTATCCCCCAAGTTAGAATAATGTTCAGACCATGGCTGATGACCTTCAAGATCACAACATATGCATGGTTGACATGGTTTCTCCTTTCATTCATTTCTAACCAACCTCTCCCATAATCTGAAGAGGTTGTTCAACCCATTTCTCCACCATGGGTAAAAGGGCCTATTTTACCCACACCAATCCCATACAATGAAGAGCTCTCTTTGCCTAGCCCTCTTCCTCGTGAGGATGAACCCATTTCACCTATATCACCCCCACAACATCAAATACCTCCTCAACCCATTCTTCTACCTCATGAGGATCCCGTATTACCTATTCCTCTCACCCCCACCTTCCCTCTTCTTCTACCATTGGAAGAAGTTACCATTCATACCCCACCCTCTCATGTAGAAGGGGCCATCATCCCTCTACTTCAACCTTTAGAGGATCCTTCCTCTCCTATTTTTCCTCCATTGATGGAGGATAGTCCTCCATCCACCCCCCTGTCACACATAGGAGTCTACTTTGACCTCTCCCATATTGGAGGATGCTTTGAAAATACCAACACCAGTGGCCCCGCCCTTATCCTTCTTATCACCAATGGGGGATCATACTTTCCCCACTCCTAGACCACACGCAAAAGCCATAATCATCCCTACGCTCTATCCTCTCGAAGAGCCAAATTCTCCAATCCCTTCTCCATCGAGAGAAGAACTTGCCACCTCACCCACTTTAGCTGAGAAAGATCCAATGATGGTTCTCTCTCACCTTTGGCTTGTGATTGTTGTGTCCAACACGTTTCTACTCTCACAATCGCCCAAATCCTCTAAAAGACTGACTATCAAGCCTCACGCGATGTCACCTAAACCCTTCTCACAATTGGCAAAAAACTTAGGATTTCTCCATTCTAGGAACCTAAAACATGAGGGGTTATGGGAGCGACTTAAAGCTCCTTATCTTACACATCCCACTTCACCTTATACTGCCAACCCTTCCAAGACAATTCACCCCAAAGTTGCTAACGAGATTCAGGCTTCCACTTCTAAATCTTCAGAAGCTCAACCTTCCACATCTGAACCTAAACCCTCACAGGCATCCACCATGCCGAAATAGATTAAATCTCTAGGTGTTCACCTTGTATCAAACCTCACTCACCCATAAGTGAAGGTAGATTTGAACCTCACCCTGCACAATAATGGTCCTCGCACTAAACTAAAGAAGGATGATAAACCACATCGGGCTACTCCTCCCCCAGCCAAAAATGTGGTATGAAAAACTCCCCCACCTTCACCATTGCCTTCTATCTTAGGTCCACATCCTTCCACTTTAACAGAAGTGCTCCCTATTCCAACACCTCACAACAACAAAATGCCTCCATTACTCCCTCTACCCATCAAACATATATTTCCTCCAATAAATTTGACACATCTCATCAATAAAGTGCCATCTAAGCGTGTGGCCACACCACCAACCACAAAGGTAGTACGAAAAACTCCCCTTACAACTCCTAAACAAAAGTTGTCAACCCCTACTGCAACAAAGAGCGCATACCCATTAGTGGGTTCATATGCTTTATTGTTACACTGATTGTTGTAGTCTTCTAGCATCATTCCCTCGCCAATTAAGCCATACCAACCTCTCGAACCAAAACCATCTTGGTTTGATGACACTAAAATCTGTGCATATCATCGCACACCTAGGCATGATACTGAGAATTTTTGTGCTCTTAAGGTTGTCATTTTCCAACACTTGGAAAATGACACCCTTCTTGTTGAGGATTCTTTTAACAAACCATTAACACCATCCCATGCCTTCCAAACCTCTTCACTTGAATCAGGATCCCAACGTGAGACTATGGTCCCTCTACCACCTTCTCCCCCTTTATTCAAAATCAACACTCTTAATGTGGCCACTAGGTCACAAACCCTGAAGGATAAAGGAAAAGAGCAAGTTTCTACCCCTTCGACATATCCATTTGCCAAGCTCTCTCAACCACCAAAACCCAAGATTTCTATCTTGGGCACATCTCAACCAACATCTTCAGGGGCAATCCCTCCTGACCTCTTTAGTCCACATGACATTTGGTATAAACAACTTGTTGACTACTTGACTTATTCCATTATTCCTCCTAATCTCTCTAGCAATGGAAAGTGGGATTTTATCAAGAGTACTACTCGATACACCATGCTAGGGGGTCTTCTTTATAAATGAGGTTTTGATGGCCTCCTTCTCCGCTGCCTAACCTCCACTGAGACATCTCATGCCATCAAATAAGTTCATGATGGGATTTGTGGAGGACATTTCAGTGGTAATGCCATTGCAAAGTGCATCCTCCACCTGGGCTATTATTGGCCCACACTTCACCAAGATTGCAGTGACTATGTTTGGTGTTGTATCAAATGCTAGCAACACGCTAACTTACTTCACATCCCTAGCCACGCTTTACAAGTTGCTATGGATTTCTAGCCCTTTTCACAATGGGGCTTAGATCTAATCGGTGAGATTAACCCTCATTCTTCTCTCCAACATCAGTCTATTATCACAGCAACTGAATATTTCACTAAATGGGTGGAAGTTGTTCCCCTCATCTCCACTAAAGCTGACAAAATCATTGACTTCATTAACCACCACATCATATGTCGTTTCGGTGTACCTCACAAAATAATCACTGATAATGGCAAATCTTTCAAAAAAAAACCATCCAAAAGCTTTGTGATGCTTTTGGCATCAAACTCAACTTCTCCTCACCTTACTATCAATAAGCAAATGGACAGGTGGAAGCTTCTAACAAAATCTTAACCAAAATCCTAATGAAGGTGGTCAACGACACTGGAAGGGATTGGCACACTCACATTCCCTTCACTTTGTGGGCTTACCGTACTAGCATTCAAACCCCTATGGGTGCTACACCTTTCTCCTTAGTGTATGGAACTGAGGTCGTCTTACCTCTTGAAGTACAAATACCATCTCTTTTGATGTAATACCTGTTGTCCTTAAACTGTAATTCATCTTCACACAAAATCAAACTTAACTTGCAGAGTCCATAGTTTCTTAAAAGCTTTGAGAAATGGAGAATTTGAATGCTCTGATGTCAAAATTAATGAACACTAGAAATCAAACGGTCTCTTACTCCTAAAGTAGCTACAGACCATGCTAATAATACAGGGTTTTGCTGCTGGAATCACTTATATAAGGTTCTACAATCAATATCAATTCATGTGACATAAGTTTGCAACATGTTGCAGAAAAAAAATCCAAGGTTTCTATCACATCAAAGTCCCTGTTTGTGTCATATGATGTTGAGGTGATATGATGCTTAGACTTTGGATGCCACTTGTATGCTATGATCCAAGAAATTGACAAATGATCTAAAGTGGATCATTTAAATGCATGACTTAATTGGGTCAAAATTTACCTTTCTTGGTCCACGGGGCTATCTTTTCTCTGTCGAGCCCGCACACTGACGACTACTCCACAAATTTCATCCCAAATGCTAACTCTATTACTGAGTAGAAATACATACCTAAAACTGCTTACTTTCAAACTCAAGCACTATCTTCACTTTATCATTGGTAGCTGGAGTATCTCCTTTTACATTTTCCAGGAAGGTATGGATTGCTTACACGCACATCATCTATTACAACCATTGTTGTCCTCTCCCAATGAACAGAAAGCATTTTGGTCAAAATAAAAATGTTCTATGCTTCAAGGGGAATATGCCTATGCCAATTCGCTCTACTTTATCTTCCACTTGCCTTATTGTAGCTTCCTCTATACGCTGGCGCTCATCTTTTGATTGGTCTTATAGTCCCTCGAAATAAAAACAGCTTTTCCAGACCCGCAAAGAACAGCTCGAGAGTCACCAACATTGGCTACCAGTAACCGATTTCCAACAAGAACAGTAGTTATAAGCACGACACCTACAGAGGCATCCTCTTCTCCTCAATCGCCCTTCTCATCACATGATTTGATGGCAGAGATGATACAATTCTCAAATCCTCCTTTAAACTTTGCTTACAATGCTCCACGTCAAATATATTATAAAATGTGGAAGTCAGAAAAATGGATCTAGTGTTGATCTACGCATCATAAATCTCTCCCCTATTTCAACCGATGTCACGTCCAGATCATAACATATGAAAAAAAAATTCAACCAACAATGCAGTGCCAAGAATCAACCGCTTCTAACTTCAGCACATGGATGCATATACTGGCTCGGTCTGAGGCTGTCGTTATAAAATACATTTAAAAAGAACACATCCAGCATAACATTGAGATGGCCAGGTCATAATTAATTCATTGGGCAGCCCAGCCAACACAGATACACCCAGAATTAAAATCAATCAGAATTACAATCAATTTATTTAATATAAAATACGCCCAGCCAACAAGATATGTGGCGAATGATGAAAACAGGTGTTTTTTCGGCTCAATCATTGAGCGCCCAAGCTGTATTGAATATGTTGAAATGCCCAGAATTAAAAATATAACATTTAAGCGGCCCAGATTTGTATTAATTAAAACTCATAACAAAATGACCGAAAGTCATACACCCAGCAACTTATAACAACACCTCTGTGATCTCAAAAAACAATCTCTTCAAAACTCACTTTCATTTATAAATCAAAATAAATACACACCTGTATTAATATTTGACAGAAGTTATATGCATTGTGTCTGTTCTGTGCTTCCAGTTTTCTTCCTACGCCCCTGCTCTTCTTTTTACATCCTTCTGTCCCCTCTCCTTCTCTTCTTCTTTTCTACCTTCTTCTCTTGAATGAGAGAGCCTTTTTCCTCTCGTCTTCTACGTACTCCTCTCCCTCTCTCCCTTAATGACTATTCTTTTTGCTTTTATAAAACAAAAACTTCTTCTCTAACCTCTGCGCCCAATTTGGGCTGAGGATTAAAACAAGAAATAGTTTGAAATTTTACCAGTATATTCTAATATGAGAAAATTTATCTTACGGTTGAAAATTTTCCAGCCATTCCCCTCATTTCCTCAACAGCTCCACATTTACCTTCTTACTTTTACTTTTTACTTTTTAACATTTATTTTATTTACAATTACTCCTCATGTGGAGGGAAAATACAATAATTTGGTTTTAAATTTAAATCATAACCATGTCTTGTGTAGATGCTCCTGCATCATACTCTCCCTCTAGAAATAATTTGAACCTTAGTTCAAATGAAATGCTGCCTCCATACTTTAGCCTTCATTTTATACCTGGATTCCACGGTCTTCTTGTCAATGATAATGCTTGAATTTGTCTTTGCTGGTCTTTACCTTTCATCTTGCTTTTCTTCCTCTTCTGGTATGTTCTTCTCCTCATCTCCTTCTCAGCTATTAGCTCCTGCTTCCATGCTTCATTCTCATGCATGTCTTCAAGATCTTCTTTCAAAAATTTGTCCATTGAACTATGGACTTCATTCATCTCCACAACTTTAACACCTGCGTTCAAAACATCAAAAGCAACCTTAGTAGAAAAACATTGAGGCCATGAAGCCTCTTGGCTGCCTTCACATTTATGCTCATGTTTCTTGACCAAAACTGCCTTGGTCTCATTGCTTTGCTCTTGTCTTGTTCCACTCTTCCCAATGCTTCCTTCATCATGGTTTGTACCTTTACACAACTCTCTTGAATTACCAAACAGCTCCTCTATCATTCTCAACTCTACCTTTAGTGAGATCTCATCTATCTCACAATCTTCATCAAACTTGGGCTTGTCAACCTGAATGATTACTTGTTCCTTACTAGCCTTACTCTTCATCTCATCACTCAACACAAACTCATTCAAATCTTCATGTCCTATATCAAACTTAGGACCAGATTGTCTTTCATCCTCTATAAGTACATTCATCCACTTTATAGTTTTTTTATACAAATCAGCGTCTTCATCCACATCAGTGTATCCATCAAAAACAATTGCAGTATTCATACCTTCTGTCTCCTTGCTTTCTTCAATCTCTACTTGAAGCCATCTTGTTTGTTCTGCTACATATTATTTTCTTTTCTCATCATCCATCCCTTTAGAAGTCTCTCCTTGCTGCATATTAGTCTTTACAGCCACTTTCGATTTCATAAAAATATCATTAAATGATTCAAACAAATCATTATCCCTTTTATTGCAAACAATTGTCTTACCTTTCCATGTACTTGTGTCATCCTTTACCTTTCTCCATTGATTTATTGGTGTTGTTGTCTTACTCACATCTTCTTCACTCTTAATCTTCTTAGGCACCCATATTCGTTTCTCATTCTTACCATTTCTCTTCTTAAGCCATGTAGGCATCCTGCATATATGCTTTTGTACCAGTACCTCCTCTTGCTTGGGAGTTTGTTTCTCCCACCATTTAGGCATCACATATCCATGGTTAATTGGAAACTTCACTTTTTTATTTGCTTCTCTAACATGTATTTCAACAGTTTCATGCTTATATGAATAATCAATTATTGAACTCAACTTTACCTCTTTAATGGGCTGCATAGCTTCTTGATTATCTGTACTTTCTTCTTTCTTTATGCTTGGCTGCTCTCTTACCTCTTCTTCCTGGCATTCAATGGCATCTTGGAATTCATCTTCATCTCCATTATCAACAGCAAACTCACTTCTCTCTTCTGCACATTCACTTGTGCACTTGGTGTCTTCTCCTGCACCAATCTCTTCACTCTCCAAGGCCCTTCTCTTGACCTTCAATAGGCTGCTCATACCTGCATTTACCCACTCAAAAACAGCATTAAATACAAAAACAAGAGACCATAATGTCTCCATGAGTATCCTCTTAATGGACACTCTCATCTTCTCAAGTGCTCTTCCTAGCACTTCCTCTTTTATTTCTTCTCTCTTGTTCTCCTCAATGAGAACTTTCTTCTCAACTTCTTCTTCTTGCTGCTCACTTGGCAACCTCCTTATTTTCTTGCCTCTTTGGGCTTCCCTCTTCATGGCAATCTTCATTTGCCTTCTTCTCCTTTTCATTAAGAGAACTATTGGCCACTTCAATCTCTTCTTCAGTGGCCATATCCATGCTTATCTATTCAGCTGCATCCAAGACTCATACTCATCCTTAACCTTAGCTAATTCTTTCTTCAAACTAGCAATTTCTGTATTAAAATCAACATTAGTCATACCTTTGATGCTTGCTTTCCTTTTGCTGTCCTCATGTGCCTTGCTGCTCTGCAGTGCTTTTATCAACACTTCCATCTCTGAGATCTTCACCCAAGTCTTTTCCACCTTGGTCTTTTGATCCCTTGTCTCACCCAAGCCTTTTCCTTGACTGGTCTTTTGACAATCCACGTGATCTCACCTAGGCCTTTTGCATCCTAGTCTTTTGATCCCCTTCTCACTCCTGCAGCAACTTTTTAGACAACTCTTCAACAAACACAAATTACAAATCCAAGATTACCTTGCTTTGGATCTTCTTCTTCTAGGCAGTCCCTCTATCACTCTTCTCAAAACTTCATCCTTTACCTCACCTAAGTCTGTTTCACCTTAGTCTTTTGGCAAACTATCCAAGCTTCCTCTTAGATCTTCTTCTCTAAGCCTTCCTTGGATTCTTCTCTTCTTAAGCCTCAATGGCTTGGCTGCCTTTTTTTTTTTTTCTTCACCTATTATTTCTTAAACAAAATAAACTCAAATCAAAAGCAAAGTTTCTCATACCTTTCCTCCAGTAGAGTCTTCTAGTACTGTCTCCTGTTGCTCTCTTTGCCAAATCTTTCACAACGGCAACATCATTCTTTTATTAATTCTGAAGTAATAAATTATTAATTCCCAAGAGCTTTCAAGCTCTAATACCAAATTGATGTAATACCTGTTGTCCTTAAACTGTAATTCATCTTCACACAAAATCAAACTTAACTTGCAGAGTCCATAGTTTCTTAAAAGCTTTGAGAAATGGAGAATTTGAATGCTCTGATGTCAAAATTAATGAACACTAGAAATCAAATGGTCTCTTACTCCTAAAGTAGCTGCAGACCATGCTAATAATATAGGGTTTTGCTAATGGAATCACTTATATAGGGTTCTACAATCAATATCAATTCATGTGACATAAGTTTGCAACATGTTGCAGAAAGAAAATCCAAGGTTTCTATCACATCAAAGTCCCTGTTTGTGTCATATGATGTTGAGGTGATATGATGCTTAGACTTTGGATGCCACTTGTATGATGTGATCTAAGAAATTGACAAATGATCTAAAGTGGATCATTTAAATGCACGACTTAATTGGGTCAAAATTTACCTTTCTTGGTCCACGGGGCTATCTTTTCTCTGTCGAGCCCACACACTGACGACTACTCCACAAATTTCATCCCAAATGCTAACTCTATTACTGAGTAGAAATACATACCTACAACTGCTTACTTTCAAACTCAAGCACTATCTTCACTTTATCATTGGCAGCTGGAGTATCTCCTTTTACATTTTCCAGGAAGGTATGGATTGCTTACATGCACATCATCCATTACAACCATTGTTGTCCTCTCCCAATGAACAGAAAGCATTTTGGTCAAAATAAAAATGTTCTATGCTTCAGGGGGGATATGCCTATGCCAATTCGCTCTACTTTAGCTTCCACTTGCCTTATTTTAGCTTCCTCTATTCGCTGGCGCTCATCTTTTGATTGGTCTTATAGTCCCTCAAAATAGCAACAGCTTTTCCAGATCCGCAAAGAACAGCTCGAGAGTCACCAACATTGGTTACCAGTAACCGATTTCCAACAAGAATAGCAGTTATAAGCACGACACCTGCAGAGGCACCCTCTTCTCCTCAATCGCCCTTCTCATCACATGATTCGACGGCAGAGATGATACAATTCTCAAATCCTCCTTTAAACTTTGCTTACAATGCTCCACGTCAAATATATTATAAAATGTGGAAGTAAGAAAAATGGATCTAGTGTTGATCTACGCATCATAAATCTCTCCCCTATTTCAACCGGTGTCACATCCAGATCATAACATATGAACAAAAAATTTCGACCAACAATGCAGTGCCAAGAATCAACCGCTTCTAACTTCAGCACATGGATGCATATACTGGCTCGGTCTGAGGCTGTCGTTATAAAATACATTTAAAAAGAACACATCCAGCATAACATTGAGATGGCCAGGTCATAATTAATTCATTGGGTAGCCCAGCCAACACAGATACACCCAAAATTACAATCAATTTATTTAATATAAAATACGCCCAGCCAACAAGAGCTCCCTTTTACCTATTCTCCCTCCACCGATGTTGGTCAACCCTCGATCGATGTCGACGGAACTACCGACATCGGTTACATAACCCGAGCTCTAACATTGAGCTACCCCTCACCTTCTTACTAATCAATGCACACACTCTAAGACCAAGCATCAAAATTCAACTATCACTCTCCTGGCTACTGAAGCTCTGCACAAGTCACTCTAGATATTGGATTGAAACACTGTATGAGAACCTCAACATCAGCCACAATAGGAACAAGCATTTTGACACCTCTTGTTCTTTACTAAATAGAGCTAAGTATTTTGTCTCATTTTAGTATTTTAGAATACATTGGTAATTAGTTTCCATTTGATATTTCTATGAACTATTGAGAAACCCAACTTCTTCTATAGAGAGGCTGAAAAGCCTTCCTCTTATTCTTACCCTCTTCTCACACCTACCCTCTACTTTTACCCTTCCTCAGACCCTATTCACTTTCCTACAACCCTGCACAACCCTTTAAATTTCCATAGACTCTTTTGTCGACCACAGACATATTCTAAAACCCATCCAAGGCCCACTACCCCTACCGACATCGATAACAAAACTGACGTCGGCATAATTGACCCAACTGACCTCGGTAGCCCTACCGACATCGATGACTGTAACAGACTAACTGTAGAGAATAAGTACACATTATCTATTTTTCTCTTTCTTAGTCTTTCATCATTTCTTTTTATACAATACTCTTTTCGTTAAATATTGGACTCTCATCCCTCATGGAGCTTCACGCTTTTGGGACCGAGCGCCTAGCTTGGCAGTCCACCATATCCTCCTCTAACAATCTCCTTGTTTGAGTTTCTTTCTTACTATAGGTGTTTCCTCCATAGCCAAAGAGGATCTCTCACAATGCTTGGATACGGTGCGCTTTTACCTTTAGTTTCTTCTTTCTTCTTAATGTAATTACCAAAAATGTAGAAAAACATTTTGTCACACCCGGTGGGACACCTAGAGTTTTCCTTGGGTTCATTCTTCTTCTTTTAAAAAGAGAAAATTTTCATATAGATGCATTAGGAAAATATTCTCTTCTTGCATCCCTTCTTCTTTCTTTCTGTCTCAAAAGGAAACCATTAGCAGAAGTTAAAAAGAACATCTCTTTTTCTTCTTGTTACTTCTTGCATAGAGTAGTGAAAAACTCATACTCTTTACCTCTTCTCCAATTGTTTTCATTTGAACAACATCTTTTGATTTGGGTTAAAAACTACTGCATTTCATTCTTGCTTGAATGCATACTTAGCCCACTTAGTAATTAAAGCATTATGAATAAATCATAGTGCACAAATGTTACACAACCAAACCACAATCACATCAAATCAAACATTTAAACTTACTTGAGACAAGGCCCGTCTAGGATTTCATCACCTAGCAGATACCTTACCCCACCTGGTGATCCTACTTGGATTTCACCACCAAGAGGATGACCCACTCTATTCTCTGGTAGAGTATAAGCTATAGGCAAAGTATATTTTGGCTAAGCAGCCCAACTCAGCTCTGGGTTCATGAAGTGAAGGGAGCAAGCCCTAGCACCAGGCCACATACTGAACCTAACACAGATATTTTGAGCACCATAACATAACCTAAAACCAGCCATAAACTTCCTCTCTAAGACCTATTCTACAAGCCCAATTCCCAACATGATCTCTTAAGGCATAAGCCACCACGACTCTAAAATTTATTCCTAGGAGTCGAACATTTTAGAGGTTGTTTTCCTAATCATCTATTCTACTATTTTTTATCTGATTGTTTGAGTTGGTAAGGTCGTATCATTTTAAAGTCCAAAAACAACTCAAAATTTCTCCTTCTTCCAAAAACTATCAATTTTTTGTGTTTATGGAATTACACAGAAACTAACATCAATTTTTCCACTGACATTGGTAACATAAATTCACAGACATCGATTATCTAACCATCATTGGAAACATTTTATAACCGACATCAGTTAAAACAATTGACATCGGTCGCTGTCAACAAATTTTCTTTCCAAATAGCAAGCTTAAAACCTGAATTTCTTGCTATTTAACACAAATTCTGGTTTTCTAAAACTAAAACACATAGTTTCTAAAACCTGAATCCCTTTCACCTTGGATGGTCTTGACACATAGTCAAGCCAAATCCCTTGTTGACCATGTGAGTCAACAATGACTCCCAACTTTTCCCTTCGTACCAAGTCACCTAATGGAGTATACCTCAGATACTGAGCATACTCCTATCCAGCCTACCCCCGATCAGCCTCCTATTGTTCCCAAAGGGGATCAAGAATTTGAGAGATTCCTTGACCACAATGTCAAGGCTCTCTAACATTATCTCACTAGAAGCCAAACGTGAGATCCTTCGGGTAACCCTGTTTATGGGATGCCAACTTCTTTGGCTGAAGTGGCAATGATATCAACAGCATCCACTACCCAACCTATGGTCACTCAGGCCACTACCCCGACCACTAACCCAACCATGGCCAATGTTCAAGATTTGGCCTCCCCTTCTATCTTTTCTGGCCCTACCTCCATCGGGGTTTCCGTACTCCCTCAACCACAAACAATTCAACCAAGTTTGACACCTTTCCAAAACTTGATTGTCTCTATCCCATCCACTCTTGCACCTATAAACATGAGAGTGGCTACTCATCCTTTAACTAGTCTCACTGCCATTCAACCACCCTTGGTGGCATCTAGTCAAGTTGTGCCCTCCAACTTCATGGCACAAGCCCCCATGGCCTTAACATTGGCCCCTATGACAAACTACCAGTATGTTGCACCTACACCAATGCAACCAAGTATGTCATACGCCCCTCCCAATGCCTTCCAAGTACCCTATAACTTAGGGGGTGCCCCTCTTGCCAATCCATCTACCGATCTAATTAAGATGCTAATGGATAAGATGTCTAACCTTGAGACATCCATTTTAGGCTTGAAGAATGTTCTTTCATACGAACAAATCTGCAATGAACCTATTCATCCTTCAATTCCTATTCAACCATACCCTAACCAGTGGGAACTCCCAAAATTTACTCACTTTCAAAGTAAAGAGGACCCACAACAACATCTACAAGCGTTTAGACATGCTTACTACCTCATAGCACATGATGATGTGTTATTACTTCGCACATTCTCCATGTCACTATCTGGCGCCACCCTTGATTGGTATAGCTCCATTACCAGTCATTCTCTCTTCACCTTCACTCAACTCACCTAGCTATTTCTTGATCATTTCTCAATTAATATTACCAAGAAGGTCTCTATCACAGACCTTTTTCTATTAGACAATTTGACGATGAATCAATAGCAGACTTCATCGCCCATTGGAAAGGTTTGATCAACCAACTCTCCTTTTCACTACCTCAACCTGAGCTCATTGAGCTCTTTTCAAGAGCATGTGCCAAGCACATCTCATCCACTTTACGGGTTTAAACTTTCTGCACATTCAATGAAGCTTTCACTATGGCTCAAAATCTTGAACTCCGCGTAGTCGAAGAAGATATGGTCAAATTATGTAGCAAAAATACTAACGCAAAATCCAATGACCCTTCTTTTTCTAAACCTTCTTCTTCCCACTCCAAGTCCAAGGGATCAGCAAATGCTATAATCCTTAGGTCACAATCTTCTACCACCACCAACCAATCTAAACGTTTCACATCACAAAACATCATAAAACAATTCCAACAACGGTATGTATAGCATCAATACACTCCAATAGGAGAATCATACACTTCCATATTGGATAAACTAGTAAAGTAGGGAGTTCTCAATCTCCCTCAAATCTGACTAGTCCAATTTGACCCCTCACAAGCCATTCCTGCATGGTATAGGGAAAATGACTTTTGTAATTATCATCGTGTCAAGGGTCATGACACAGATAATTGTAAAACTCTCAAAAACATTATTCAAGACATGTTGGACAAAGGGGACCTTGTTTTGGATAACCCTAATGCACCAGCTAACCAAAACATGGATGTCTTTAGGCAACCATTTCTTAACAATCCCCCAAGTCAGAACAATGTTCAAACCATGGCCGATGACCTTCAAGAGTGCAACATATGCACGGTTGACATGGTTTCTCCTTTCATTCCTAACCAACCTCTCCCACAATCTAAAGAGGTTGGTCAACCCATTTCTCCACCATGGGTAGAAGGGGCTATTTTACCCACACCAATCCTATGCAATGAAGAGCTCTCTTTGCCTAGCCCTCTTCCTCATGAGGATGAACCCATTTCACCTATATCACCCCCACAACATCAAATACTTCCTCAACCCATTCTTCTACCTCGTGAAGATCCCATATTACATGTTCCTCTTGCCCCCACCTTCCCTCTTCTTCTACCATTGGAAGAAGTTACCATTCATACCCCATGCCCTCATGTAGAAGGGGCCATCATCCCTCTACTTCACCCTTTAGAGGAACCTTCCTCTCCTATTTTGCCTCCATCGATGGAGGATAGTCCTCCATCCACCCCCATTTCAAACGTAGGAGAGTCTACTTTGACCTCTCCCATATTAGAGGATGTTTTCACGATACCAACGCTGGTGGCCCCACCCTTATCCTTCTTATCACTAATGGGAGATCATACTTTTCCCGCTCCTAGACCACATGCGGAAGCCATAATCATCCCTACGCTCTATCCTCTCTAAGAGCCAAATTATCTAATCCCTTCTCCACTGAGAGAAGAACTTGCCACCTCACCCACTTCAACTGAGGAAGATCCAGTGACAGTTCTCTCTCGCCTTTGGCCTATGATTGTTACGTCTAACATGTTTCCACTCTCACAATCGCCCAAATCATCTAAAAGACTGACTGTAAAGCCTCACATGATGTCACCTAAACCCTTCTCACGATTGGTAGAAAAATTAGGATTTCTCCATTCTAGGAACCTAAAACATGAGGCATTATGGGAGTGACTTAAAGCTCCTTATATTACACATCTTGCTTCACCTTATACTTCCAACCCTTCCACGACAATTCACCCCAAAGTTTCTAACGAGAGTCGGGCTTCCACTTCTAAATCTTTAGAAGCTCAACCTTCCACATCTAAACCTAAACCCTCGCAGGCATCCCCCATGCCAAAATAGATTAAATCTCTTAGTGTTCACCCTATATCAAACCTCACTCACCCATAAGTGAAGGTAGATTTGAACCTCACCCCACACAATAGTGGTCCTCACACTAAACTAAAGAAGGATGCTAAACCACATCGGTCTACTCCTCCCCCAACCAAAAAGGTGGTACAAAAAACTCCCCCACCTTCACCATTGCCTTCTATCTTAGGTCCACATCCTTCCACTTTAATAGGAGTGCTCCCTATTCCAACACCTCACAACAACAAAATGCCTCCATTACTCCCTCTACCCGTCAAACATATATCTCCTCCAACAAATTTGACACATCTCATCAAGAAAGTGCCATCTAAGTGTGTGGTCACACCACCAACCAAAAAGGTAGTATAAAAAACTCCCCCTACAACTCTTAAATAGAAGTTGTACACCCTACTGCAACAAAGATTGCAGACCCATTAGTGGGTTCCTATGCTTTGCTATTATGCAGATTGTTGCAGTCTTCTAGCATCGTTCTCCCACCAATTAAGCCATACCAACCTCTCAAACCAAAACCATCTTGGTTTGATGACACTATAATCTGTGCATATCATCGCACACCTAGGTATGATACTGAGAATTGTTGTGCTCTTAAGGTTGTCATTCGCCAACACTTGGAAAATGACACCCTTCTTGTTGAGGATTCTTTTGACAAACCATTGACACCATCCCATGCCTCCCAAACCTCTTCACTTGAATCGAGATCCCAACGTGAGACTATGGTCCCTCTACCACCTTCTCCCCCTTTATTCAAAATCAACACTCTTAATGTGGCCACCAGGTCACAAACCCTGAAGGATAAAGGAAAAGAGCAAGTTTTTACCCCTTCGACATATCCATTTGCCAAACCCTCTCAACCACCAAAACCCAGGATTTCTATCTTAGGCACATCTCAACCAACATATTTGGGGGCAATCCCTCCTGACCTCTCTAGTCCACATGACGTTTGGTATAAACAACTTGTTGACTACTTGACTTATTCCATTATTCCTCCTAATCTCTCTAACAATGGACGGTGGGCTTTTATCAAGAGTACTGCTTGATACACCATGCTAGGGGGTCTTCTTTACAAATGAGGTTTTGATGGCCTCCTTCTCCGCTACCTAACCTCCACTAAGACATCTCATGCCATCAAAAAAGTTCATGATGGGCTTTGTGGAGGACATTTTAGTGGTAATGCGGTTGCAAAGCACATCCTTCGCCTAGGCTATTATTGGCCCACTCTTCACCAAGACTGTAGTGACTATGTTTGGCATTGTACCAAATGCCAGCAACATGCTAACTTACTTCACGTCCCTAGCCATGATTTACAAGTTGCTATAGATTTTTGGCCCTTTTTATAATGGGGCTTAGATCTAATCGGTGAGATTAATCTTCATTCATCTCTCTGACATCAGTCTATTATCATAGCAACTGAATATTTCACTAAATGGGTGGAAGTTGTTCCCCTCATCTCCACTAAAGCTGACAAAATCATTGACTTCATTAACCACCACATCATATGTCCTTTCGGTGTACCTCACAAAATAATCACCGATAACGGCAAATCTTTCAAAAAACAAAACCATCCAAAAGCTTTGTGATGTTTTTGGCATCAAACTCAGCTTCTCCTCACCTTACTATCCACAAGAAAATGGACAAGCGGAAGCTTCTAACAAAATCTTAACTAAAATCCTAATGAAGGTGGTCAACGACACTATAAGGGATTGGCACAGTCACATTCCCTTCACTTTGTGGGCTTACCATACTAGCATTCAAACCCCTATGGGTGCTACACCTTTCTCCTTAGTGTATAGAACTAAGGCCGTCTTGCCTCTTGAAGTACAAATACCATCTCTTCGCATCTCCTTGCACGACATCCTCTCTAACGATGACTTTCATCAAGATCGATTAGCACAACTCGAGTTACTCGACGAACATCATCTTGTCGCTCTTAATCATCTTCATATCTACCAAGATCACATCAAGCGTGCCTACAACATAAATTTGAAAGAGCGAGATTTCAAAATTGAAGATCTCATCCTTAAAGAAAACCAACACGTGACCAATATGGAAAAAAGCAAATGAGGCAAGTTTGTTCCTAATTGGCTCAGACCTTATATAATAACACACAAGTATGGATCAGGGACTTATCATATGTCTTCTCTCGAAGGTTGTCTATAACTTGATCCCCTTAATGCCTTACATCTATGACCATTCTATTGTTAACCAAGTAATTATTCACTTGATGTTTAACTTGAGCTCGTCCCTTGAGCAACCCCCGTCATCATCATTCCTATTCCTTTCAACCCTTTTCCCCTATAACAATTAGTTAACCCTTTTTTAAAGCAGTAAATGCTTTGTCCTAATAAAATGGAAACCCCTAAACCTCTATAGTCAATTCCATTACTAAAACTTTAGTCAACAAAAAAACAAAAAATTGGGATGCCTAACAAAATATTAAAAGGTCATAAACTATAAATGTAGATTGCTCCCTTGAAGGATAGCTGCATTATTACTGTAATTAATAGATTTCTCCCTTGAAAGATAGCTATTCAAAGACATCAAAACATACAAATCAAAATATAGACCACTCCCTCAAAGGATGGCTATGCCCAAATCTTGCTACAAACACATCACCCTCTCAAAAGCTTCCCGCATTGATCAACTTCACATGACCACAAAACAAGACAACATCCCCAAGTAGACTTCCCGCATTGATTAGTCTACCACCCAAAAAAAATTGACTGACAAACTATCAATTCATGGACTTGCCTATAGTCGTTATCAGGGTCACCTATAAAAGGGGCAAAGTTATCCCTGCTAAAAAAAGGGTTACGCTATCCTCACATATCACATAATCACACCTATTACCCCAACATATCCAAGGGATTTTGAGCTCACTTAACGTCAAGTGATTAGAATACCTCTCTAAAAAAATCAATGGTCAAATGGAATAATGCATGAACGAGGCTTTTGTTTGCAACAACCCTATCTATGCTATTATTATGGTCCTTGTCAATGAAAGAGCAACACATCTTTCACTTCTTATTCACCTTCGTCACATACCAAAACATACAACCAAAAAATTTTCTACCACTGACATAACATCATGATTTATTTAATGCAAATACCAATTTGTGTTATATAAATTATCATAGCCCATTCACATTCGTTTCTATGTAAAACAATACACATGGAAACTATCAACCAAACACACAATTTATGTCAAGCATATACCATCACCAATATGGAAACTTGCTGAAGCATAAATAATCTCATTTCATTTTTAGCATACACCATCACCAATATGGAAAATTTCCAAGGATGAAAAACCACATAACCTATGTTACAAGATACACCATCACATAATATGGAAAAGGTTGTAACATCATCATACACTCATCATTTCAAACATAACCAAAACAACTATCAACCAAACACAATTTATGTCAAGCATATACCATCACCAATATGGAAACTTGTTGAAGCATAAATAAACTCATTTCATTCTTAGCATACACCATCACGAATATGGAAAATTGTTAAGGATAAAAAACCACATAACCTATGTTACAGCATACACCATCACACAATATGGAAAAGGTTGTAACATCATCATACACTCATCATTTCTAACATAACCAAACCAACCAACAACCTCTTTGACTCTTCTTGCCTTTTTGGGAAGAATTACATTGGCCTAAGGCCCTTAAAATAGGGGCTATGTAGGTAGCACTTAGTTGACAAGGGGTCTTCTGAGGTTAGCTCGGCCATTCGTTCATCTACCTAATGGACCAACTATCTATACCAGCCCAAAATCATGACCAAACAACCAGCCCTGCCACTATAGAAGTCACTTTAGACTTCTCATGGGGCACATTGGAGATCACATATATCTCTCTAACCACAACAAATAACACTTGAGATCACTTATATCTCAGCCCGACTCGACCAATGACCTTAGAGATTGTGACTATCTCCTCAGACCACGACCACTTTCAAAACAACTTTGCCTTGGTTGTTTTGATTACATATATGCTACCTCATGAATAGTTAGCAAATTATACTCACCCCACATTATGCCCCTCACACGTATTGTCAGATCGTGACCAAGTTGATCCCCAATATTTGTGACATTTTTGTGTTTTCCAGGAGCACTTTCTAGCCTGGATACTTGGAACATGATGACCATTAGAGTTACATCTTTGATCGATTAACCCAATCAGCTACCACTAATAAGCTAGGGATCAATTACTTCAATTTTAGTCCTCCTCGACCATTGGAGCTATAGCTTTGATTGTTTAACCCAATAAGCTACCACTAATAAGCTGGGGACTGGTTACTTCAATTTTAGTGCTCCTCGACCTTGCCTATGACAATTTGACTTGCCTATCAAATGAAGTGGCATACGCGTAATCTCAACTATTACAGTGTTCACACTCGAACTTCATCCTACCCATCCACTACCTATCAAATCAGCACCCAATTTTGGCTTACCTTCTCTCGATTCCCGCTTTGAGGTGGAATACCTTATCCCATACTTCGGGCAACCTACACCTATTTTTGTCTTGCAATTAGTCAGGACAAACCACAAGACAAAAAGGGGCAAATGTAGACACCAATATTGTGTCAACCCCCCTTGGTCCCCTTCTAAACACTTACACACCTTATTAATTTAAAATAAACTATTTTTTTTAAATTAATGACCTCACCTTGGACACCTCACCCTAAGACCTTTTCTTAACCTATGAGTCACCCTAAGACTAGCTCATCTAAATCCTAACTACCCATGACCTATTCTAACCCCCTCTTAACTCCTTAACTAACTTCCATGCCTCATAAGCCATTGTTTTGACCATTCTCCAACGACAAAGGCACTTGGCAGATGGAGAAATGGGCTAAGAGATCCCTTTTACCTATTCTCCCTCCACTGATGTCAGTCAACCCTCGGCCGATGCCGGTGGAACCACCAACGTCAATTACATAACCTGAGCTCTAACATTGAAGTGCCCCCCACCTTCTTGCTGATCGATGCGCACACTCTGAGACCAAGTATCGTAATTCGACTATCGCTCTCCTAGCTACCGAAGCTCTACATAAGTCACTCCAGATATTTGATTGAAACACTGTACGAGGACCTCAACATTAGCCACAATAGGAATAAGCATTCTGACACCTTTGGTTCTTTACTAGATAGAGCTAAGTATTCTGTCTCATTTCAGTATTTTAGAATACATTTTTAATTAGTTTCCATTTGATATTTCTAAGAACTGTTGAGAAACCCAGCTTCTTCCATAGAGAGGCTGAAAAGTCTTCCTCTTATTCTTACCCTCTTCTCACACCTACCCTCTACTGTTACCCTTCCTCAGACCCTATTCACTTTCTTGCAACCCTACACAACCCTTTAGATTTCCACAGACTCTTTTGTCAACCATAGACATATTCCAAAACCCGTCCAAGGCCCACTGCCCCTACTGACATCGGTAACAAAATTGACATCGGCATAATTGACCCAACTGACCTCAACAACCCTATCGATGTCAGTGACTGTGACAGACTGATTGCAGAGAATAGGTACACATTATCTATTTTTCTCTTTCTTAGTCTTTCATCATTTCTTTTTATACAACACTCTTTTTGTTAAATAGTGGACTGTCATCCCTCACGGAGCTTCACGCTTCTGGGACCGAGTGCCTAGCTTGGCAGTCCACCATATCCTCCTCTAACAATCTCCTTGTTTGATTTTCTTTCTTACTACAGGTGTTTCCTCCATAGCCAAAGAGGATCTCTCACAATGCTTGGATACGGTGCACACTTAATCTGGGTAACGTGAAACCCAAGACCTTTTACCTTTAGTTTCTTCTTTCTTCTGAATGTAATTAGCAAAAACGTAGAGAAACAATGGGTCAGCCTGTACATTTTACATCTCAATTGAGAATAAATTACATAAATAATCAATGATATAGATATATGAATCCCAATCCAATGGACATATACCACTTATATATCTATCACTATAAATCACTCGACACGTTGAGAGGAACTATCCTAAAGTTTCTAAATCTTAGACCCCTAAAAAGAGAAATCACTAAGCTAATACTAAAAATATTTGCAAGGTTAAATAATTGGATGGTAAGTGTTGAAATCCAAACATAAGATTACATTACATGTTATTATTACACATGATTTCACATATTTATCTTTATGTGGGAGAACTAGGTTCAACTCAACTTTCCTTTTTGGAGTATTGGATACATAGTTAATACTTAAGCATAGGCAGTGTCTGAGGTCATATCAACCCTTCCCCTTCTCCTATTTTTCTTGATTTACATCATTCTTATAGTGTATAATTATTTTCTAAAGTAAGGATAAAGATAAAAAATCCATTCAAATAGGATCAAATATATTTACATAAACATAGGTACCTATAATATATAGGCATAACAATCTGAAATGTCAGAGATTATCATTGGCATGCAATATGTCTCTAAATTTTAACAAACAGTGTCACATTACACATGATTCTAAGAAGCATAAACTTTCATAGCTAACATAAACACCATGATTCCATATCTAATCATTCATATATCATTTTCATATCTTTCTTAAATAATGTACCTTGTCACAAACCTACACATACCCAAAACAATAGCTAAATACTTCATTCCTCTAATTTCTTATATAAATAGAAAGTTAGTTTATTCTACTAATTAAAATCATATTTCTATGTGAATTAAGTATCTTATGCAATATGAACTTTCTAAAGTTTTATCATATTAAGTGCATTTAATAAAAAAAGATAAAACATAAAGACTATCAGGAAAGAACAATCCATATGATTTTATTTTGTATTTTTTCCACAATCCATTTGATTTTATTTTGTATTTTTTCCACATTTCATGTAATTTTAGAATTTATTTGTTATATAGTATTTTAAATACAATAAAAAATGAATATAGAATTTAACTTTATTTTATATTTTTATTTTTTATTTAATTAATTCAATAATATACAAATATAAAAATTTAATAATTTAACTTTTAAAATTACATGAAAGAAAAAATTTGATTTTCTTTTGCATTTTATGTTTTTCCACTTTATATAATTTTAAAGTTTTTTTTTTTGTGAGATATTTAAATACTATATGGATTAAACAAATAATTTAACTTTATTTTTTATTTTTTATTTTATTACAAATATCAAAAAAATTAATTTAAAGATGATTTTTTATACCATATTTTAAAGGTTTAGTTTAAATAATTATATTTGATAAATTAAGTCAAAAATGTTGGTTATTTTGGATCAATATAATATAATTGGAAATAAAATACAATGTCTCTTTTAAAGTCAGTATTATTTATACCATCGGTATATTAACATAGAATATTTTAACTCATGATTATTTGTAATCAACTAAAGTCAATGAAAACTTTTCATTTTATGCTATAAATATAATTTAAATAATATTTAAAAAATAACATTCAAATAAAATAAATTTAATTATTATTTTAAATAGAATGGTTTGTTATATAGGTTAATCATGTCTATATGTTTTTACAACTTTTGAAAATGGATGGTCACTAATTCATGATCCCACTTTCCATAGTTGGGTTACATTTTTATTTACAATAATACTTTCATATCTTGGAGTTCACTTGTTTTTATTCTTTCTCCAAGTTTTGTGAATGGGTTATTTTTCATTATTGATCTCTTTTTCAATTATAATAATATTTTGTTAAAAATCTCTTATATCATTCCTTTTTTTATTTTCAATTATTTTTATATTTATTTTAATAAGGTTAACATTGTAATCTTATATTATAAATCTCTAAGAGTTAAAATTTGAGTCTTAATTTATTAAGTTATGAAAATGGGTGCCTCTTATTCTTGGTCACTCTCTCATTTAAGAGAATGATTTTTGTAAAATAACCTTTCTTTTTCATGTTCTTTTTTTATCAAGGATAAAACACTTTTGATTAGAGATATGAACTAAGGATAAAGTGGAATTTGAAGGGGTTCAAACTCTTGAATAAAATCAAACGACATATATTACAATGGATAACATTAAATTGGATTTAAAATCCCAAAAAGACTAACAAAAATGCAAGTTGAAACAATGTTCCCTTCTCAGTAGGAAAAATCAACCTTACAAGAATGAAAGAGTTGTCCAAACTGACACAAAACTATATACCAGCTATATAAAAAATATATTTACCTATATGAATGGACTAGAAATATATAAAAAAGGGATATTTAGTCCCCTAATATTCCATACTAGGAACTTCATTTGATGGATGTAACTTAACCCTTAAAATGGCTATTTATCCCTTTAAAATTCTAATAAAAAATCTTCATTTGTGAAATTTATACGATTCATTTGACCCACTTAGCTCAATGATACTCTAGTTTCCATTTTCTAATTCTTTGATTGATTCTTTATTTTAAACCACTTGTGATTAGGTTTTCCCCTTTTATGTTTTGTCCCTAGATCAACAAAAAATTCGTCATGTCTAGTTAGTATTACACAAGAAAAGTTCAATTTTGTCTTTATAACTTAGAGAGGGAGAGTCATTGTAGATCCATTGAGTTCTCCAAGGAGAAATGGACAATTTCCTCTATATTTTTCACATTCACTCCATCTAATTTTGATTTACCCCATATATATATATATATATATATATATATATATATATATATATATATATATATATATATATATATATATATATATATATATATATATATATAAAATCTTTATTGGAATATCGACTCATAAATTTAAATTAACATATATTAATTATAAAAATGAATCAAAGGGATTACCTTTATATATGATCTCTACTACCTCCAAGTCTTATGAAATCTCTATTTTGGATTCCTCTCCATTTTTTTTTGTTTATGAATATTTCATTTCTATGATTTAACATATGGTTCTTTCTAATTTTCCAACCCCTAGATGGTGTTTTCATATTCTATTATTTGTTCCAACTATCCTTCTTCAACCTTATCCATTTTCTCATATATATATATATAATCTTTATTGGAATACCGACTCATAAATTTAAATTAACATATATTAATTATAAAAATGAATCAAAGGGATTACCTTTATATATGATCTCTACTACCTCCAAGTCTTATGAAATCTCTATTTTGGATTCCTCTCCATTTTTTTTTGTTTATGAATATTTCATTTCTATGATTTAACATATGGTTCTTTCTAATTTTCCAACCCCTAGATGGTGTTTTCATATTCTATTATTTGTTCCAACTATCCTTCTTCAACCTTATCCATTTTCTCATTCTAATTTCACTATCCCTTCTTATCATTTGAAATATGTTATTCTTCAATACTTTAATTTTTAATCTAACTCCTATCATCTCTTTTAATACATACTTTTGTTCCCTCCATGACCATGAAAGCATCAATCATATGTCTTATTTTTTATAGTTTTAGTAGAACATTGAAGAGTTATTATATTCAATAACTTGTATCCAATACTCATAATTTGAAGAGAGATTAGTAGAATTTTTTAAATCTCTGTCCACACATACATTAACATAAAATATAACATAGATTAACATTTTCCTAGCCTTACTCATTACATCAAAGGCTATAAGTTTCCAAAAAAATCTTAGCTATCCCCATCATTATTTCTTCCTCCTAATATTCTAGTGATGGACTTAGAAATCTAACCTAAATAGGGAGAAATTTTATAGTTCCCTTTTTTGGATTAAGTCCAGTCTTCTATTTACTTAATAAAAGAGCTTATTTTCCTAAGAACCATGGTCCACCCTCTAATATTATAGATAAATATTCTTGGTTAGAAAATAAGATCAAAAATATCCTTTAACCATAGAAGATATTTTAATATGGTCCTTCGATCGCCACTTTATTTGAACCCAATTTCTAAAAACATCAATATTTGGTTTCATTCCCATAAGAATTCCTATTAAATATTATTACATCATGTAAAAAAAATTTCCAACTTGATCAATTGAAAACCACTCTCATCATTCACCAGTTCTAATATTATAACCTTTGAAACATTTTTATTTTCCCTGCCTACGACTCTCTTTGCCCACATTTTTGGAGTCTATTTTTTTTTAATTTATATTGTCTACCCATGTTCCTGATATTTTATTTATTTTTAAATTACCATAAACCTTCTACTTTTTCCCCTCCATTTTATATTTTATTGGGATGTTTGAGTAGTGAGGGTCCCACTTTGATTCATCTTCCTTATCTTTTCCCTCTTCTTGATCTGTCTGATATGCATTTCCCATTTTAGAGTCTTCTCTACACCAATCCAATCCCATCTCCTTCATGTTATTATTTGTAGTTATTTTTATATTTATTTTAATAAGGTTAAATTTATATTCTTATTTCACCAAATTCTTAAAGTTAAATTTGTGTTCTGATTTCATAAAGTGTTGAGAATGTACAACCACCTATTCTTTTTCCTCTTTCATTTAATAAAATAATTTATTAAAAATAGTCTTTGTCCTTCACGTTTTTATTTTAAAAAAATTATATTTATTTTTAATATATTTAACTTTTTAATAATTTTTTCTTCAAATTATCAAAGTAAAATTATTATTCTTCTTTCATTTAGTTTTTATAATAGGAAGTCACCCATTCTTAGTCCCTATTTCATTTAATATAATTATTTACTAAAAATATATTTTATCATTCACATTTTTATTCAAAATAATTAAATTTATGCATAAGGAATCAAAGATACATATAGTTATCATATATATATTTTAATTAGTTTTTCTTTGACTTTTGAGAATGAAGAGGTCACCTATTGTAAAAAAAATCACTAGGTTGGCTTTTGTGCTTGGTCATGCACTTAGCTATCAATCCAAGTCAGTTCTAGACTTGGTGGATCTAAGAAAAAGGATATTAAGGTTTGGTGCACAACATTTAATCATGATATGGCACTGACATCAATTTCACACAAGTCATAAGCTTTGTGCACTCACTCAAAGCACAATATTGAAGGGAATGGGCCCGTGTTGGGCTAGTTGCATCATGGCACAACTTGGGGTTCAAAGGGACTTGGTCATTGGCTAGAGGGGTTCAGATGACCTTCCTACACTAAGTCCTACAAAGGAAGGTCAATAGGTGCAAACCTTTATGAGAACATAGATCCTAGGATGTAATTCCATAACTAGCTAAGTGGGGCTTTTAAGGGTGCAAGATATGGGAATAGCTAGTTGGAGTTATTTGGCTACTTAAATGATTTATAGGTATGGCTTATGTTCAACATCCCATCCTTAAGATCTTGCTCTAGGCATGATTTATGGAGCTTTGGTGTATTTGTATTCCAACACTTAATGTATTTATAGGTTGATCAAAGTTGTTAAATGATACAAAGATGCCATTAGCAACTAGGGTTGAACCTCCATATCCCAATATATACATAAGAAATAAAACAAATCTTAAATGGAACTAACTCATAAGCATAACATCATGCAAGTTATAAAATAAGGATTAATGCTTCATTCCTTTAATAGTATTCTTTATTAACTTATAGTTCATCAACAAATTTTAATACAAGTAACAGAGCATGTGCTCTTCCTAACTCTATCCATGCCCAATAACTCACATGTGAGCTTGGGATATACATTAAAATATCTAAACTACCATATGTATGCTAATAAATACTAATGGTTCACTCTCTATTTCTCTAGAGATTCACAACATTTTTATCACCTCTCTTGGTCTTCAAATGTGGGTCTTATTTTATAGGCAAAAGGGAATCTCCTTACCAAGTCATATGGGCACATGTTGAATGATGAGATGTCACGAGTCTATCAGTTCCACTACATTGTCCAAGTTGTTTAATTGCACATCATATGTTGTTCTATCATTAAAGGGTCAATATCTAACCTACTCCACTCTCTGACATATATGATTCTTCAGCCATTACATACAAGTCTTGGTAGGGACATCTTTCTGTAAGTCGGTGCTATGCAACTACCAACCATCTAGCATGGGATCCATGGGGATTTCTCCAGCTGGTGCCAAAATGTACAAAAATTGGAGAGACCACTCCAAGGGTCATCTTGCACTGAGATTGGTCTAGTTGGTGTAGTCCACATACTTTCTCAAAAAAGGGGGCCCAACATTACCCCATACAAAATTACTATTCTACCCTGGACTAGTCTTTTAGCACCTTAGGTGCATAGAATTTGAGTGCACCCTGCCTTAAATCTTCCTTAAAATTTTTAAAGCCTTCTATGCCACCCCTAATATCTTCAATAGTTCTATCTACTTCAGTGGATGGGGCCTCTAGAGAAAGCATGTCCTTGATTTCTAATTCCTTTCTAAAGGCTTCCAGCCTTTCCTTCACATGCTTTACCCTACCATTCAATATATCCCCTTGCTCACTAGCCTTTTTTTGGAAGGCATGAAAGACTACCTCCAAGTCTTCAATTGAGCACTAAGGGAGTCAACTTTAGCCATTACCTACATGTACTCAATCCTTGTTACCATGGAGTGTTGGAACATAGCATCTTTCTCCTCCTTTACCTTTTTAAAGTGTGTGTTGATGACTTCTGCCTGGTTGGTAAAGTTACAAAATATTATGTATATTTTTTTGGCTCCCTCTTCAAGTTTAGTGAAGAGGTCTTCAACCATGTCCATCTTTTTGTTTAACTCTCCTCACAAGGCCTCATAGGGGTCTTATTTCTCTTTGAGCATTGGATTCACCCTTGGTATCATTTGTTCTATAAGCATGTATATGTAATCAACTTCCTTTATCTTAGAGGCATCCACACCATCCAAGAGGGATGGTTCTATCTCTTCCACACACTTTATCAACTATTTGAGCTTGAACTTTGTTTCCTCAAGTTATTTCTCCATGTCTTTTGCTATCATTCTCCAACTAATGGTGTGAACATTATTGATGATATTCTCATGTGCCATTAAGGATGCCATATTAGTTATCATGTTTATAGATTTCATGGGGTTCATATCATAGGGATTGAGTAGGTGGTAATCATGCCCTTCCTCAGGCTTCTTGGCATGTTAAATTTCCTTTGTAATAACCTTAAATTTGGGCTCATCCATGTAGCAATCCAATGCCTAAGAGACCTAGTGGCGCATCAGGGTAATAGTAGTTCTTGGAGGTATTCACTCCATCATGTATAAATCATCATCCTCCTTGAACTCCTACTATGCCCTTTCCCTATTTTCAGGCTCATATTCTTCATCTTCATCTAATTCTTATTCCTCACTAGCATTGGTGCCTAAACTAGTGTCTTCATATTTTTCCCCTTATTCTTCTCCTTCTTTCTTGTTTTACCCTTCTCTTTCTCTAGTGACAAACCCTCTTTCATGTTGTTCTTGTAGGGTTTCTTCTATGGACTTCTCCCCTTCATCCATTTCTTCTTTTCATGGCCTTGTTTCCTCCATTTGCTTCTCTGAGGTGCCAATATCACCTTCTTTATCTTCAATCACCCTTTTAGATTTGGTGCATGCCTATTATGTATCTTCCTCTGCTATCTTAGTAAAGGCAATGGGAACCATTTCTGGTAATTTCTCTTCCTTGGGTTCTACACTAGCAAAACCCTTCTCTCTTTCCTCTAACATGCATTCCCTTTCTTCAATAGCCACCTCTTCCTCTCTCTCCCTCTTCTTGGCCTTCTCTATTTTGTCCTTTCTTTCTACCTCTTCTTTCTTGGCCTTCTCTTTTTTGGAATCTGTCTTCATGTCTTGCATGGTGTATTTATTTTCTCTCCCTTATTTCCTTAACCTCTAGCTAATTGATTTCAGCCTAGGACATATCTTTGGCTTTCATCTATTTGTGCCTTTAATGTGATTATAGTTTTGTATCAATATGGCCTTAGTCAAAGCCCATGGCCTTCCATTGGCATTGTATCTCTTCTTCTATTGGCATGCCTGAGTGGGTTACCTCTTCAAAATCCTTGCCCATTTCTCCTTCCTAACTACCTTCCTCCATCAATGACTTACACTCTTCCTCTTTTCTCTACTCTTTAGCCTTTACCATATGGATGACCTCCTTTTGTACCCTAACTTAGCCATTTCTTCCTTCTATTCTCATAGCTCTTATGTCCTCTGTAATTTGGCTTCACCAAAGCCAAGCTTTCTCAACCTCTACATTCACTTTTCTATCTCAACTTGAGGTGGAAGGGAAGGGGTTTATTCACTTGATGAGGACTCCTCATCTTTAGGTATAATATAGGTTCCCATTAAACTTTCTTCTTCCATTTCCTCTTCTTCCTCTTCCTTAGATAAAATAAATTTGGGCACCGAAGAGGAAGCTTTCCTCTTATTTTTCTCCTTTGCATTAGGGGAGGCTTTTGGCACGAGTGCACATGCTTATTAGATGACTCTGAAGCAGATGCTTCCCCTTCCAAAGTGATCTTTAGCTTCAGCCACTCTTCAATTTCTTCTATGGTATTCCCTTTATTTTTTTTAGAGACCTTTTCTTCTCAGGAGGCATTGGGGTTCCTTCATCCCTAATCTAGATTGGGGGTCTCTTCTCTGCTCGATGCTAGACTTGGCATTGGAATCCTTCTTCCTTGGCTTCATTGCATAGTAGATCCTATGGATGAATCTAAGGATAGTGACCTCTTGGAATGGATTGATTTCTTGGAAATCCAAGGCATCTTCTATCATGCTTCTATCTATGTAAGGAAACCTACACCTTATTCTTCAAATTTTTGCATCTAGTTCTTTGACTAGATGTCCATCCTCTACACATTCAAGATCTGGTGTAGTACATCTTAGAATTATTCTACCAAAAAGGTGAAGGGGAACTTCAAGCATCCCAACTTATTCATGTACTTTAGTGATAAGTGCATGATGTAGTAGTGCTACATCATGGCAAAAGTTGTCATCCTAAACATGCTCATAGGAAGCCCCTCGAGAATGTGCCACTCCAATCCAAAGGCTTTGATGTACTACTCATACCAACACATTATGTGAGTCTTATATTTTGGGCTGAAGGTAATAGATTAGGTGTAGTATTTATACTTTGATGTGATGGACTCATGGTTTTTTGGGAACACCCATAAATATCCTCACTTTTATTAGGGATGTCAATCTCCTCCATTATGATTAAGATGAGGATGGAGCCCCACCTAAAGGTCCCTTTAGTAATGTGGCATTCAAGCACATTCTTGGTCAATTATTTAGAAATAAATTATATGATAT
Organism: Torreya grandis; assembly: GCA_037957365.1. Lineage (NCBI taxonomy): Eukaryota > Viridiplantae > Streptophyta > Pinopsida > Cupressales > Taxaceae > Torreya > Torreya grandis. The sequence continues at coordinate 1,250,829 of JARHVA010002918.1, read as the reverse complement.
TAAACTAGACACCCTAGACCATATGATAGGCCACACAGAGATATGTTTTGGACACATCTATCCATTGACCACCAGGACACAGCTTTGAGATCATGAAGTGCACTACCACCCTCATGTTGTGGTCCTCAAACTTGTTGATTAAGAATGTATAGATCCCCTTTAATTAATTTAGGATATTTTTAATGTGCTCCACCTCTTCATCATCATCCATCAACTAATTGATGTCTCTAATGGTATCTAAAAGCCCAATTATCCATTTTATCATTTATGTAGAGATCATCATGCATTGACCTATAAAGTATATGTGGTCCTCATGGACACGTGAGAGAAGGAATTAGATGAGCTCTTTGGGATCATAAATTAAATAAAATCATAGAGCTAAGTTATGCTTTAGGCTTTATCTTGTCTTGAATTGAGACATCAAATAAGGTATCACCATCTAGGGTCTTGCATGTTGTATCCACCATCCAGTCTTGTACCAATTCTAAAAATGGCTCAACATCTAGTGGTTGTAATCTTTAAATTAGCATACATGTGTAAAGGATCACAATGGTTCTCTTAATGATACATCTATTATAAATTACATGTATTAGTAGGACATTTTTTTTAGCACCTTGGTATCCACCGCTATGATGTTAACTACCTCAACTATATGCATCTTTCTCTTGGTGGTAGATGCTTCCTCAATAATATTTACCCACTTGGGTTATAGCTACACCAATATAAAGCTTGATGCCTTCCCCTTATTTATCATTTTGAATCTATTGGTATTAAACCTTGGGAGGTGTGGCTTGTCAAAGCCTCAAATGGTGATCAACACTTCAACAATTGTTGGGCTATGACTATTTTCTCAGCTCTAAGCTTTACTAGCCATTAATGGTAGCCTAGGCAATAGCTTCTTGGTTTAACTTGGTTCTTTGCATGAACCTCTCTCTTTCATCCTTTACACTAGTCTTCATCATGAATGTACTCTCTCTCCTCTATGCTTCTATTCACTCTAAGGTGCTTGGATTGCTCAAATGCTCACTATGATAGGGTTCCTCTTGCTTTAGCTCTCTAGTTTATCACTAAGTTTTCACTAAGTCTTGAGTTAACATAAACTTGGTAACCTAAGTATGTCTATCATTTTCATTTTTATACCCTTCACTTCTCAGCTACCATTATTAATGAAATATTAATGGCATAGGCATCTTTATCTTCTTGGAAAATGAAAAAATCTATAAAATCATAGAAAATCTCCTATCTTGTATGCATTAAATGTGTATCTTTGTGTTTTTATCATCACCTCATTGAATGTTCCTAATGGATTTTTTGGTGAAGTGATGTGTGGTTCAAATGATCACTTCTCACTTCTTCCTAGGTGGATACCATCTATCTTAGATGACTTCCTTCTACATGTGTATCCTTTGACATGACCATTTCATTTCTTGTGGCAACTTGGGTGTAGCACCTCAAATGCATGCGACTCAACCTCCTTAGTTCCACTTCTTCTCTAGTTGCACTCCTATTTCAAGCACACTTTTCTTCCTTGGTCATTTTTTACACATCATCTTACCTTGGCCTATCCTACACATGTATCCTTTGGCATGACCTTCACATTTCTTATGGAAACCTAGGTACAACACCTCATATTTATGTGATTCAACCTCCTCGATTCTACTTCTTCTCTAGCTTCATTCCTATTTTAAGAGTGATTTTCTTCCTTGGTTAATTTCTTACACATCATCTTGCCTTGGCCTATCATACCCCATACAAATCCCTTTCACTAGCCCTCCAATGCTTTATTTCTCTCTTGATGATCTTTTGCACTCTTAGAATGTGCATTTTATTATATACCTTGAGATCAAGGATGATCTTTTGGGATCTATATGGCCTTGTCAATATTTTGCATAAAAAATCTACCAAATAAAATGACCTGGCCTCCTCAATATACCATATATTCCAATTAATTACATTAAATAGAAAATAATCATTACCATAACTTCAATGAGGTAATCTTTACTTATAAAACAATAGCATAGGGGCTTGAAATAGTGTTGGGAGGATGAATAATGGTTACATGGAGTAGATCTGATACCATGATGGATTTATAAAAACTCTCAACTATGATCAATCTAACATGCCATTATGATAATGAAATCTATTAACACAACAACATAACAAACTTAAATATTATTACATGGAATAATATACAGTGTTTTTCACATGGACTTCTCACAATAATATGTATATTAATGTATTTGTTGTGTCCAACACAACCCATTCTTCATAGAAGTGGGGGACCCCTCTTAAAATTCTCAATTCAAAGTTCTTATATTTTCAGTCCCTTTTTTATCATCATATTTTTATGAAGATCCTTAAACTTTTGTTTCACCCCAATTTTTTGGGCATCTAAAATTCTTGTAATGAAAATTTTCTCTTTGTTAAAGACCCTTATATCCTTTTAAGTAACCACAGTAGAAGCTGGAATAATGAATGATGAGGACACAACTAGAATGGTAGGAATTCTTAAGAATGTGGAGATAGTAGGATAAGAGGAAACATTCTCCACTTTTAGAATAACTAGGGATGGTTGGACACTAGGATTAAAAGAAACATATTATACTTTGGGCACCACCAAGGTAGGTAAAACACTAAGACTGAGAGAAATAGGATCAAAATAATAAACAAACATAGGAGAGACAATTGATATAACTAGAGTTATAGAAATAGAAGGAATTTTAAAGATAGTTGGGACTACACCCTCATTTGATTGGTCTCCTTAGAGTGGTGTCTTTCCTTTAGTCTCTTAGAGGCTTAAGACTTTGGCTCTAAGTAAATCCTCCTCTTCATTAATGGAATCACCTCCCATAGATTATTGTTCCTACCCTGATGGTCCTTCTATGGATGATGCTTTAATAGTTAGACTCACAAGGGGTCCTTGGACTCTTGGATTTCTCTTATAACAAATAGCCACCTTTTCTACTGAGGGTGAAGCCACTTGAGTAGGGGAAGTTGAGGCTTACACACTTGTAATCACTTGAGCTGAAGTAGCATTAAGAGGAACATATCCTTCTGAGTTCAAAGAGTTAATATAAATTGGCTCATCTTCAACTTTCCCAAGGGAATTTGAAATGTCATGATTTTCATTTACCCTAGGCTCTTATTTTATAGATTTTATTGCCATGGGTAATGTTTGAGAAGGTCCCCCCTATTCCATTAATAATTGGGAGGGCCTATTGATCCATAAATATATGGTAACCCATACACCTGAGGGTGAAATCTTGATATGTGCATCTATAATCAAAATTAAGGTCTTCTCTTAGATGATTTTCAAGAGTTCCTCACCCAATCTAGCTATTTATGCCCTCTCTAGGACCTGGGCATCAATCTTGAAATTAATAAAAAAGAAGTCATGGTTATAAGGATCATGTTCATATGGAATACTAAGGCCTTAAATATGCTTTTAGATTCAACCATAAGGGTCCCAATCTCTATGTAGTAGGGTGGTTAATGAGTAGTATTTTTTGAACCTACCAACCTCTCCAAAGTGCTTAGGGTTGACATAACACATCTTACCTATCATTATATGAGAGCCATGGAATTCATTGTTATTTTTATTCTTTAAATATTTTTTTATTCCCCACCATAGTTTTTAGGATATCTTATAATTAGATAATTTGTTTGTTACATGCTTAGTGAGACGTAGGGTGTAACCTTGTAGCCAACAACCATGATTATGGTGTAGTCAGGGTATAGCCAATAGTCCCCTCTAGGCATCAATGTGTCAAATATGATATTAGATATTTTGGATAGTGGTGACTCATGAATGGCCCTCTAAACTTAAAGATATACATCCTCTATAATTTGGGTTATGTTTATGGTGTAGGCGTATATATGCATAAAAGAGTATGAGTCATATATGGTTCTTTATGAAATATAGAGATAGGCTCTAGAGTGACTCATTTTGCATTTATATGGTGTCCATAACATCATCTAGGAGGTATGATATCATATAAAAGTGGCCTCCCACAAGCCTCTTATCCTTGTGTAGAACTTGCTCTTGTAGTTTAGTGTTGATTACCTCTCCCAAATCAAATGTTAGCTCTGAGGTCATTAGTAAATCCAACATTAGAACCCATTCAAGGTGAAGGAATTCAATGTGGGGGTAACCACATAACTCCTAATGTAGATTTCCATATAGAACTTAGTTATAGGTACCATATAATTATCTTTGAGGATGATGGTCTCTCTAATAATGATCCATATATAACTTATTTATTTTTTCAATTGAATTGTTCTTTTTCTATGTAACCACTCTATACAAATCATATTTTACATCTAGAATAGATAGGGATAAATACCTTTAGATTTTGTCTTATAAGATGTAGGAAATGACATTTTTGTGCTCTAGGTGACATGGGAAAGTTCCCCCAGTCACTTTGCCAACAAATAAAATGTCTCCTAGTAGGTCTATGCATGGCATAACTTTGGGCTTGACTACTATGAGATGAAATATTTGTTACTTGAAAGGGATTAAATCTGCATATAATTGTCTCTATTTTAGTGTCAAGTTATCCTCATAAGTATGTACATCTACCTAATGAATTACAATCCCATAATGATAATAAATTGGGATACTTGTCATTAAATACCATTAAATAAAAAATGGTGTCTTTACATTTGGTTGAGTCCTTGATCAAAAATTTGGATGGTGGAAAGGTTCCTTTAAATGTCTTAGATGAATAAGCCAAAGTTAATTTGATAAGTTGGTAGAGTTTTGTTTATTCAATTTAGTGGCCTGTATCTTATATATGCACTTAAAAATTAGAATGCATGTAGCTAAGGATTGTTTTCAAGGATGCAAGTTAGTTCAAAATCATTTGTGATCAATGAGCATGACATTTATTTTCAATTGGTTGGTATAGATTTTTTAATTCAATTCTAGTTTGTGCACCATTAATGTCCAACATATTTAAATTCATTTAATTCACTCAATTCAAACTTTTCCATTTTATTTTGGAGGTTATACCATGTAGACATTGTAGACATTCGAAAGAATGCAACATTGTTGTATTTTTCCATGTGTCATCATGTCACTCTTTTTTCTGTAATTTAGCTATGTTAGGGATGATTTTAGTAGTCAAGAGTTAGATGTTGTATTAAAATAGTGTTAACATAAATTATTATGAAGTAAGCACATATTCTGAACAAAATTTCCAAAGACCTATGGTGAACGTCTTTTGCAAAGGCTATAATGAATTCCTTTTTTCAAAGTCCAAGTTTTAAATCAATAGTTCTAAAAACTTTTGTTGAACACTTTTTCCAAAGACCAAATGTTGGTTGATTTACTTCCAAACAAAATTTTCAAAGACCAAATTCTAAAATATTTTTCCAATTAGCTTTTCCTAACTTTTTCAACAAACACTTCCGTCAATCACTTTCATTGAATACTAAATGCCAACCATTTTCCCCCCAAAGATGTGAATGCCAAAGAATTTTTACGAACACTTTTGTCAAAATTCAAATGTTTCAAATACCAAAATCCTAAATAGAAAACTTATGACTAACACAAGTGATGAAGACTTGCATGCATGATAGATAAAGTTATGAGGACCCAACCTAAAAATAGAACTTCTAAACAAAAGTTATGAACAAAACCTATGAATAAAAGTTACGAATAGAATTTTTTGTAAAGTTATATATAGGTGCAAAGGATCTAATATTGACTTCTGAATAAAAGTTCTAAAGACCAATTTATGCAAATCTTGAGAATTCAAAAATTATGTATGTAATGAAAACCTATGTATATGTAAAAATTTTGAAGAACATTAATAGGTTAGTTTGAATAAGAAAAATGTGTCCATTTGTGTTTACTGAATAGTGAAGTAAGGTGCAACATATAAATATATTATGAAATAATATTTTCAAAATTGGCCTAGACCTTTTATAATATAGTGGGTCCCTATTAAAAAAAAAGGAATGGGGGTATGTTGAGTACAATAGTGGGGTATCCACTTGAGGTAACTTAGTTGTATGGGGAGTAGACATTATATCAATGGTATGAGAGTTATTTTCAATTTGCATCATTGGAGTTAATACTTTCATATTTTTTGGTTCCATATGCCTCAATTTCATGAGATGGGATAGGTAAGAGTATTAAACAGTGCATAACTTTGTAAAATTATTATGGTTGGAGGTTTATATTGATCTATATAAGAAAATACTTTCCTCGTGTTATTCATGTTGATAAAATTCTCATCATTGATGTTAGGATCTATAGTACTCTCAAAATTATTGGTAGTAGGATGTTGATCAGTGTTATCTTGATGGTTAGGACAGGGATTATTGTAAATGGCTAAGTGGGTGTTAGCTTGATTTAAAGCTTCATTTTTAGTTTTAATTTCATGAGCCTTAGATACTATTTCATAAGCTTGTGGACATTTACATATGAGTGATTCATGATCAAAGTTAGGTCCAAGAATATGATCCATAGAAAAATTTGGAAAAAAGTTTCATGAGAATGGCCCCAACTTATATGAAACCAACTAAATCTGTGTGCATCAAACCAATGTTTGATAGGGCATGTAGGATCAAGATCTCATGAAGAAGGTCATAGAAGATGCTTTTGAATTTTTGATAAGTAAAGATTTTTATGTATATCCATATTATGCCCTTGAGAAAATGTGGAACTAGGATGAGAATTATTATTATTTGGAATTCGAGGATTATGGTCCATGGCATTGATTGGAGCAATGGCTTAGATAGTGTTTATGGAATCATAAGTATGTGTAACACCATCATTCATTGCATGTTGATTTTTAGCCTTCACAATCATTTGAGTTCTTGTTTGAGGGTGTGAAGGCTCAAATTGACATATAAGGAAATATTGATGTTTATCTTGGTGTAGGGCCTCTTCTAAATATTTTGAATAAAGGGTCCTAACATGATATTATAATTTAGAATGAAGATCATTAGTGAATAAGTGAAAGAGGTTCTCATCTGACATATTAAGTTTGGCTTTGTTAGATAAGGCTTTCCATCATTTAATGAACACTTGTGCCATTTCAAATTCTAATTTTTTATAGTTGATAAAGTGGGATAAGTTATTTTGTATAATATCATTAGTTTAGAATTATTGAGCCAATGCATTAACTAAGTCCTCTAAGGTAGTGATGGACTGAGTTTTAAGTTGGTTATACCAATCAAAAAGCATCACCTAAAAAGGTTTTATCTAATATTTTGGTGGTAGAAAAGGTATTAAATTTAACCCAATATTTATATATATTTTTTAAGGTTTTTAAATGCAAATCTAGATATATGGATCCATTATAAGTGATAGTGGGGACTATAACCCCTATGTCAATGTTTGTAATTTGAGGAACAATAGGTTTGTTTTGTAATTGTTTAATAGTTTTGTTAATAAGTGGGGGTTATGGTATAAGTTTACCATGTCATCTATAAGGGGAGGTCAGCGAGCATTGGGATTTTACGATCCCTATTGAATAGGTTAAGGTTGGTTTTGGAGATGCGATAACTGGTTCTGCATTTTCATTATTTGGTTGGCATTATTAGTTTGAAAGGTAACTATTTGAATATGAGTTTATAATAATAATTGATTGTTTTGAATGGTATTTTGACTAGTGGAAGAAACATTAGATGCATTATTATTATGTGATATATTAAGAGTTTGAGATACACTAGTATTAAATGTATTATGATTTGTATAGAATTGGGTATAATTGTAGATGTTTTGAGTAGACCCATTAAAAGTCACACTTGACATGTTTATAGAAATACTTATCATGGAGGTGAAGGAATACATTGAGTATTATGTCATAATATTAGAGGGAGACATGAGAGAGGGTAAAGGTGTGGAAGAAGTCATAAAATGACTTGTCCCAAATCATGTGGGAAATCTAGGTGAAGGTGAATGGGGTTCTTCAATATAAGGTTATATATGACTGTAGGATCATTACCTATATGTTGAGGATTTTCATTGATGAAGAGGATCATTTTAGATATTTATTTAAGGTCACTTTCATCATATAAAATTTTAATGAATAAAGGGTTAAGAATCATGTAATATTAAAGAGTATCATAGTTGGTATTTTTAATGGTAACATGGATATAACTTTGATTTGGGTTGGTCTCTGCAAAATGTGTCTTAATAAGTTTATTAGGATTAGTGAAAATTATCATGTTAGTTTGATTTTTATATATATCATTGTAAAATATATGTTTCATGATAAAATGACTAAGTCAAACACTTACTAAAAATAAGATAATTCATAAAATACTAAGCTAAAGTGATCGACTTGGTTTCTTGGGAATAAAAATAGAGAAGTATATAAAAGACTAGGTCGAATAGGTCCACTTAGTTCCAAAAAAAGGAAACTAGAGAATTTTTTAAAACATTGGGTTGAGCATGTCAACTTAGCTCCACATGATAGAAAATAGATCAATTTGTAAAAGACTAGATTGAACGGGTCAACTTAGTTCCACAGGAAGGAAAACAAAGTAGTCTATAAAAGACTGGGTCAATATAGTCAAATTAGTTCCATAAGAAGGAAAATAGAGTAATATGTAAAACATTGGGGTGATATTGGTCAACTTAATTTGACAATAAGGAAAGTAGAGCAATCTATAAAAGACTAGGTCAATATGGTCGACTTAGTTCCACATGAAGGAAAATCGTGTAGTCTATAATAGACTAGGTCAAGTTGGTCAACTTATTTATGTAATCTAGAAAAAATATTTAAAATGATCTAAATTTGGATGACTTAGTTTTAGTTACAGAAAAGAGAACTAAACACATAGGTGACTAGGTTGAGTTGGTCGATCTAGGTGTAACACATAACACACCTTGTATCAATGTTGGCTAATACAAGTTTGCAATACAACATAGAATAAAAAACAAAAAGAATCAAGAATGAAAGTTATAATCTAATTAATTTTTTGAAAATAAGATTAAAAAGTCATATTAAAGGGTTTTATTGAAATTGTAGGCTTCCAAAGATACTTTTTTATCCATTGGATAGTGTCACCTGAATATTTTAGGGCACTGACTATAGAGGAAGTATTATTCCCATATGACACTAAACCTAGTTTAAAGGGTAAGCTCAAAGTAGATTCTCAATGTTAACCACTAATTGAAGCACCACACAAACAAATAGATGGTTGGATTCCTAAGGTTCAATAAAGAGGGAAATCTTTAGCATTTCCAAAATACTGTGAGGTAAGCAGAAACTAAAGACCATGTTTAGATCTATATTGTGTTTATGAGTATTGGGAAGGCCCATCATACCATGATATATGTAAATGATAGACAAGAACCATAAATAGAGTATCTATTAGCCCTTCATGATAGTAGTTAAGTAGTTTGAAAATTATTGGTATATAATTTCTAGGTAAAACCAAACGAAGAGAAAAATAATAATGAAAATCAAAGTTTCCAAAGCTAATTTGTAATTTTTTAAAAGTAAATAAATAGGAAACCAATTAAAAAGTAAAGTTAGTTTAATTAATATCAATGTATGTTAATTCCCTTTGCTTAAACTAGGAAGAAAATAATTATAACAAAGTCAACTTGGTCGACCTAGTTGTACAAACAGAATATAATAGAGTCAAGTTAATTGACTCAGTCTATTAAAAGACAATCCAAAATGAGCATAGTTGAGTAAGTTGACTTAGTTTTATGGACATAAAATAGATACAAAACTAAATCGATTCAGTCAAGTTAGTTGATTATAAATATATAGTTGTATAGAACTAAAAAATGGTAAAAATAATATTTAAAATTTAAATTTTGAAAAATAGCGAGAAAATGAAATTACTTATAATTTTACAAAGAGAAATTATTGATCTAGTTAGAGTGAACCTAAAAAATAATATAGAGTCAACCAGGTCAATGTAGTAATTTTCTTGAAGATGTTAAGTTGTTTTGGACTATGTTGTCCAGATGGAAGTTTTAACCTATAGAGGTAAAAGACAAAATATTTAGATAGAATCAAGCCAATTAACTTAGTATAAATAAAATTGGTAAATGATAGAAAAATAGAACTCTATTGATTAGATCATCCTAGTTACTTAAATGGAAAATATACAAAATAAAAGAATCAAGTAGATCATTTGAATTAAATGTTTAAAAATGGGAAAATTAACTATAGTGATTGGATCAATCTAGTTTTCTATATTAGAAATTTTGTGTACAAAAAACCAAATAAAATCAATCGACTCAACTCAGTTAGAAAAGATACAAAAATATGCCCTAATTAGGTTGACTAGGTTGATGAAGTTATAAAAAAAACTTACATACAAAGCTGAACTAAGTCGATAGGGTTGACGAAGTATGAAAACCTATGCAAAAAGTGTTAAAATGGGTTGATAGGGTTAATCCAATTATTTGTAAATAAAAATTAAAAATATGTAAGGGTTAGATTCACATCAAGTTCACCAAAATGTATGTAAGTGAAACTAGATAGATCTATAACTTATCCTACTCAATAATATTCAAGCTCGAAAAAGGTAATCAACTAACAAGTTTTCTTTGTAATATGTTTATATCATGGCCATGACCAATAATGGATCCATTCAAACTACACTAAGGGATCTCTTATCACATAATGGCAAAGGAGAGGTTTCTAAGGCCTCTAGTCAAATGTCATTTTGTGATAACCCTAACTAGTATGATTGTAGTAATATTAAGTAAGTTGATATAATAAATAACATTTAATATATCTAGTAAATGAATATGCAATCTAATGTAGTGTTCATCAAAGCTAATGGCACAAATAGGGAAGATAATAACTATGCAAATATAAATCTATCTAATATAGCATTAAAAAATATCTAAGCAAAGAGAGATATAATTCAATCTATTAGTTCTACAACATCTACTTATCAAAATATGAAGGGATAGGAATATACTTATATTATTTGAGTAAAATCATTGTTTTTAAATATCTCTTTTGGCCAATGGTGCTTTGAAAGAGGTTTTCATGGGTTTGTAAGGATCACAAATACAAATTAGCTCTAGGCTATAAGACTTCTCCCATGCATCCAAGACCACCACAAAATAAGTGATACTTCTCTAAGGCAAAAAACTAAACAATGAAACCTCCTATTGATTATATAAGAACATTTGAGAGTATTAATGATGTCCAACTAAATGATACTCCCTTTAGAAATGAAATGAAGGGGTATATATAGCCATGGATTGACCCTAAACCCTCCTAGGAATTTAGCTGACACAGTCAGTCTAATTGACCTTATTAGGTAGTAAATAGATCCATTAGTTATAAAAATCTATCAACTTAGGCTAACAAAGTTCCATAGCATGCACTACACCCAAAACAGGGTCAACCTAGTCAACATAGTAGGAAATAGTGGTAAAAAGTGTTTTTTACTTAAATTAGGGTTATTTGGGGTGGTGAGCTACTTAAGGAAGTGTATAAGTGAGGTTTCAATGCTTAGGGAAATAGATAAGAGTGACTTATATTAGTTTTAGGTGGTGGTATAGGGGCCAAAAATACTACGAAGAATCAAAGGTCGACCAATCCCTTTCTTGGTGCACCCTTTAAGGCATGCACTCAGAGAGATTGAGATTTGACCAAAAAAATTTAAGAAATAAAGCATCAGTAACTGATCAAATTTAAAAATAGTGTGTATACACATATCGATTCTAATAAATAACTTGAATTTGATGGTTTCCCTTGAAAGTTATATCAAGAATTATAGGACATTATTGGTCTCAATCTTCAATAAGTTTATTATGAAACTTTTTTGTTTAATTCCCTGTGAATATTCATTAATCAAGGTAATATAAAATTCATCTTGAAGGCTAGATATCTTGAGCTTGTTCTAAATTTGATTCCAAAAACCCTTATGAATGTCTCTTATAAAATCATTATTAAATTCCTTACTCTTAGGTTAAGGCATCTTCTTCCCCTCATTGTTAAAAGTGAGCAAACATGGTTCATACAACACAAGTATATTATGGATAATATTATTGCATTCTAGGAGGGTATGGAATGGGCAAGAGTCTCTTGTCAAAAATCCATATTTATGAAATTTTAGTTTTAGAAATATTGAGACAAGATTGAGTGGCATTTATCATTGATATGCTTCAAGCTCTAATTTTTTGCCCTAATTTTATCCATACTCTTAACATGTTATTTCATGACATTGGAGCTTAAATCACCATAAATGGAGGACAATCTCAAAATTTGATATTTTTGGGTCTATAAGGTAAGTTTTCCCCTTGGATCCCTTGTTATATGTGTTGGCTACAAAGGGATTCAGTTGACTTTTAACCAACTAAAAATCAAGAGGCTCAATGAAAGGCATATCTCTCCACTGTTATGATCGATATCTCATTAATGGCTAATTTACAAATGATTCTTTTCTTACCCTTTTTGAGGAACAAGATTTAGTTAAGAATGCTATATAGTGCCTTTATATTTTGTTTATATTGCATCAAAATCCTCTATCAAGTGGATAAATAGTCAATGTTATAGGAACTCCCTTCCCCCTAAATCTCCTTGGTTTGAATGATATCAAAGGAAATAGATCCTACTATGTCTGTAATTTAAGTTTATGATCATTACATTTTCCTTTCAAGTCTCCCCTTTCAATCTATGATGATATTTTATTTAGATGGTTGATAATAATATTGCTTATTGGATCACCAAACCTATTTCTCTAGTAAGGAATTTTCAAATTTGCTCCAAAGTTTTGGTTGGTACCCACATTTACTATTCTTCATGTTGGGTTCATTTTAAAGTTGCCTATCCTAAGTTGGAGAAGTTATTGATGGATTTTATTTTGGATAATTCAAAAAGCCATAGGGGTTTCCATAGGGTATCCTAATATATATGTTGTAGGCCTAAATAATATAGGGGCCTTAGGCTCATTAACATCAAACTTCAAGGCTATGCTCAAAGTGTGAAATGGATCATCAAAAGCCTAGAATGAAAAGAAACTTAAAAGGTTATATAGAAGCATTAAATCACCCAAGGAACCCATCATGTTCTAAAGGCATGGAAGGGCTTGATTTATATAATATAATCTTTTCTCCTATGTTAGTTCATATTGGTGGCACCTTTTTGGTTAAAAGCATATGTAAATCTTGGGATCCTCTCAAGCCTAACCTCTTCTAAGTCGAGGATGGATTCAAGAATTATCTTTCTATTAACTCTCATTCTATCTGGTTGTCTCCCATCATTGATTTTTATAAAATCCCATTAGCTATGGTTCCCTAGATTAATAGCCCTAGACTCTTTAAAAATGGAATCAAAACCATTGATGACATTTTTTGTAACGTTTCTCAAGGGTGGCTCACATGGTATATGCTAAAAATTAAACACCAGCTCAAACTTAAGGATGTAGAGTTAATTCAAAAAAATGGAATTCCATACCTAATGTTTGTCTCCATAAAATTGGTGTTTCATCTATAATACACTAGTGGAAGGACTAGCATTGGCCTATGATTACTTGTTATTTTGATACAAACCCCAAATTGGGTATCATCTTCTTTCCCCTAATATATATGGAGTGAAACCCTCAACCACCGATAGAAGTTCAAGTCTTTGGATGTCTTCTGCACTATAGGGTCTATTAATATTTGGAAATATCACATTGAACCAAAAATATAATTTTCTCTAGTGCATTATTTACCAAGGTCTTTCATAAAGAGACCAAATCAAACATATGGGGGTCTCAAATCTCACCTACCATGCTTGTCATCAAGTTAAAACTTTGAAACACTTGTTTTAGTTTTTCCCTCATGCTAAATCAATGCATAAATGGATCCATACCATTTTTTGACCCTTTCTTCCAAAAATATTTACCTAGAAAATGGTTCTTCTTGGGGACTCGACCATATTACTTGCAAGATATAAGATTTTTTGGAAAATCTTTTGTGCTATTTTTTTCTCATACATAAAAAACTAGTAACTATTCCATTTTTAATAATAAAGCTATGGAAATTTATTTTTTGGTGACTAACAAATTGATTGCCATCTCCAATGTTTTGCTTCATATTCAAGTCTAAGTGAATATCTTTTCTAATGTTTATATTTTATTTCAACAATTTAATAATACAATAAATGTTAAAAAAATTATATTTTTTATTGATTAATGAATATTAATTTACTAATTTAGAAATAATATTATAATATTTTTTAATTGTATATTTATTTGAATATAATAATTAAATATTAATCTACTAAAGGCATTTATTAATGCATTAAATTTGGCTAATGTTTTAGTATATACATGCTCTAAGGAAATAGAACTAATTAAGCCAAAGGCTTATACGGTGTGGGAAACCTTGCAAATTCATCTCACAAGAGACAAAAAAAAAGAATATCCATTTCCTATCATTTTCTAGTTGACATTTGTCATCCAGCTAGCAGCAAGTTGTCAACACATTTTAGTCCACCCCCCATTCTTGTATGTCTGTCTATCAATATGAGAGATAAATATTCTTTTGATTTTACATGATTTTCACCAAGGTTTTTGTCTAGAAGCCAAATGATAGCTCCAAAAGAATTCTAAATATGTACACATGAATGCTATCAAATGTTAGAGTGATGGCCTCTACTGCATGTCCTAGACTGAAATAGGAGTATTATAATCTACTCATACTCAAACATGGTGCTTCTAGGAAAGATGTCAAATAGGATTACCATCACCTTGCTTTGTAGGTATACAAATATCAATTTTAATTTATGATTTTCCAATGTTTAGTATGTAATTTTACATGCCTAGCCATCGATATGTGTGAACGTAGAAAAATAAGAAGGTATATGTGTTGAAAATAAAAGAAGTTTTTTGCATTTTATAGAATTATATATGTTTTATACATTCTGTTAGAAAACAATAAATTATTTACAAATAAATTTTTATTACAAAATAATTTAAACTCAAATAAAAATAATTTATAATTGTTCAATATGTAACTTTATTGATAACATCCACCATTCACTGTCCACACAAATTATTGAAACAAAAGTGTTTTAAAAAAAGTTTAATACTATAACTAGGACCAGGGTTATTGCACAAGATTTAATTTTGGTGTATCTCTATGAAAATGGTGGAAGGAGGCTTTGCATACTACAAACACAACAGTGAAAGACTCAAAATAATGTAGAAAAAGATGGTTTGTGTTGTGAAGAGAATTGTTTTCATTGAGGTACTTCCCTTTTTTTAATACACTTATATAATTATATATCAAGAATAAGCCAAGAAGGCATAAAAGTATATATCCATACCTCATAGGCCTTGGCAAGATCCATTTATTTTTTAAATATTTCATAAAAACCAATAAGCAAATATCTATTGATCATGGAATGAAACATCAAATCCCCAATCTAAGACCACACATGAAGATAGAAAATAACAAACCACACCTGTTAAGTTATAGCAAAGCCATCCGATGAACCCTTAATGAGAAAAACATGCCCAAAGGGCAATGAAAGATCCAACTACACCTGCAGCTATAGCTAGTGCCCCTACTATTGAAGCAGCACCCATAACCACGAATGGAATCAATGGCTTTACCTCCTCAGCTGGAAATACTATCAATATCATCATCACCATTACCACAGTGAAAACTATTGTGGACGTGGATTTGTATGTTTGTCCTACCATATCCATGCCCACCATTGTAGGGAGACAATTGATTTTGATAGACACATGTGGAGCTCATGTTGGGCTCAAGGAATGGGTGGTGTAGAGCTCATGTTGTGCTAAAAGAATAGGTGGTTGATGAGTAGATCAACATAGGTTTATGATGTACACTTGGAAGGAAAAAATTATATTTAAATTGAATGTTTTAAAATTTTATATATAATATAATATTAATATTTATAAATTAGTATTATTATGTTATAATAAAATTTATATATTTGATAATATAAAAATATGTATAATAATATACATAATTTTAATATTATTATTTTAAAAATTAAAAATAATATAATAAAATATTATCATATAATTAAATATATTTATATTATATTATTATTTTTTATATATTAATATTGTAAATATAATTTTATGTATACATATAATTTAATATTATATATTATATATAATATAATTATATATATATATATATATATATATATATATATATATATATATATATATAATATTAAAATATAGGTCAAAATTTAATATTAAAATGTCTAATAAAATAAAATATAATAATACAAATAAAATATATGAAAAAATAATAGAGTATAATGGAATTGAATAAAATGTAATATAAAATATTGTTAATATATATATATATATATATAGTCCATTCAAATGTGGACATGTCTTGTGGTAGGTAGTTTGGGATTGTTTGATTTTTCCATTATTTTACATGAATTCTCTCAATGCTTTCACTGATTTCCTGCCTCCCTCTAATAGTTTGTAGAATAAAAAAATTATCGCCAATAAGTGGATGCCAACTTAGATGGTGCCAATATGTTATTTGTTCAGACATGTCATGTCTGTGTGTGTTGTTATCTATGTGTGTTGTTATTTATGTGTTTTTAAGGCAATTTGAGTTGCAAGGCGGCATTTCTTAGCATCCCAAAAAAAAGTAAAATAGTAAATATTTTTTTATTGCATAGAATTTTTTAATGTGAGATTGTACTTTAATTCTTTATGTACTTATTCATTTTAAATATATAGAGTATTACATATTTGGACCTAATTAAATTTATTATAAATATTATGAGATCCATTATCAAAATGGATATATGATTGTAATTTAGACATTTATTTGAGGTTACTTCATAATTTGTGTGAGGTGTATATTTTGGGTTTGTGACATAATTTCATTTATTGAAAGTTTCATATTTATTAATGAATTTATTAATTTTTTTGATATTTTTTTAGTAATTGGGATTAGATGGCCTTAATTTTATGTATACATATAATTTAATATTATATATTATAGTTTAATATTATATATATATATATATATATATATATATATATATATAATATTAAACTATAATATATAATATTAAATTATATGTATACATAAAATTAAGGCCATCTAATCCCAATTACTAAAAAAATATCAAAAAAATTAATAAATTCATTAATAAATATGAAACTTTCAATAAATGAAATTATGTCACAAACCCAAAATATACACCTCACACAAATTATGAAGTAACCTCAAATAAATGTCTAAATTACAATCATATATCCATTTTGATAATGGATCTCATTCCATTATTTTACATGAATTCTCTCAATGCTTTCACTGATTTTCTGCCTCCCTCTAATAGCTTGTAGAATAAAAAAATTATCGCCAATAAGTGGATGCCAACTTAGATGGTGCCAATATGTTATTTGTTCAGACATGTCATGTCTGTGTGTGTTGTTATCTATGTGTGTTGTTATTTATGTGTTTTTAAGGCAATTTGAATTGCAAGGCGGCATTTCTTAGCATCCCAAAAAAAGTAAAATAGTAAATATTTTTTTATTACATGGAATTTTTTAATGTGAGATTGTACTTTAATTCTTTATGTACTTATTCATTTTAAATATATAGAGTATTACATATTTGGACCTAATTAAATTTATTATAAATATTATGAGATCCATTATCAAAATGGATATATGATTGTAATTTAGACATTTATTTGAGATTACTTCATAATTTGTGTGAGGTGTATATTTTGGGTTTGTGACATAATTTCATTTATTGAAAGTTTCATATTTATTAATGAATTTATTATTTTTTTGATTTTTTTTAGTAATTGGGATTAGATGGCCTTAATTTTATGTATACATATAATTTAATATTATATATTATAGTTTAATATTATATATATATATATATATATATATATATATATATATATATATATATATATATATATTAAAATATAGATCAAAATTTAATATTAAAATGTCTAATAAAATAAAATATAATAAGACAAATAAAATATATGAAAAAATAATAGAGTATAATGGAATTGAATAAAATGTAATATAAAATATTGTTAATATTAATTATAATATATATATATATATATATATATATATATATATATATATATATAGTCCATTCAAATGTGGACATGTCTTGTGGCAGGTAGTTTGGGATTGTTTGATTTTTCCATTATTTTACATGAATTCTCTCAATGCTTTCACTGATTTTCTGCCTCCCTCTAATAGCTTGTAGAATAAAAAAATTATCG
Organism: Torreya grandis; assembly: GCA_037957365.1. Taxonomy (NCBI): domain Eukaryota; kingdom Viridiplantae; phylum Streptophyta; class Pinopsida; order Cupressales; family Taxaceae; genus Torreya; species Torreya grandis. Next base: position 1,232,635 of record JARHVA010002918.1, on the reverse strand, counting down.
CCAATAAGTGGATGCCAACTTAGATGGTGCCAATATGTTATTTGTTCAGACATCTCATGTCTCTGTGTGTTGTTATCTATGTGTGTTGTTATTTATGTGTTTTTAAGGCAATTTGAGTTGCAAGGCGGCATTTCTTAGCATCCCAAAAAAAAGTAAAATAGTAAATATTTTTTTATTGCATTGAATTTTTTAATGTGAGATTGTACTTTAATTCTTTATGTACTTATTCATTTTAAATATATAGAGTATTACATATTTGGACCTAATTAAATTTATTATAAATATTATGAGATCCATTATCAAAATAGATATATGATTGTAATTTAGACATTTATTTGAGGTTACTTCATAATTTGTGTGAGGTGTATATTTTGGGTTTGTGACATAATTTCATTTATTGAAAGTTTCATATTTATTAATGAATTTATTAATTTTTTTGATATTTTTTTAGTAATTGGGATTAGATGGCCTTAATTTTATGTATACATATAATTTAATATTATATATTATAGTTTAATATTATATATATATATATATATATATATATATATATATATATATATATATATATATATATATATATCAAAATTTAATATTAAAATGTCTAATAAAATAAAATATAATAAGACAAATAAAATATATGAAAAAATAAGAGTATAATGGAATTGAATAAAATGTAATATAAAATATTGTTAATATTAATTATTATTTTATATATATATATATATAGTCCATTCAAATGTGGACATGTCTTGTGGCAGGTAGTTTGGGATTGTTTGATTTTTCCATTATTTTACATGAATTCTCTCAATGCTTTCACTGATTTTCTGCCTCCCTCTAATAGCTTGTAGAATAAAAAAATTATCGCCAATAAGTGGATGCCAACTTAGATGGTGCCAATATGTTATTTGTTCAGACATCTCATGTCTATGTGTGTTGTTATCTATGTGTGTTGTTATTTATGTGTTTTTAAGGCAATTTGAGTTGCAAGGCGGCATTTCTTAGCATCCCAAAAAAAAGTAAAATAGTAAATATTTTTTTATTGCATTGAATTTTTTAATGTGAGATTGTACTTTAATTCTTTATGTACTTATTCATTTTAAATATATAGAGTATTACATATTTGGACCTAATTAAATTTATTATAAATATTATGAGATCCATTATCAAAATAGATATATGATTGTAATTTAGACATTTATTTGAGGTTACTTCATAATTTGTGTGAGGTGTATATTTTGGGTTTGTGACATAATTTCATTTATTGACAGTTTCATATTTATTAATGAATTTATTAATTTTTTTGATTTTTTTTAGTAATTGGGATTAGATGGCCTTAATTTTATGTATACATATAATTTAATATTATATATTATAGTTTAATATTATATTTATATATATATATATATATATATATATATATATATATATATATATATATATATATATATATTAAAATATAGATCAAAATTTAATATTAAAATGTCTAATAAAATAAAATATAATAAGACAAATAAAATATATGAAAAAATAATAGAGTATAATGGAATTGAATAAAATGTAATATAAAATATTGTTAATATTAATTATAATATATATATATATTCCATTCAAATGTGGACATGTCTTGTGGCAGGTAGTTTGGGATTGTTTGATTTTCCCATTATTTTACATGAATTCTCTCAATGCTTTCACTGATTTTCTGCCTCCCTCTAATAGCTTGTAGAATAAAAAAATTATCGCCAATAAGTGGATGCCAACTTAGATGGTGCCAATATGTTATTTGTTGAGACATGTCATGTCTGTGTGTGTTGTTATCTATGTGTGTTGTTATTTATGTGTTTTTAAGGCAATTTGAGTTGCAAGGCGGCATTTCTTAGCATCCCAAAAAAAAGTAAAATAGTAAATATTTTTTTATTGCATGAAATTTTTTAATGTGAGATTGTACTTTAATTCTTTATGTACTTATTCATTTTAAATATATAGAGTATTACATATTTGGACCTAATTAAATTTATTATAAATATTATGAGATCCATTATCAAAATGGATATATGATTGTAATTTAGACATTTATTTGAGGTTACTTCATAATTTGTGTGAGGTGTATATTTTGGGTTTTTGACATAATTTCATTTATTGAAAGTTTCATATTTATTAATGAATTTATTAATTTTTTTGATATTTTTTTAGTAATTGGGATTAGATGGCCTTAATTTCTTCAAATTAAATAAATATTCTTCAGACTAAAAAACGGGTCCCGAATTTTATTGTATTCTTAAGATATCACAATTTTTTTATCATCTTCTTCAAATAAGAAGAAAAATTACCCTATAACATTCAAATAGACATAAAATTAAAATTAAATATTTTTTTAACATTCTCATTCGACGATAAGATTACACACTCCAAATATAAAATATACATCTCAACACAATAAATACATAAAAAGTACTAGAAAATGTGATTGAATTGTAAACCTAGAGATCTCTAAGGGAAATGCCCAGTGCACCCTATCTTTAGGATCTAATGAGTACATCACATGACATGTGAAAGTTGTATATAAAGTTTCAACCAATAAGGTTATATTGCCATTAATCTATCATTTTCATTTCATTTGATGGGAAACATAAATTTTGAATCAAATTACTACAAAATAAATTAATACTAAAATATGTGATTAACATTTCAATACAAGTACGACCTATGTGATAAATTATAATTCATTATTATATACCATTATTAAATATAAACTAAATAAATATTAATCCTACCTTTTTTTTAAATTGTACTATTGGGTCATTTCCTTTATATATCTTAATTACACAAAAGATGAATACCTATCTTTAAGGAGAATATTTATTGAGAGGCTTTTATGGTGTGGGAAGCCCTTAGATTCATCTCACATGAGACAAAAATAAAATATGCTATTCTCTGCCATTTTAATGTAGACACGCTCCTCCACAATGGTTTCCAATTGGTTTGTTATGCATAAATCTTTCTTATTTATAAAGATTCAACAAAATAATGCAGATGTTTTTGTAGGACATGATAGGTGATGGAATGGAGAGATTTGCTATGCTTGTGGAATAACCCTGATGTCTTCATAAAGGCTACCAAATAAATGGACAAAATTGAAGAAATGGACGGAAATTATTGGCAAGGAAAGATGGGTGAAAGAGAAAGGCATCACTGAAATAGAATATGTTCAATCCATAGTAAATGAAATGATGAGGATCCACCCTAGTATATGTAGTTCACATCGCATTTGATAGTGGATAAACCTTGTTTGAATTCTAATGAATAAGATGATGATGACTCTCTAATTGAAATTACTTGTAGATGAAGAGGATGGTGATGATGGTGATGACTTTAAAAAGTGCATATTTTTTGCTGATGAATATAGAGGTGGTGGAAGGGTGAATGACAATGGGAACCATAAACCTATCTATATTTCATTTCATTGCTCAAAGTGTGTCAAGAAATGTTGCATATAAGATATGAATGCATCTATTTTTTCCAAAGGCATCCCCTAGGATGAGGGCAACCTACAGTTCATGCCAAGATTCAACACATCATACAACTAATAGATATAGCATAATACTAATAGTAGTACCAAATTTAAGGTTAGAACTTATATAAATTTTAGATAATATTAATTTTATCTGAGGAGCTTGAGGTTCATTTATACATACGAACCAGAAGATCCTAAAACAATAAATAAGCACATGAAAGCTTCAAATAATTAACATTATTTTTACCAATAAATTAAGGCCTACAAATAAGTAAATGATAATACCTAAAGAACTATATAATCTCAAAATTACATTAGTATTATTTAGATATGATGAAAACAATGAAGAACTACATGTCCCTATGCCTTCTCAAGGGAAAATCAACATAAAAGAAGCTCCCACAACTCTTAATGTGTACCATCAATATATTTTTTACATTGCTCTTTGTTTTGGGTGTTCATTTGACATGCATGAGCATGAAAAACTTGGTCACCACCCCCACTTGTAATATTTCTCTCCTAACTTGCTCAGATGTAGTGAATTTGTAAAACAACCAAAGTATTCTGACCACTTTCTCATTAGCCAAGTCTAAGACAAGCTATAGCGATTTCCTCCATGCTATAGTTGCATATGATTCTTCAACAAAACCATAGCTTCTACCAATAAAAAATTAACTATCAATGAAAACGTGGCAGTTGTAAGAAAAACCATGTAGACCTCTAGATTTTCTTGTACCTTTGGGGCAACTGTTAGTTATAACACAACTTTAACATCGTGATTGGAATATCACATGCCAAAAAAGGATAATTTTTTTTTAAAGAAAGGAAAAATTACATTGTATACATGTGGAAAAAAATATAAATCATATAAATCTTTATATATATCAAATATTAATATAAAATATATTTTTTATATATAAATATTGTGTTTATCTATATGTTTTTATCTTCTTATCCAACCCACCCACACATATTCATTCATTTGTATGTGTCAATTTTCAAATAATTATTTTTTTAAAATCTAAACAAAATAATTCATACTTTCATAAATTCTCAAGAATAATGTAAATGTTTTCATATTTATTTAATTCATGTGGAGGTGTTGCGAACTTGTTAATGTCAGTTTTAAAAAAATATTTCTTTGGCTAATGGATTTAAATTTGTTCCTATTCATGGGTGAGACAAGAGGGGTCATGGCTATTCAATTCTACAAACTAGATTTAAAAATATCTCAGAGAAAGTATTAATGCATTATGATGTGGTTAATTTAAACATTTTACACTTTATTAGGTTTTGTTTAGCATGGTCAAGATTCTAGTATTATGATGACATTATCTCTTGTACTCACATTATCTATTCTTATAAAAAAATCACATCTTTAATTTCTTAGAATTTAAGGATTTTAATCTTTGGTGATTTATTATTTATTATTTTTATCTATCCTGATGGTAGTGGACGCAATATACATGAATTATAACTCTAATTTTTTGAACCCTATAAATCAAAATGAATGTTTTAAAACATTTATGTCTTTATAGATTAGTGGGAATAGTTAAGAGGGGATTAGTTTAGATGTGATTTGAATTATGAGATGATGATAATACTAATATCACTTTTAATTATCATAGGGGTCATTGAAAGCATGTGTAAAATTAATTATAAATATAACAACGTATAACCATCCACTAATAGGGTGTAATAGTATGCTCAACCATTTAATCAATAGAATATAATAATCTAAATGATCAAGTAGAGAAGAAGAATAAAAATGGATATATTCATATTAGTCATGCCATTGACAAGAACATAAGAAGCAGCCTAGATTTGTGCCTTCCTTATGGATTTGGGATTCATAGTTATACCAAATTTAACTTCTTGAGTTCTTCGATAAGCATTATATTTTTACCCTATAAATGATATGGTGCAAAAATAAGCTTATAAATAGGGTTAGGCTTAGGATCAATGTTAGCAATAAAATTACTAAAGAAAGAAGAAGTTTTCTAAAAGTGGCCAATCTTGTGATGTTAGCATGGAAGTTGAGGATTTCATACATGATGTAATTCAAGAATGGCTTTGTCACTAGGAATCATAAGTAATGGGACATAATATTCAACATCTACTTATATATCATCAGTTTAATTACCTTTTCTATAAAATTATGAGTGAAATTTTCTCACAAGAGTGGCTTTGGCATCTAAGTTAATTTTGGGATCTTGAGGAGTGGCTAAATTTTTTTGTATAGTTTTAGCCTAGATGATATAGTATAGTACAATAAAACAAGGTTAAATTATATCAATCAGGTTGGTACATTTAGTTAAGGTAGTAGTAATATTAACTATATCAGACTACTTGATATAGTTGGAAGAATTTGGGGATGTTATTAGAACTGTACCAGTGTTATATAAGGATTAATTGTATAGTTAGAAGATAATAGGTGAAATCTATCAGCACTCTTAGGATACACCTAGATATTACAATTGTAAGATGAAAAGTGAACTATATGGGCACTTTAAGTGAATACTTGGTTGATACAACTAGAAGTTAAATAATAAACTGTACCCACACTCTGAAGAAAACCCTAGCCAGTATAGTTAGTGGGTTAATAATAAAATATATCATAACTCTAAGGAAAAATTTTATCAATAAAGTTGGTAGGTGAATAATAAAATGTATCATCACTCCAAGGAAACATCTAATTGATATAGTTGTTATATGATGGTTTGACTTTATCATCATTTTGAAAAAAAAAATTGGCTAGTACAATCATAGGTGCTATAAAAATTATGAGCTATATTATAATGGTCAATATAGTTACAATTATTGAGGGAATCAATTTTATAAACAACCTATGGACTATTTTCCAATAGTGGGTTGACATGATGAACAACCTTGAGGTTCTAGTTCATTTTCATCATCACTAGATTCAAAATAAATGTGAACTAGATGGACATCTCAATTAAATGCATGCATCTTAGTAATGGGTTTTTGATAATTAAGTTCATCCAAATTTCATGATTGGGCTTGGTAAACTATATAATCATCATCATCATATGATGGAGAGATATTATAAGCATGTATAAATTTTTTAGAGTTTTCATTGGAAGTGTTTATATAAAACACATCAATTTTTCAGGCAGAGAATGTAAAGGAACCCAAAAAATCTAAGCCACCCCAAAATCATCACATATAAAATCATATTCTGTATAGGAAGATTCATGAGCATTATAAGGAAGTAGGATTTTAGTATCATCTTTAAGCAAGGAATTTCCCTATCTCATAGTAGGATATATTGATGAAGCCATTCTGCTATATAAAGAGGTAATCCATTATTGTTACAAATGGTTTTTAGTTCATTAGGTTTGTCATTATCATCAAAATCTACAAGGGTGACTTGAAAATTAGATGCATATTGACAAATTCAGGAAGATGTGGACTATTAATATGAAGAATAGTCAGGATGTGATTTTTTTTAGGATTAGGTAATTGAGCCCCCATGGGTTGGTATATTCTTCATATTTATACCACTTACCATCATGATAGAACATAATACATTGGCTACCATAAGAGATGATAGTTATCATTCAATGCATCTAATTACAATCTAAAAGAATATTATAGGAGAGTGTAATATATTAAACCATAATACTAGTGCATATTGTTTTGGGCCTAATAGAAATGGGGAGACAAATGAAAATAAGAGGCTTTTTTTTGGTTTTATGAAATCCATGGCATGTAAGTCTTTTTTTTTTTTGAGGTCAACTTTGCAATATCTAATTTGTTGGATGAGCCAAAGGGAAGTGGCATTGACTCTCAAACCTTCATCATTAAAGCTTTACTTATAATAGTATTATTGATCACAATATTAATAAATAGAGGTGGGTCATCAACTCAAAAAAATACTTCACCATTTATCCTATCTTATTTGGGAAATTCTATGGAAAACTTCTTAGAAGAGGAAAGATCATAAATTATTTCAATGGCATGGAATTTCATGGGTATTAGACCTTCAGAAGGTTGGAAGGTGACTCAATTTCAATAGATTAGGAATAATCTATATCTTTCAATTTTTTCATGAGAAATTTTGGATGATATGGTGATTTTATCATGATTTCCATTAGAGGAATCTTTCAAGGCATGGAATTAAGCTCATCTAGGAAGTTCCAATGTGATTTTGGACTAGAACCATAATGATGTTTAGTTTGATTTGTAATAATAACCTTAGGAGGTAATATAGGAGGGGTATTTTATGTCCTAGGTTGAGGATTAAAATGTGGAGTGGGCTCATCACTATTGGAAATTCAAAAATAGGATGTAGTGGTGGCAGTAGTATCCTTGAGAGGAAATTTATCAGGAAAAGGCTTTTTAGGTTTAGTGATAGATCTTTGTGAGTAAGATTAGAATGGTAATTAAAAATTTTTGTATTAAAAATTTAGAATTAGTGTAATAGTGATCATAATTAGCATCAATTATAATAATATAAAAAAATTGGGTGTTATGTATTTGAATTAGACATTTGAGAGGATTTTGAGATTTTTTATTCGTATATTTAGGGTGACTAGATTGTATTGTATAAGATTTTATGTATTATTTATGATAATTATTATTGATTAGGTCATGATTAAATTTTCCCCAAAAAATTATTATTACCATGAGTTTCTAAAGTGCACAACATGTCTCATGAGAATGACCAATATTGGTATGAAACTAGCAGAATTTGTTGTGATCTTACCATGGTAGGGGGCTAGAAGAATGAACATATGGTTTAGATGGAGATAATAAATTATTAAGTTCCTAAATACTAAAGGGAGGGAGATATGGAGGTTGATTTTATAAATTGGATTATCCCACTTTATGTTGGGAAGGCTTATTTTGAAAATAATCAGTATTAATTGCATTAGTAGATGTTTGAAAAGATTCCTTTTTGGTGTTTTGAGATTGTTTAAATTGGATCATATGGATATATTGTATTTTTTTATTTTTCAAAGGCCTATTATAAATTTTAATAATATAATATCCTATTTATATATTGAAGATGAGTCTTAAGAGTGGTAACAAGGAGTTTTAAGAGATTGTCATTACTCATGGTATGGTCTACTTTATACACTAATGATTTCCATCATTTGATGAAATCATAGACATATTTATTGGGAAGTTTATTAGCATTAATGAATTTATAAGGCTATACTCAGGGAGCTTATTATGTTAAAATTCATTAAGTCATTAACTAAATCCTCTAGTTGTGTAATGGAATATCGATGAAGTTGATTATACCATTCTAGTGCATCTCCAACAAATGTTTTAGCTAGAATCTTGATAGTAGCATAAGTATTAATTTTAACCCATTCCTTATAGACATTTTTGAACTATTTAATATTTAAGGTAGGATTAGTAGTTACATTATATGTGATGGTTGTATAAATAGTTCCAATATCCATAAACACAATGAAAGGAACTAAATTTACATTTTGAATATTTTTAAGGATATTGTTTTGAATTGGTGATTGAGAAATAAGGTTTCCATTGGCATCTCTAAGAGGACGTAGAATGAAATTTTGGTTTGGTTGATTCATGATGACTTGAGGATTTTGATTAACATATTGTAAGATGTGATTTTGCATTTGAAGGATTTAATTACTACTAGAAGCTTGCATAAGATCCATTTTTTGAACTATTTATGCAAGGATGTGAATTATGTAGAGTAATATTAGAAGTGGGATTATGATTTTGATTTGGTTTAAGTGTAAGATTATGATTAGGTAGATGATTCCCAACATTGGTCTTGGGAGGAAGACTCCCCAAATTGGTGTTATTTACCCAACTAATATAGTGGATGGGGTAAATTTACTAAGACTCCAATTTTTATTTGGAGTATAAATGGTGTTGTCTTCAAGATTATTAATAAGCTAATCAAAATATCCTAAATTTAAAATTTGGATTATTTGACTAATGTTAAAATCGGTAGATCTAGGCTAAGATTGAGATAAATTACACCATGAAAAATTTCCATCAATGGTGGATAAAGAAGGAATGAAAGAGTAAACCATATAGAATCTGAATGGTTGATGCTTTCAATAAATATCCTAAGAGGAGACATTACAATAAAAATTAGGGGTGGAAATATTAGCAAAAAATAATAATGTAGAAATTTGTAAAATGATATCAACTTAGATGATAAAATAGAGAACTAATATGAGAAATATAAAGTTGTATCAGGTTAGTTGATATAGTTTATTAAAAAAATTGAATTGTATCGAGCCAACTGATATAGTTGACAAAGACATAAAACTATGTTGAGTTGGCCAATATGGTTGGCTGAAGATACATGAATATATCAGGTTGGATGATATATATAGGTAAATATTTTCACTAAAATGTATGATTATGGTGAGAAAATTCTAACAATCAAAAAGGAAAAACATGAAAATGATCCAACCAGAGGTGGGATCAGTTTCAGGTTAGGTTCACCAGAATGTATTATGATGTTGAAGCAAAATTAAAGACAGTTCTAATAATAAAATGTAAATATGAAGAAAATACAACTAGCAGTGAGATAAAATTCATGTTGAGTTCACCCTAATGTATGCATGAAATAGGATGACCTATAACTATCCTCTTTCTTTGAATAGACTAGGACTTGAATAATTTCATAACAATAGAGCTTATGTGTATTCGGATAATTAGATAAGGACATATAATAACCGTAGACTTAGAAAATGGTAATCTACACTTAAATTTCAAGAGGAAAGGGTTCTAAATCCTGAGCTTATGACATGGGGTATAGCTCTCACTAGGGATTAATTATATATACATGATATTAAATGTTGTAATAAAGGAGATGATTGGTGCTGTGGTTAATTAATGAGTGTTATATGCAACCTAAAGTGATAAATGGAAATAATAATCAACCCTATACCTATAACATTTTATTTGTTACAAGAAAGAGAATAAGTAAGGATTAACACATACATTTACAATAATAATAAGTAAGCGATGCATATTCTACTAAGTAAATAAATGAAAGAAAGTAGGGATAAATATACTTACCTTTGGGTGGATCCATCGATGTTTTAATCTCCCCCTTTGGATCTAGAGGCACTTTTTAAGATATTTTTTATGTTGAAAACCTCAAATGGAAATATGAATACCTATGCATCCTTAGTTAGGTATTCCAATAATAGGTGTACCTCTTCGATTCAACTTATCTATATTAAAATTTAAAGACACTACAAGACTAGATCTCCAAGATAAGGTTTTAAATCTCTAATTTCTTGAAATAATACTTAAGAGTAGAAATGTGAGTGAAATCAAATAAAATGAGTTTGTTATATCTTTTAGGAATGAAATATGACCCTTATATATTTATAGATTCAATACTTAAAACTAACCCTAAAATCTAAGCCAATGATTTTGGTTAAATGATATAGTTTGTAAATTTTATATGACACAATACTATATCATCTAGGCTAATATTATATAGATTTAAAAAGACAACTCATAATTGCATCAGCCCATCCAATACAATACACAAAAGAAAATTATGAAACATACTATATTAGCTAGGTTGAAATAGTAGGATATAGAGAAGTTGCCAAATATGAATGCAAAGTAGACAAAGAGGTAAGATGGAAAGAGAATCAATAGAGGTTAGACTAATATTAGTGAAGGTGTGCCATAATATTGTGCAAACATCTCACACAATTTACCACGAGCTAATCCCATACCATTCTCAATGCACCCTTTAAGGTGTGCACTCAGGGATATTGATGCATCCATGAGTCACTACAAGATAAAGTGTTGCTAAAGTGATAAAGTGAAAAATATCAGGTGTATACATAATGAATTGAACATATATTTTACACATCATTTAAGTTGTTTATAGGAATGATATAACCATCTTTGTGAATGTAGGAAGGGCTCTTATAGATGATCTAGGAATGGGATTCCATTTTTGTAGCTATAATGGGCTCACAAAGTTCTAGTTAAAAAAATAGAAATCATTTTGGTGTGCCATTATGCACTAATATTATTATAGAAGGAAATAAATATTGATGACAAAAAATTTCTTTGAAGAATACATTAATATTTTATTGAAGTATGAAAGAAAGCTTGCTTTCTATTTGATTTTGGGTTCTTTTGACCAATAGAGTCACTAGGTGATAGATTTTTATTAAAAAGAAATTGAATATGATATTTTTAAAAAAATCTCAAATAAATGATTTAAAATTTCCTTCAAGACTAAAAAAAAAAAAAAAATGATTAATGTCCCATCAAACATGGTACAAAGTGTTGATGGTCTAATGTATTTGATCTTAACATTGCCTGCATAATATTCACAACATGGGATTTTATACCAGTGTGGGATGATCTTTTAGAACAACCTCCAATGCTAGTTGGGTTTGTTTCCTATCCTAATGCTAGTCTACCTAAACTAAAAACTATCCTAATGCATAAAATAAATCTTTCATGGGAAAAGGGAAGAGAGAACACAAAAATAAAAGTGTGGTGATGCATCAAAAATGAAATGTTGGCATTGGACTCCTCCTTTATCTAAATACAACACAGAGCTAATGAATATGCAAGATAGGTAGAAACGCAATGTATGAGTAAATTCATAAGGTAATATCTAACTCAAATATGGGAATGGAGTTAGAGTAGCAAGAAGAAAGCCAAATATTAGGCAAACAATAACCACATAAGATTTTATCAATTACAGTAAATATATACAACTATAAGCAAAAAAAACTTATATTATATACATAAACAAAAGTAGAGGCCATGACAACATGAAAATCATGCCCAAGTGTGATCAAGAAATATCTAACAAAAACAACCTTTTTAAATGAGGGAGATGTAATCATTATAGAATGAGAAGGAGAAACGAAAGGGAGAAGAAAAATTGAAAGCTCAACTATGATGTACAAAAAGTAAGCCAAAGTGTACAGTTTCTTAAGCATATCTTTAATCATGCTTTTGTAGTTGAGGTGGATTTTCATAATGATGTTCAAAGTAATGCTTTATTTTATAAATGCCCAACATAGTCTAGCTTTCTACCCTTTATCCACTTGCGTGCTTAATTGATTGTGTAAATTATCCCATACCATCCTTATGGGCTATGCTCTTTAAATTTCACCCACTCTATAAATAATGCCCTGATTTTACTTTGAATAGTTTGTGGTCCTTTCTATATATCTATATGCATTATAAAGCTTAATAAATGCTCTTACATACTCAAATCAGTAGCTTGAGTTTCCTGGAGTTAGTGGGAAGTTCTATCATTTTTTAATAGAAATAAAAAAGCAGCTTAAAGAAGCTTTTTAATACTTTAATTGCATAAGAACATCTCATTTCATTTGCTTAAAATTAATATAGTTAGAAATCTCTTATTATTAAAATCTTTCCAACTAGTTATAGTTCAAAGTAAATGGATTATTTTAGTAGATGGTATAATTCTTGAAAGATTCAAAAATCACACTTATATTTCTTTAGCCTTTGATTATGTCTTGATTGAACTTTGATTATGTCTTGATTGAACAATCAGAGATTAGTGTTAAAATAGCTCATCCAATGGCATGAACCATTTTTTAATTATTGACATCATCTTAATTCGTTGAAAGCGGCTCATACTATCGATCCATGAGATGTGCAGATAGTGTGAGATGTTTCTTATAATCATTTGAGAATTAGCTCATCGTTGGCACATGTCACTCTTGATTTTTAACATTCTCTGCAGGGCCCACCCTACACACCTTTATACTTTGAATTTTGAATACTCAATACAACCAAATCAAACGTCATGAAGGGATTTGGCATATCATGGTGTGAGGTATTTTTTGGACGCTGACATCACTTGCCTTTACCAAAACTGGTTCATGTTGTTAGGTCGAAGATAATTTAATTGTTGAAATTCTCATTGCACTCCTTCACTTTATACTAAGGTAAAAATAGTTATAAGTTTTAAACAGTCAACGTTGGATAAGGAAAATGAATAATGAATGAGCATGAGCCTTATATATCTTAGTAGACAATATATTTGAAAGAGTAGCTCATCAATGTGTAATTTGAGCTTTTGTAAGCAAAATAACCATGGATAGTGGGGGTCTATTAAAGATATTTTTTAGAGCTTGGAAAGTTGAGATATTTTTAGAAAACTAAGTTAAGCTTGAAGTTTTAAATTATGATGAAGAGACCCTGAATTTAGAAGATTTTTTTTGATTAAATCTTACATGGAGGATATATTTTTCTCGACAATTTGATATTGATAAAAAAAAAATAGATTAATAAAAGGTTATGGAACACTCGCCAATGTTGAGTCTAAGCAATGTTTTTAGAATTTAGTATAGCTCTACTCACTACTACTATGATCTTGCAAGTAGTGACTATGGTCCATAGGCTTCGAGGAATGGTTAACTCTTACCATAGCAATTTCTTATATACATGTGTCTTGCACCCATAACTTCTACGCAATAGGTAGACCACATGATTCACTCTAATTAGTATAGCAAAGCCTACTCACTAATTTGTTTGGTAGATCTTGACATGTACAAATGACCCCCACATAGATTTTCAATAGATGCTTTAATTTCTTTAGAGAATTTTACATCTCCATCCAAGTCTTCATATCATCTAAGTATTAGAGATGCTTGATACTTTTCTTTTGGGAGATGTTTGATTATGATTTACTTTTAATTAGAGCCCACGTTTAAGCTAGAAGACGACTCATGATAGAGACACATATTTTTAGTTAGAGTCCAGGTTCAAGATAGAAGACAATTCAATGATATCATGAACTTTATGCCTATCACAAACCATTCAAAATATATTAAGTAACACCTTCCCTTATGACCATTTTCTATTGAGATGAATTGATTTCTCTTAAATATAAAAATTTACTTTATTTTTTATGTTTTAAATTTTCAAATAATATTTTAGAACTCTTTTATAATTTTATAACATCATTTTCTTCTTTTATATTTTAAATTTTCAAATATTATTTTAAAACTCTTTTATAATTTTATAACATCATTTTCTTCTTTTATATTTTTATGTTTTAAATTTTAAAATTATTTTATAATATCATTTTATTCAAATCCCATAATCTATATTTAACTTACCATGAAGCTTCATAATATTAATATTTATATCATGTTAATTATATAATTTTCAATGCTGCCCATAAGAAGTGTATGAAGTTTGCTTTACTTATATGAGGTTGAATGCTCACTAGTATAAGGTTGTTTTTTGTTATTGTGATTATGTGGAAACACCAATATAAAAAAGGAAATGTCCTTTTAAGATTTGCTGTCCTGATGAGGCACGGTATACGTAATCGTGTAAGATTGCAACGTAGCTTACAATTATGTATGACACCATTTAATTGTGATTAAACTGGAAATTTGGTTACAATATATGAATGTGAAAAATTCCACACTCCAGGATTCAAACTTGTACAGCCAAACACAAGCAAGCTCTTTGACGGTCAATCCTCGAAGCTTAGTTAGGTCTTCCACTGTCCACTGTCCTCTTTCAACAATTCAAGCAGAAGCAGTCTCCGGTGCTGTGAAAAAACTTCCTTTCAGACTCGAACCTCTCTGCAGTCTGCATCTGCACCAACCATTCTCTGTGTTGGCAATAGATATATAAGAATTGAAATAACAAAAAAAATGCATCAAAGCAGTCCTTTGGCAATAGCTTTGTTGGTCTCCAAATGAGTAGTCTCATAAACAGGAAGATCTGTGGAGTAGATGTCCATTGCATTGAAGTTGTTAAGTTCAAAGAGATCAGAGCTTGAAACGCTGTCGCTGTCGCTGTCACTGCCTCCATTTCTACTATTAACGACCTTGGTGGCGGAGTATTGTTTCCCCAGCGCATTCTCCTCCTCATTTCTCTTCAGTATGACGCTCGCCGGATCAAATGTCACACACCTTCGGTTGTTTCGATTCTGCTCCTTGTTGCCACACGGGGGGTTGTCATGCTTGTGCTTTGTGTGATAAAATGAAGGAGCATCATACCTTTGGGAAAAGTCGACGAAGTGAGGAGTCGATGACGAACTTGAAACGGAACGGCTCGCAGCTTTCTCTCTCTCTTTCTCTTTCTCTCTGCTTCGACCTCTTCCGCTGTGGTCACTTGGAACTCCCTGGGACTTCCTCTTGATCGAAGTGGGGACGAATAGAGAGTTGAGGAAGCTTGCGAGCTTGCTTCCTGGCGACATGGGCTGCCTGGGCTTGCGCTTACAACTCGTGTCCAAGTCCAAGTCCATGTCCATGTCCTTTACTTTAGGCATTTGTAGAGCATTTCGACCCATGTGGGGGGTCGCGACATTCTTCCATTTGCAGGAAGATGAGTCGCAGCAGTTCCAGTTCCGTCGGTCGACTGTAAAATCATCTGCCGATCTCCTGAGGGCGTGGATGGGATATTCACGCCTGTTGGGACGGGAGGTTTCCGTCGACCTAGACCTAGAAATCGCTTCAAGGAGAGCGGAAGTGAGTGACGGCCTCCCCCTCCTGCTCCTCCGACTATGATCATCATCCTCTTCCATCTGCAATGCAATGAGAAAGGAAAGAGTTGGAGCGGAGATCTCCTCCCCTTCTTCACTCCCTCTCCTCCTCCCTTTAATATTAATATGTATGTATATACAAATCGACTGTGGTTGCCAGCTGCATATGGAGACAAAAAAAAAGTATGCATCATTCGCTATCTCTGCTATGAGGCCAAAGTCAATATAGTTACTTGTGTCAGGGAAAAAGCAAGCAAATGCACCCGCGGCATGCTGTATCCGCTTACAACCTGCCAAAGGAGATATTGGCTTTACCATTCTTGTCTTGCTATGAATGCAACCTGGGGTTAAGATGGTAGACATGGCTGACGTGTAGGACCAACCTTGTCCTGCCTCTGCCTCTGCCTCTGCCTCTCTTTCTAAACTATACCCCCAAATAATTTAAATGCAATCAAATCCTATTCTGCTTTTTCATTTCCAAAAAGATGTGTGTAAAGCTAATCTCTCTAAAAAAGAAGGCGGGACGCGGGACGACCGGCTGGTTTCCCAATAGCGCTTCCATCCAACACACTCACGCTTTCATGTTTGAGGAAAGAAAAAGACAAATCAAATTCATTTGCCTTCTTTCACTCCTAAGGGACACACAGGGGTAACTTTTTTGCCCTTTATTAAGGCCACCAATATGACGGACATTAAAAATGACCATTGCTAACAGTACGTACGAGTCAAGTTATTTTCCCCAAATTCTTTCTTTTTCAAAAAAATATTTTTGCTATATATATCTTTCCACTTGGTTTGGTTTTTATAATGTGTTTTACTAACTTTACATATTTATAAAAATTCTTTAGAAAAAGTTTTACTTTAGTTAAAAGAAAAGAAAAAGAAAAAGATTCTACTTTAATTTAATTCATAAGAGTTTGAAAATTCATATATATAAAGTTTTCTTTACAATTTTTTTTTTAAAAAAAAAGGAAGAAATGTTTGAAATAAGGAAGAGGGTTGAACCCTTCTAAAGAGTAATGAAGATCTTTTCTTGGAATGTTAGGGGGATGGGATTCCTTAACTAATAAAAATTATTCATGAGACAACTCCAAAGTCATATCTTAAATTTAGTTTTTATCCAAAAAACTAAGCTTCTTAAAAAAGTGTCTTGAAAAATACTCCAAAATTTTAAAACTCTTTGTTTCCTTTTCAATTGAAGCAAAGGGTCAATTAGATGGCCTTTGTGTCCTCTTCAAAAAAAATTATGTATTTTCCTTTATCGTGGACTCCCAAAAATATTGGATCTGCCTTGAAATCTCAGTCCTCAATGAGAATATGTTTTTTTCATCTTTAATGTGTATGCCCCTTCAAGCCTGGTTGCTAAACATATATTTGAACTCTTTTCAGGATGAATAAATTATTTTTGCTGGTGACTTCAATTGTATCATGAGAAATCAGAAAAAAGAGGAAGGATTCGGAGAAATACTCGATCCCAATTAGACTTCTTTAAATTTGTCAATGAAAATAATATTTGGGACATTGAGCCTAAATCTAGTTCATTTACTTGGACTGATAGAGAGCTAGCTTTGGTAACA
This sequence comes from Torreya grandis, assembly GCA_037957365.1. Classification (NCBI taxonomy): domain Eukaryota; kingdom Viridiplantae; phylum Streptophyta; class Pinopsida; order Cupressales; family Taxaceae; genus Torreya; species Torreya grandis. Next base: position 1,215,051 of record JARHVA010002918.1, on the reverse strand, counting down.
TTGTTGAATGCATTGACAAATTTATGGTGTCTAACCATTAGTTAAATAAAAATTGGATCCTTCACGCAGATATTCTTAAATTTTCAAGGCCTAACTATTTTCTTATCTCCCTCATCATCAAAAGAGAAAATTCTCCTATTGTCACGCTATGTAGATTCAAACTAATGTGGCTAAAGGATCCAAATTTGATGGACTTTATGAAAGATTTGTCGAAAAAACCAATGCCAAGAGGTAACACCAGAATATTTATTATAGCTCATAAGCTAAAAACATTAAACAACACCTCTGCAAATGGAATAACGAGGTCAATGGGAACATCTTTAGGAGGAAATGCATCATGTTAGGTTGTGGAGCTAAAAGCTTCACTGATGCAAACATGGAGGAGGTTGATGAGGTTGCTGAGTTGCAGAGAGCTTGCAGAGGAACCAACGTCGGTCAAGCCAACCGACGTCGGTCATATTACAGTGGCAGAGCAACCGACGTTGGTTATGGGTCGGCCGACATCGGTCAGACAGGAACCGACATCGGCAACCTATGTGTGCATGCGTTTGCATGCGGTTCGAGAACTGGTCTATTTTTGGACAGTCAGTTTGCATGTAAAGACTTATTTTAGTCTTGGAGCTGCGTTTCTAATTATTGTAATTAAGAAAGTCTAATTATTGTATGCATGAGATCTATATAATAGACTCATGGGCTGTATTGTAAATTGTGCTAGATAGCCATTGTGCTTGTAGAGAGAGCAAGAGTAGCTCCTCCTAGTTCCAAAGGGGTGCTGAGTGTGTATGATCAGGGAGAGTTGCAGGTTGTGCAAGTTCTGGTAGAAGATCCACCGGGGTACTGGTTGAAGAATCATAAGGACTTGGTGAGGCAAGGACAAGGGTTCTTCATGGTGTAGAGATATCTACATGGTAAGTAAGGTCTGTTAATTTGCAAGTTGTTGTAAGAGAAGGGAGATCTACTTGGAGTACGGTTGTGTACTTGGTGTACTGGCAGCGTTGTTACTGATTGGTGGAGGTGAACAACAACTCTGTGTTTGAGTTGATTATTGTGACCGTAATTGAGAGAGTGAACTGTTGAAGGAGAATTACTAGTGAGCCCTAGAAGTGTGGGAGCTCTAGAGGTGTGGGAAGAAGAAGCGTGGCATCTTCTTTATTGTATTTTCTTCTGAATGAGTATTAATACAATTGGGTATTGTCTCTCATATTCCGTGTTGTTTTTGCATTTCTAGTTACTTATTCATTTTGGTTAAATTCCGTGTTTAGTTGCTTCTACAAAGGTAATCATGTGTGCTCTTGGAGAGCAGTAGGATCCTGACAAGTGGTATCAGAGCTAAGGTCACTGGTTGGTACCAATCTTGACAATTGGTATCAGAGGGTGGTTAAGTACACTAACAGGTGGTCAGAGTGTGTTAAGTGTTTTGTTGATTACAGGTCACTCACAGGGTTTCTGATTGAGTGGGAGTATAGCAATGGCAAAAGAAAGTAAGCTACGAATGGAGAAACTGAATAGCACGAATGGTCAATTACAGATTGATGGAAAGAAAGAGCAGATAAAGAAAGGTTGTTGGTTGGTAGAAGATCAACATAAAGAAAAGGAAGAAGTAGATGTTGCAGGTGTTGTTGCACAGGATGCTCTGGATAAAGTAGAATCTTGGATTATAGATTTTGTTGCCTCTTTCCATGCAGCTCGAAATAGAGCATCTTTTCATGGATATGTCCAGGGAGACTTTGGAGAGATTTATTTAGGGGCTAGTGAGCCTTGTCAAATTATTGACGAAGGGGAAGTGAAGCTGAAATTGCAGACGGGCAACACACAGGTGTTGGAGGAGGTCATGAAGGTACTAGTCTTGGAGATGAGTCTAATTTCTTCAGGAAAGTTGGGTGATGAGAGATGCATAGTAACTCTCACAGCGGATGCACTTGAATTAGACAGTGGTAAAAAAGTAGGTATCCTTTATCTATCTACTTATATTACTGATTCACCTTCTGTTGCAGAGATGTGGCTTTGTAGGCTTGATCACATGTGTAAGAAGGGAATGCATGTTTTTAAGCAGAAGATAGATATTTTTGACAAACTTAAGAACTGGAAAGCCTTGGTGTTCATGGAGGAGATGACAGACAGAGATCAGCTGAGGGGACTGAATTATTCTGAGTAGGGTTGTGTTAATTTGGACAGGGTTTTGATCCAAGGTGAGCTTGCGGGTAAAAAGTCATCACTCACAGGAAAACACAGTTACCGGCGTCAGTCATGGGAAACTGATGTCGAACAGACAGGTACCGACGTCAGTCATGTGTAGATCAATAGAGTCAGTGGTGTTGGGCAGGTGGAGACCGACGTCAGTCAGGGGAACCGACATCGACAGTCATGGTCAGTCGCAGGGAACTGACATTGATTGGGTGCAGACTCGGAGATGGCCGAGATCGGTCACTAGAACGAATGTTGGGCAGACAACAAGCTGTCAAGGAGTCTCAAACGCCCATGTGGAGGAATGAAAGGGTAAGTGAGCCTCATATTCATTGTTCACCTTCTTTATACTACCTATTGCTCACTGATGGTCAAGAACCAGGAAGACGTGAAGAGGCAATGCGGGTAAAATCTAGGAAATAGTGGGAGCATGGCATGAATTCTTTGGAACAGAACCAGACGGGAGATTTGGTAGAGTTGCCAGCCGGGATGAAAGCACTGACAGACGAATGGATTCCTAGGTTAAAGAAGAGAGTGGATGGACACATGAGATGGAAGGCCAAGGTATATGGTCTTGAGCAAGCTACAGGACAGTGGTACAGGTTTGACAGGTGTATGACAAAGCATGGATTTGGTCAAGGTCAATGTAACCATTGTGTTTTCTTTACTGGGTTGGATAATGGTCGCAACATTGTCCTATTACTGTATGTGGTGTGGTTTCTTGTTGCAGGGTCACACATGCAGGGAGTTTCTGAGCTAAAGGTAAAGTTAGTTCAGAGGTATGTCATGAAGAATTTGGGAGCAGCGAAATTCTTTGGCATAAGAGACATGGAAGATCACAGGTTGATTTTGTCTCCAGTGGGAGCTGATGTGAAGAAGGCGTTGGCGAGGTTCAAGATGAAGGATGCTATTGTCACGCTATGTAGATTCAAACTAATGTGGCTAAAGGATCCAAATTTGATGGACTTTATGAAAGATTTGTCAAAAAAACCAATGCCAAGAGGTAACACCAAAATATTTATTATAGCTCATAAGCTAAAAACATTAAACAACACCTTTGCAAATGGAATAACGAGGTCAATGGGAACATCTTTAGGAGGAAATGCATCATTGAATCGATATTCAAAATATTCAAGAGCAAGTGCAAAAGGTTGGTCATGACAAAGACTTGGTTTTCATGAAAAATGAACTAAGTACTAAGTTGAACTTGGTTCTTGTTAAAGAGGAGATATTTTGGAAATAAAAATATAAGGAATGTTGGCTTAAGGAAGGAGACCATAACACTAAATTATCTAACCAATCTACCCTATCTACCTGTGATTATAGTAGGATATTGAAACTCAAAACTACTAATGGAAATTATACTAAATATTTGGATGTTATTAAAAAAGAGGTAGTCCACTTCTTTGAATATTTCCTTAAGGGTGATTCTTAGGACTGCTTTGGAACAATATGATTTTGTGAATCTTATTCCAATAATTATTGATGATAATTAGAATGTTGATTTAATGAGGTTTTTCACAAAGGAATAAATCCATACTGTACTTTGGAACATGGATAATGATAAAGCTTCGGGTCTTGATGGGTTCTCTCCATGGTTTTTCAATCACTTTTGGGAAATTATAAAAAATAATATTGTCAAAGATGCCAATGAATCCATATCCTTGAGGAAAAAACTGAAGGATTTTAGTTGCACTTTTATTGCTTTAATCCCCAAGAAACCCAACATGGATTCCTTAGACAACTTTAGACCTATAACCCTTTGGAACTCCATATATAAGATTATTTCAAAAGCCTTGGATAATCATCTCCAAATTCTCCTTCCTCTACTTATTTCATAACAACAAGGTGTTTTTGTTCATAATAGATAAATATTGGATGATGTTTTTATTTTTCATGAGCTAATTCTCTCAACCAAGTTGAAGAAATAAGTGACTATGATAATCAAACTGGATATTAGTAAAGATTATGATATGGTAAATTAGAAATTTCTTTTCAATATCCTCAAATTTTTTGGGTTCTCTGAGGCTTGATGTGATTGGACCAAGTCTCGTGTTTCTACTCCTATGTTTTCAGTACTTGTTAATGGAGTCCCCACTATTTTTTTCAATGCATTAATAGGTCTCCATCAGGGAGATCATATCTCTCTCTACCTCTTCATCATCATGGCAGAAGCCCTGGGTAGAGCCTTATCAAAGGCTAAATCACTTAATCTCATTATCATCTTCAACATTATTGAGAATGTTGATTTCACTCATGGTTAATTTATGGATGATACAATTTTGGGAAAACTAAGCTCACATTCGAGAAGATAGAATGCTAAATAAAATTATAAAATGGTATCAATGTGCTTTGAGTTAGGAGGTTAACCTCTTGAAAAATAACATTTTCTTCCTCCACTCTTCACTCTCTAGACAAAGTAATATTAAACAAATTCTTAGTTTTTATTTAGGCTCTCTTCCTAGTAAATACTTAGGGATCCCCATTTTTGATGGTAGGTCCAAAAAAGAATGCTAGGATAATATGACCACTACCTTCCAAAATAAAATGGCTTATTGCAAAGTAAAATAGCTCTCTTAGGCAAGAAAAATTAATTAATTCAAGTTGTTCTCCAAGCAATACCAATCTACATGATGTCAGTGTTGGAAGCTCTTGTTAGTGTTAAATCTAGATAGCTAACATTATGTTTTTTTTTTTGTTGAATGGTTCTTTTGAGTCTAAGAAAATAATTTAATGAAATGAGAAGAGGTATGATTTACTAAATAAAAATGTGGGGATAGTCTTAGAAATTTATTCAAGATGAATGAAACTATGGGAACAAAACTTATTTAGATAATCTATTAGGACAAAGATAACACTCGAAGCATCTTTCTCTAAATAAAAGATCTTGATAACATTAATGATCCTAACCACATTTTTACTATGGATCATTAGATGCATTGGTCTCATATTTTGAATATTTTTTAGAAATTTAGAGACCTTATCTCTAACTCCCTCTTTTGGAATGTTAAAAAATGGTAAATTTGTTAAATTTTGGAAGGATGTTTGGTCTAATGTGGGTCCTCTCCACAATCATCCATCCTTAAAGTTTTAGAATATTACATTTTAAACCTATGGGGGTCCCTAGTTTATAATTAATAGGTTGAAATACAAAGTGTATGCCCCCTAGAGATGGTGGAAAAACCTAAGTATATTTGTAGCCCACCATTAACTGCTCTTTTTATTTCTTTCAACAACATTTTGAACTCTCACCATAGAGTAGATTTGAGAAGATTGATGGCTTAACATGGAATGGAGATCCCTCTACCATTTTTTTAATGAAACAAGGATATAATAAGTTAAAATATTATATAAATTCACCCTTATGGCATATGGAAAAAGTATGGATCCATGAGGGACTTCCTAAAGCTAATGTAAATATGTGGTTTATTATGAATAAGAAATCTCTTTTCTAGGATGGACTTCAAAGTATTAGTTTTCAAGGGCCCTCTTAGTGCATCTTCTATAAAGACAATTTTGAAATGCTAAACCACATCCTCATTCAGTTCAAAATTTTCTAGAGAATTTGGTCTTGTTTTTTAATAAAATGAATAAACATTGGATAACAATAGGCTCTACTCAGGGTATTTTGATTAACTAAACAAAAGAGGGTGTTTAACCCTAAATTAGATATGGATCCTAATATGGAATATATATGGTTAAGAATGTATAAATGAATAAGAACAAGGGTGATAAATATATCTATATCAAACCAATTAATTATAAAACTCAGATAGAACATATACTGGATTTATTATGTTGAGATATGCTAAAAATGGAAATTACAACTATGCTAGATATTGTAATGATAAAGAAATAAGACACGTAGTTAGTTTTGATGCTAATAAATATTTAGATCTAGAATAGGTAGGAAGTAAATTGGAAGAATATTCTAGAAAAGTCACCAAATTCTTGATTAAGTGCCTATATAGCCACAAATAGTTATGTCATCTTGGGATGGTTGCATTAATGCTAGTGTCTAGATCAAATGTCGGTGTTTAGTATGAATGTAACCACCTAGATGCTTCTAGGTTTGTCATCACCTTCACTTTGGTGCATTCATATTTGGGTCATGAATTGTCACTCCTTGTCAAATAACAAAACCCTAGTTCTTCATCTTCATAATGGTTGTGGGAAAAATGTTTTAGTGGGCACATAGTGTCGAGCTAGCCCAAAGACCCATATATCAATAATAAATGCTTACATATCCAATAATACAAAGAGGGCCTCAATCCTATGTAGTTATCCCTTATGCATTGGCTTGTGTGTACACATGTGTTTCTCCTATATTTGTTGGGTTATGTGTGAATCATGCAATATGTGATAATAAATTACAATAGTGACTAGCTTTTAACTTGGCAACTATAGCTCTTGGGCTACTCCTTAAGTAATTTAGACCTATGTATGTGTTGTCCATATGATTTATATGGAAAAAGGATAAAATAAGGAATCTTTTATCACTTGAGTGTTTGATTGAATGCTCTTTTGTATGAATGTTAGGTCTATGTTAAGTGAGTTTAGAATGTGTGATCATGCATATATACCACTACTATCAGGAGAATATATGACATGATATAACTTAGGTTAACCATTTGTTACATCTCGATTTCTCACTAAGAAAATTTACTTGATATCCATAGATTTTTATGGTTGGTAATTTGATTTGATTATTAGTTGACCAAGTTGTAAGTCATATCCTACTATAGGATAGTTTAATGTTTCTTTGATTACATAGTTGCATTACTATGAGTTTAGATGTATGGTATATTCTTACATTATGATCATGTTGATTTGTTAGTACAATAATATTTTATGATATATGTCATGATTTTATGGATTAACTACCTTCTTGTCATGAGTTTGATGCATGAGAGATTTTTCTTTTAGAGCATGATGAAGGGAGAGCATCATCGAAGAGGGTGGCATCGATGGAGGTATTGGGGGATGAAAAATAATGACTAGAACTCATGCATACATCAATTCAAAGAGTAGACATTATATGCATAGTTTGAATGGTTAGTTTTAATATATTTTTTCTATGTTGCCTACATTTAGATAACTATTTATGCATATCAATGGTGTTTTATCTCAATTTAATGCTTATGTGAAATTAATCTCGTGTGATTGAGTTGTGGTTATTATAAGTAGATTTGGATATATAATGTTACTATGTACCTATGCCATGATTATTAATGCTTTTTTGACAATGTAAATTTGCATGAATAGTATTTGGGACTACCGTATGTAGACTAATTATCATAACTTTGTAATGTTTGAGAACATTATCCTATTATATTTATGATATTAGGAATATCATTATATGGCTTAAACACCTTAATACATATATATATATATATATATATATATATATATATATATATATATATATATATATATATATATATATATATATATATATATATATATACAAAAGACATAGATAACCTATATGATATAACAATTACGTTATTATAATTCGGATTGATATCATGGTGTGTGATTTACCATTTTTGATATGGAATGTAGATGAATTTATATTAGTCATATTGCTATTAAGTCATTATGATTATTTATTTATACTAAGTGATTATTATTAAGTTTATATATATATATATATATATATATATATATATATATATATATATATATATATATATATATATATATATATATATATATGTATGTATGTATGTATGTATGTATGTATGTATGTATGTATGTATGTATGGGGAAAAGCAAATAAAGCAATTGAGTTGTAATTAGCAAACATATTGCATTGTATAATAATTAGAATAAAGTTTAAAAAAAAAGAAACTACAAACTTAAGGGAATGAGATTTAAAGAGAATAATATATTCATGTAAAGAGGGAGAATGGAAAAAGGGGTGACGTAAAATGAAGAAGAGGCGAAGAGGAAAAGATAAGGAGAGCATGAAGGGAAGAAGAGAAGGTAACACAAAATGGAGAAGAGTGAGCAAAGTAAAAGGGAGGAGATTCACTGATTCCAAGTGGGAGATTTTGTGAGGTAGGTGATATTGGTTCAATTTTGTGAAATCTGGAAATTTTTTGTGTGTGGAATATTGTAATGTATGGTGTATTTAATTATATAGATCTATGCTACCAGTTTAAACTATCATTGATTATATTATATTACTTTAAATATATACATCAATGCAACATCACAATAATGGTAAATCATAATATACTGAGATTATATTGTTACAATATATTTATTATATTACGATAATCAATATATTGGCAATCTACAACCTGTAAATATATATTTAAAGTATCATTGATGAAACCATTATTGATAATGAGAATATATTATATTACTCAGAAATATTGTGAACTATATATATTATAGCAAACTGATAGTGTAATTACCATTTGTGTGTGGGTTATCATTTAAAGGTAGCGATACAAATACATATAGGTATGAATGGATGTTAATCCATGAAAATATAAGACTGTATGTAACATATCGATCTATGTAATATATTATTCAACTAATTAAATTGCGTATTACGTTATGGTGATTTGAGTACAATAATATTATATATATAATAAACGATATATATATATATATATATATCATGAATAATGATAAATATATTTATAAAAACATTTAAACGACAATACCTATATATGTACAAAACTGATGTTAATTGTTATTCAATCCATGTATATGTATGCAAAGATATCTATCAATATATTCTTTATTAAGTATATTAGATGTGCAAATATTGATCATGCGATATTGATTTGTGGATATTGATCCACCATGATATTATTTACCGATAAAATATATTATGTGATCTATGATCTATTTATATATGGATTAGATCGAGCAAAGATAACATATCGGGAGGTTGAAATCTTGATATTCTCAAGATTAATATGTTTTTTAAATTTAATCCTTGGTATCAAAGTGCCCAATGATTTATATGTTGTGTTGTATACACACAATTAAAATATTAGGATGTGAGAAATAAGGGAGAAATATTTATATTTTGTCAGGATAAAAAACATAATATATATTTTATAACTATTATTCTGATTAATTGTCAGAAATGATGATCTTTATAAGAAACTATGTGAGTGTTGTATGTTATAACTATATGGCAACTTGATTTAAGAAGAGTAGGATATGGATATAAATGGTCTAGTAACTATAAAATTTTGTTCATTAATATTATGGGAATATTAATATCTTATAATAAATCATCAATGTATTTTATGAATAAGAGGATTATAATGCTTGTTGAAATCATAAGAAGTCTTTATTTAAAATTATAAATGACTAACATTTACATACAATATTTATATATTAATTGAAAACTTGTGTGCGGTGCATATTATGAGTATATTAATATGTATAAGTGCATATACATATATAGTATATATTAGTACATTGGGAAGTGTGCTTACATTTATATTTTATTGTCTATTAAAAATTAAATAATAGATTTCTGAAGTATAGAACATTAATTATATATACATATAGCCTCCTAAAAATATAACAATTTGTTTAAATGAAAGATCATATTGTTGTGAGAATTATGACTTTCTTAATTATGATTGACTGATTGAAATTGAATAGTGTGTACATAAAAATGATGGATTGTGATTTTAGTGCTTATCATAAAATGTGCTATATTTGAATCTACTTACAAAAATTAAAATATGCAGTCTAAATATAGATTATATCAAGTTTGTATGAGTTTTATTTTGTATCCTTACTATTTGTGTGACAAATAATATAGTGGAGATTCATTCATACATTTGACAGACTAAATGTATGTATTTTGATTATTTTTGTGTTTAGCATGTTTTATGCTTACTAGTAAGAAGTAATCTATATGAATCTATTGGTTATATTTATATTAATCAAATCTTGCATTATTAGTACTAAGTAGTGAGATAGAGTTTACTAGCTTACTAACATCACCGATGTTAGATGAATATAATATGATCAAGTTGTGTGTATGAATTTGATTGATCCTAAAGATCAATAACTATTGAAAAATTTGGCCAAAGTAATGTTAGTTAGAAATTATCATTTCATATGTATGATTTAAATGTTTATGGGATATCATGTTAGAATGTATTTTATTTATGGTACACATCATGTATTAGAAATCTTAAAATACATGGGTACTAACTTGTCTCTCTGGATTCTTGCATCATCACTATCTACTTATTTGTGAAGGGAGGGCCATTCACTAATGAAGGATTGTTCATGGAATTGATGGTCCATAGTTGGTGTGTAAAATCACTCAGATGATTCTCTGCCTCCCTAAAATAGTACTTATTTGGAGACCGAACTTGAGATTGCCATAGATACTAGAATTCAAGAAACTCATGATCCATGGAGCCTTGTGTTGACCATTTTGACCACAAGTCAAAATGGGTCAACCCCTCTATAGTTAAAAACTTATATATGGGTATAACATAGTGTTATAGGGTGTTTTTTAGTTTATTTAATATAATTTAATACTATTTTAGCCTTGATCATAGTCTAATTGAGTCTTATGTCAATATGAGTCACTTAGGGGTCATTTTAGGGTCTTATATGCAACTAGAAAGTTTTTATGGTATCTGAGTAGTTCAGAGTCATGGGAAAAGTTTTAATATGCCTCAAGAACTTATTAGAGATATATAAGATTAAGCAAAATCTCATAACACAACTCTAATTGGACTAGACCATCACAGGACATCATGCAAAAATAGATAGGTCAACTCACTTGTGCATATTATAAATGTGCTCAGTGAACCTTGCATCGCCAAAAGATCACATGTGATTAATTACCTTAGTGCCAATAAAATCCCCTAAAAATATGGCATCTTGAAAATATCTCTATCTCAAGATATAAATCTTTAAATTTAAACAAGCAGACATTGACGATTGTGTGAACATCAAAATCAAACCTTGGAAATTAACCATTGGGGTTCAAATTGTGATGGGCATGAAAACATTAATGACAGTCATGTGAATGTCAATAAAGGGAACATATACATAAAAATAAATTATTGACAATTAACCATTAGGGTTCAAATTTTGATAGGTGCATGAATGTCAATGAAGATCAATCAAATATTAATGACTGGCATGCAGACATCAAAATAATGTCTTGTAAATTATCCATTTAAATTATAATGGAGGTAAATCCAATAGTTGGCATTCAAACATACATCTAGATCCAATGGTGTGAGTGAGAGTCAAAGGTCAAGGAGCTTAGATTGAATGCAATGTTTCTAGATGTCATAATCTTAGGACCCCAGATCAATGATCAATGGCCAACATTGAAATTTGAAGCAAATAAATTCCAAATGAGATTGATAGAGAAAATTTGATCTGGTTCTAGATGGACAAGATGAGGCTACATGTCCAAATGACAAAAAACATAGTTTATAATGGAATAAGTAATGTGTCAAGGGAATGCCACATGGGGAACTATGTACGATCAATGATTTTATAGAAAAGAAAGCTCTTCAAACTCATATGCTGCCATGAAAGCTTAGTCGAAGACCCCAGATGAACAATGACTACAAAATGTGAAAAACAAAGTCTAGAAAAGCAATGAATGACTACAAATGATGAATATAGGTGTCTAAAAGATAGATAATAGTTAAGAGCACATATTATGACTATCATATCATGTTTCAACCTCCCTCAGATAGTACATATGTGTTAACTCTCTCCATTTTAGTTTCAAATGCTCGAGAGATGATCCATGATGAAGGTAGTTTCACAAAGGTTAGTTGAAGAGTCTCTACACCATTTTGGAGAGTTTGTCATGGTTTATATGACATTTATCTTGGGAATAATTCATGGTATATTTCATAATCTAGTCCCCTGCAATGTAACTAGTTATCAATTGGACATGTGTTCTAGTGACCTTTAAACTTCATTCTTTCTTCTCTCTTTGAAATTATATAAGTATCTGCCATTTTGGCCTTTGTAATATAAACCACACCTGGTATGGCAAAGTCCTACTAGTTTGATGTCACATTTTGCCTTAGAATAATTCAAGCAACCTAGTTTTGAGTTCAATAATATCATGTTCAAGTGTGAAAAGTGATGAATGGTTAAGTTTAATGATTCTATCTTTTGTTTTTCCTTATCCTTTTATGTCTTCTGTAAGGAAATCTCATTCTAATAGGTCATATAGAGTGTATTAAAGTGTGTTAGGATCTTTTAAAGTGTATTATTATCATTAAAGTGTGTAATTTTCCCTCTAGTTCATTTTCCTTTGTGTTGCTTCATACATCTCACCTCTATGTTGAAACACTCATGTTAGAATCCTTTAAGACTTTGAGACTAGTTTGTATGATTTATTTCTTAGTGAATAAAATGTGATGGTCATGTGGAAAATATCTTGGTGTATCACCTAATTATAATAGGTTTAATTCATGTAAATTCTAAATCTTTTCCCCATAATCAAGCATTAGCATAGGTGAAGCACTTCAAGATACATTCAGGGAGCTAACCCTTAAATATAGAGGCCCACTTCCACTATAGGTACATCCACATACCTGTAAGTGGTCCCATGTTTCCAAAATATAGAAGAGGATTGAAAACCCTCTTATAGGGTGGAATATTTGGTGACAATAGTTCTAGCATGCCTGGTGGGACCATTATCTTCAAGACAACTTGTCAAGGTGAATGTTAGTCTTGACAACATTAGTTAAAAATTGGTATGCTACTCAACATTTGATAACTCCATCAAGGTAAAATATAATTCAAGACCATTATACTATTATAAAATTGCTCTCATAATTCATGGTTTTCACTAGGTCATCCTCTTGTAGAGTGCTCAACCCCATTAATCCACCTATTCAGCTTGAACTTCCCCTTAAAGTTTAATATCCTCAGCCTAATATGTCCTTTGGAGAACCAATAGATTTTTCCAGAGAGGAAGGGGTAATAAATTTAAGAAACTAAAAATTTTGAATATTTTGAAGAAGATATGGCTACACCTCATGCTTTCCCTACCTTTGACACTGAGAATCCAATTCACCTTCAAGCATATGATGTTATTCCTCCTAATGCCATAAAAGGTGTGCCCATATTCAATGGTGAGAGTCATATTACACCTAGTGAGCATATTAGGGATGCCTCCAATTTTTTTTATCTTCCATAATATCACTCAAGAGAACATTTATATTAGACTCCTTGCCATGTCCCTTAGGGGGAAAGCTCTTGCTTAGTATAGGACTCTAGAAGGTGGATGCATTACATCATGGGATGATTTTAGAGTATTTATGACCTCAAGATTTGGAAATGAAATTGATCATGAATCTCTCATAAATAAAATAAATGTGATCAAAAAAGAATCCAAAGAAATGATGCATGATTTTAATGAAAGGTTTCAAAATACCTAGTTTAGATTTCCTCCTCCCATGAGGCCACCTCCTAGTTTTGTGATCCTTACTTAAGAGCCATTGGTACTAAAATTTCTATCATGCTTTAATCCATGGGGGTTCCACTCTCCCCAAAGAATGTGAAATTGATATCAAATCATAGAATGGTCTCATCCAAGGTAGAATATTTCCTCCTAAGGTGTCTATGACTCCATTGTCTCATATTTTTGCTAACATTCTAGATGTGGCCCAAATTCCTAATGCCAATACCAAGTCCAAGCAGGCATAAAATAATATTGATTAAAAAGAAAAGTTACTAGCCTTAGAGGCTCAAAATAAATAATAAAATACGTATAAATGTTCCAAAAAAAATCATATCCTTATCAACAACAATTTGGTTAGAAATATGGAAGAGGAAGTCGTTAATGGTATCCTAACTCTAACAGGCTTGCTAATGCATACAATCCGAACTCTACCATTAATACAAGAGAGATGGTACCAGTTCATATAAATTTGGTACAAGGAGAAGATTGAAAAAAAAAAAGTTCATGGATGCTAATGAAGGTGGAGAAAAAGATCTTGTCTTTCAAGGAGGAGTTACTTCCCTCCTATCAATTGAAGATGAAGTGATGATGCAATTTAATGAGGGTTGGTAGCCTGAAGGTGAAAGCTTCACTAATTTCTTGGTGGAAAACACTTTTGTACTCAATCAAAGATAATTTATTTCAGAAAATACCATATCCAAGAGGAAGGATCTAGGAGGTGGTATTAGCATTACCATAGGCTCATCTAATTCTCCTGTAAGGCATAGTTGCAAGTGTGATAGTTCCAAAAGCTCCTATACCTCCATCCAATCAAAATATGACAAAGTTTGATCAAGGTGCCTTCATTAATCAAGTTTCAAGAAATTATTTACCTCTAAGGACTCAATAAAAGGTGATTAATAGTGTTTTAAACATAGTGGATTCCTTGAAAAGTGCTAAATCATCTATTTCCTTATGGGGTATCCTTCATATGCTTGGCCAAAAAGAGTTGTTGTAAAAGCAATTATCCATTATTCCTACTAATCATTCATCTTAGAATAAAATTAAAATTCATTTTTTCCTTGTAAATTATCTAATACTATTTTTGAATCATCTACTAGGACTAAGAAACCTCCACCATTTTACCTCACTCTCATAGTGGGTGACAAATTGGTTCACAATTGCATAGTTGATAGTGCAGCCTCTACCTCAGTCATGCCCAAAGTTATAGATGATAACATGATCCTAAAATATGAGCCTCATATCAAAGGAGTGATATATATAGATGACACATCTACTAATACCATAGGGATAATTAAAAATTTGAGGGTCTTCTTGCATGATTGTCCTAGTTTTCCTATCCTTCAAGATATAGTTGTTGTCAACCTCCCAACTTACTTTGTAATCTACTTATCAAAAGAATTTAAAGACAAGATAGGTGGTTATATCTTAGTTTAATAGTCTTTCTTGGCCTTTAGGATAAGATATGGGACCAAAGTGACCATTAAAACTAAGCCTCTTGCAAGGTTTCACATTGAGCCATACATTGAAACAAGCTCTAACTTGAATTATGTTGTTCACGAGAAGGAGTCTAATGTGGATGATGAAGATTATAAAATTGAATTACTCTCCAATTTTTTCTTATATGAGTATGGTGTAGATGAATATGGACATGATCCTTATGAATAATTTTAACAAAATGACCTTGGGACTTAATATCATGCATGAAGAGCCATTTGAAGGAGCTGAGGTGAGTGTCAAACATTCTCATGATACTGAAGGTAAATATATGATTCATGAACATAATGATCATAGATGGATGAATATAATTGATCATCATAGTGGGAAAAATGATGTTTTTATCCCTACTATTGATGAGGATGCTTTGGATGATGACACTCATGAGGTGGATAAGAATGATTTGTGGTAAAGGTTTGATGTCATCTGTCATAAGTTTGATCAGCTTGGTAATGTTAATCCTCATATCAAGAATTATACATCTGATTTGGTTAATTATTCTAATTAAAAATGATGTTGATTGTCTCAATAATCATAAAGAATAGTCTCATGTTGTGAATAAAGAAGAACTATGGCAAAAACTCAATGCCATATGCAAGGAGTTTGACAAGTTGAGTAAGTCTCCCATTTCTCCAAGAGATTATATATATAATTTCAAGGTTGATAATGATACTAATGATCATGTTGATAAATTTTATATAAATCATAAAGATGAAGGTCATTATGCTAATCAATAATCTGCTATCATGAAGCAATTTGATGATTCTTGTATCCAAGAATTTGTAGACATGAATAATGAGGTTAAGGTAGAAGTTGTTGTGCCCCAATAATAATTAGGATACCCACATGATGTTGAGATAGATCCAAATGTATTGGATCATGAATAAGAGGATCTTGATGCTTTTAAACATCAATCACTTCCTATCCTAGAAGAAGACAAGGTTGAAAAGATTTTCATACACTACAGTCTATATTTTTTTCGAAAACATACAATGGATATGATGGAGATCATAATAGTTGTAGCTCTAACCAAGGCTCTTAGAGAGAAATAAATATCATTCATAAAGTTCCTAGATAGTTCACTTGCAGACCTAAGAAGATTCTAAGGTGATAGGCTTCTTGATCACCTACATATGCAAGTGATTAGTGATGAGCATGTTCCTCATGCTAGGCTGCCTTTATGGAGTGATGAAGATGATAGGGAAACCATTTATGACCCTGGTTGAGGTGTGATCATATTTTTCACCTCAATATGAGGTTTTGTAAATAATAAGATAAGTGTGTGTTTTGTTTCAATTGTGTGTGTTGTGTTCCCTGAGTGTTTTAGTTGAGCACTTGTGTGTTTCTTATTTTGTGTCTTGTGTCTTGTTGTTTTTTATTGTTTGGTGTGTTGTCAAAGGAAATTTGTGTGTCAACTAGTATACATGTGACTCCATATCCCAATGGATAGGATTAAGTAACTAGTCATGTCATATCAAGCATACCACCCTTGGGAAATCACTAAAGATGTTGACCATTTTGACCATAAGTCAAAATGGGTCAACCCCCCTATAGTCAAAAACTTATATAGGGGTCTAACATAGTGTCATAGGGTTTTTTTTAGTTAATTTGATGTAATTTAATGCCATTTTAGCCTTGATCATAATCTAATTAAGTCTTATGGCAATATGAGTCACTTAGGGGTCATTTTGGGGTCTTATATGCAAGTAACAAGTTTTCATGGTGTTTGAGTAGTTCAGAGTCATGGGAAAAGTTTGCATATGCCTCAAGAACTTATTGGAGCTATATTAGATTAAGTAAAAGCTCATAACACAACTCTAACTAAACCAGAACATCATGGGATGTCATGTAGAAACAGATGGGTCAACTAACTTATGCATATTATAAATGTTATCAAAAAGCCTTGCATGGCCAAAAGATCACATGTGATAATACCCTTAGTGCCAAGAACATCCCCTATATATATGGCATCTTGATGATCTCTCTATCATGAGATATATATTAATAAAGTTAAACAAGTAGATAGTGATGATCACACATACATCAAAATCAAGCCTTGATAATTAACCATTGGGGTTCAAAATTATGATGGGTGTATGGATGTAAATAACGGTAATGTAAACATTAATGATGAGCACTCAAATATCAAAATAAAGTCTTGATAATTAACCATTGGGGTTAAAATTGTGATGGGCATGCATACATCAATGATGCTCATGAGAACATCAATGATGGGCACACATACATCAAAATAAAGTATCGTAAAGTAGCTATTTGAATTCAAATAAAGGCAGATCTAATGGTTGGCATTCAAATGTACATCTAAATCTAAAAATGTGAGTGAGATTCAAAGGTCAAGGAGCTCAGATTAAATGTAATACTACTAAATGCCATAATTTTAGGACCCCATATCAATGATCAATGGTCAACATTGAAGGTCAAAGCAAAGAAACTCCAAATGATATTGATAGAGCAAATTCAACTAGGTTCTAGATGGACAAGATGAGGCTACATGTCCAAATGAAAACATGCATAATTTATAATGGAATTAGTAATATGGAAAGGGAATTCCACATTGGAAACTATTTAGGATCAAGGATTCTATATAAAATCAAGTTATTTAGACTCATATGCCACCATGAAATCTTAGTCAAAGACTCGAAATGAATAATGACTACCAAATGTGAAGAACAAAGTCTAGGAAAGAAATGAATGACTGTAGAATATGAATACATGTGTCTAGAAGATAAATAATAGTTAGGAACACATATTATGACTATCATATCATGTTTCAACCTCTCTCAAATAGTACATATGTGTCAACTCTCTCCAATTCAGTTTCAAATGCTTGGGAGCTGATCCATGATGAAGGCAGTTTCATAAAGGTTAGCTTAATAGTCTCTTTACCATTTTGTAGAATTTATCATGGTTTATATGGAGATTTATGTTGGGGAAGCATTCATGGTTTGTTTCATACTCTAGTCCTATACAATGTAACTAGTTATCGATTGGACATGTGTTCTAGTGACCTTTGAACTTCATTATTTCTCCTCTCTCTAAAATTTTATAAGTAGATGCCATTTTGGCCTTTGTAAGATAGAACACACCTACTATGGAAAAGACCTAGTTTAATGTCACATTTTATCTTAGAATAATTTAAGAAATCTGGTTTTGAGTTTAAGAATATCTTGTTTGATTCTGCAAAGTGATGAATGGTTAAGTTCAGTGATTTTATCCTTTGATTTTCCTTGTCCTTTCATGTCTTTTGTAAGAAAATCTCATTCTAATAAGCCATATAGAGTGTATTCAATTTTTTTAGGCTCCTTTCAAGTGTATGATTATCTTTGGAGTGTTTAATTTTCCCTCTAGTTCATTTGCCTTGTGTTGTTTCATACATTTCACCTCTATATTGAAACACTCATATTAGAATCTTGTAGGGCTTTGAGACTAGTTTGTATGCTTTATTTCTTAGTAAAAAAAATGTGATGGTCATGTGAAAAACATATTGGTGTATCAACCCATTATAATAAGTTTAATTTATGCAAATTCTAACTCTTTTTCCCCACAAGCAAGCATTAGCATAGGTGAAAGCACTTCAAGATACATTCAAGGAGCTAGCCCTTAAATCTAGAGGATCACTTCCACTATATGTACACCCACATACTTGGAAGTGTTTCCATGTTGCCCAAATTTGGAAGAGGCTTAAACACCTTCTTATAGGGTACAAGATTTGGTGACAACACCTTGTATCTTGTATCTTTTAATTGTGTTTATTATTATTGAAACATTATCCCTAATGAGATGTAATTATTTACTTATTGTACATTGATATAAGTGGATATATGTTTTTACTAGTCATGGCTAGAAATATATAATTACTTTCTATATTCAGTTATGTTTTATTTCATCTGATGCTAGTGATCTATAAAAACGAGATGTTACATGATTATTTTATAGTTGATATACTTACAGTGTTATATATAAATCACTAATTATATTATCATGGTGAAATATAATGAAAGAATACATTGATTAAATAAAAATAAAATCACGTTATTCTAAGTTAATCCTAGTGGGGATGTTACATGTGATATCAGAACTATGACTATAACTCTAGAATTTAATGAGTCCACTAATGTTTTCATATCCTTCTATTTATCAAAAAGGATAAGGGTGAAATATAGAGCATTTAATGAAAGTCCTTCAAATGTCAATGACAATAACCCTCCATTTGATCCTAATCAAATTTGACACTAAGCAAGCAACAAAGTTGGATCAGATTCTCACAACCATGAATGAAACTAGGGACTAAATTTCAGCCCTAGAACAATAAGTTCATGGCCATGAAGATGAAGTACATCATGATGTACATGAATATCATCCCACTGAGTAGAAAAACCCTTAAGATGTGAGACCTTAGGTGGCTACAGAATTGGCAAGAGATATGAAAAAGGTGAATCCACCTAAGCTTGATAGAACTATCTTAGGTGATGGATTTGAAGCATGAATGACTGAGATGGAGAATTATTTTGAGATTAAAAACTACTTTGAGGTCACCAAAGTAGTTTGGGGAGCCTACCAGTTAGCTAGTGAAGTAGATACATGGTGGGCCAACAAGAAGTTAGAAATGAATCTTAATTTAACCTCTACTATATGGGAGAAGTTTGTGAATTATTCAAATCATGATGGATTCCAAAATTATACTTTGACTAGAAGCTTATATATTTATATAATCTAAAGTAAGGAGACTTATTAGTGAATGAGTACTCAGAATAGTTCACCAAACTTATGAAGTATGTACCTCAATACCAAGGAAATAAGAGGTTCAAAATTAGGAAGTTTATCATGATATTAAAACCCTAGATTGGTGGTGAGGTGGATGTTTATGGACCATCTACCATGGATTAGGTCTTCAAGAAGGCATTCAAGGAGGAAAAAAGTTGAAATCTCTTGCTCAGTCCAGGGACAAGTTTAATAAATTTTTTGGAATTTATAAACCAACTTTCAAAAATAAGAACTAGAATCAGAGGAGTGGAGACTCTAGGAGTTAGTTCAAAAATCAGAATGCTAGATTCAATAATGGTTCAAGCAACAAAAAACTAGGCAATGGATTCAAAGGTAGTTTAAATGGAAACCAATAGTCTGATAAGAATGGATCACCTAGATGTTGATTCATTTGTGAAGGTGACCATTATGCTTGTGAGTTCGCCCAATATAATTCAAAGAACAAAGGTTATATTTATTAACAAGGAACATTTCAACAATGTATTTATGTGGCAATTGATAATTAGCAAGCTAAATTCCAAGCTTCACCCATAGAACTATTAGAAATTTTATTTGAGCATATAATTTCCATTTTTATAGATATAGGGGCTATAGAATGTTTTATAGATCCTAAAATGCTTAGTAAGTTATATAGAAGAGCTGGAGTAATGATAAATGCATGGCCAATATAATATGGGAATGATTTTAAAGTCAAAGTTGACAAGTGTTTAGTCAAAGCTAAGTTTAGGTTGTTTGAATTCAAAATAGAATTGGATCTTTATGTAGCTCCACTAGGGTCATACGATGTGATCCTAGGAGTCAAATGGCTTGCAAAGCATAAGGCCAAGGTTGACTGCTACCTAAATAATGTTTAGTGTCTGGATGATTTTGGAAATCAAACACAAATTTAAGGTAAGAAGAGAAAGTTGAGGCTTAGGCAGATTTATGAAATGCAACTCAAGAAGCTCAAGGAAAAGGATGCCAAAATTTTATTTTCAAAATAAATAAAATGGAGGAATCTAAGGAACCATCCATTGAAGATTATACATTCTTTAGGAATTTTCATGATGTGTTTCTAAAGAAATTACCTGGATTGCCACATAAATGTGAGTTTGATTTCTCTACTGATATCATACATGGATCAGAACCATAATCTAAGGCACCATACAAGATGACAACCTTTGAATTAGTTGAATTTAAGGCTCAACTCTAAGAATTGTTTTCAAAGGGGTTGATCAGGCCAAGTGTGTCACCATGGGGTGCACTAGTTATATTTATCAAGAAGAAGGATGGTACTCTTTATCTTTGCAAAGATTATAAAATTTTGAATAAGGAAACTATCAAAAATAGGTATCTTATACCTCGTATAGATGACTTTCTTGATCAGATACAAGGGGAAATACTCTTTTCTAAGATTGATCTTAGAGAAGGATACCATTAACTAAGGATAAGGGATGAGGATATTCTAAAAATAATGTTTAGAACTTGTTACAAGCACTATGAGTTCACAATGCTACCATTTGGGTTGACAAATACTCTGAAAACAATCATGAATCTCATAAATAGTGTGTTCAAATATTATCTAGATCACTTTGTTTTGGTCTTTTTTGATGACATTCTTATATACTCTAAGAATGAAGAGGAACATATTCAACATATGGAATTGGTTCTATAATGGTTGTGGAAGTATAAGTGGTATGGTAAGTTGTATAAGTGCACATTTATTTTAGGAGAGAGTAAAATATATGGGACATATTATCTTTGCAGATGAAATTCTAGTAGATTTGGCAAATATAAGATCCATTATGGAGTGTCCAACACAAAATAATGTCCATGAGGTAAGAAGTTTCATGGGGTTAGCAGATTATTATAGGAAGTTCATTCTAAAATTTTCTAAGATAGATAATCTAATTACTTCTCTACAATGAAAGAAACAAATTTTATTTGGTCAAAAAAGTGTGAAGTAGCTTTTTATGAATTGAAAATAAGGATTAATTCAACACCCGTACTAAGAGTTTCTAATCCCAATGGTCAATTTTTGGTGATCATAGATGCATTAGGGGATGGACTAGGATGAGTCCTTGTGCAGGAGGGTATAGTGGTGGCCTATGAATTAAGGAAGTTGAAGCCTTATGAGGTGAACTATGCCCCTCATGACCTAGAACTTGTAACAATTATGCATGTCTTGTAACTTTGTAAGCATTATTTATTGGGAAAACCATTTGATCTCAAGATAGATAACTTAGGACTCAATTACGTCTTCACCCAACTAAATCTAAATGCTCATCAGAGACATTGGTTAGAGTTCTTGTCTAATTATGATTTTTATCTTAACTATATCAAAGGCAAGGAAAATAGAGTAACTAATGCCTTAAATTGTAGTAGGTACATAACAACCATGACTACTATTAAGAGTAATTTTAAGGATCGAGTGATCAAATTCTCATCAAGAGATGAATTCTATGATGAAGTTAGGCAAGCATTATCTGAGAATGCTTAGAATCCTAGGTACAAAGGCTTTAAATTAGAGAATGATGGGTTTTTGTGATATAATAGAAGGATATATGTGCCAAATTGAGAGAATATGAGGATCATAGTGATAAAAGAATTACATAACACCCCATATTCAGGACATATAGGAGTAACCAAGCTCATGGTAGAGCTTAGACCACTTTATTTTTGGAAGGGAATCAAGAAAGATGTGGTGGACTTTGTGTCACATTATCTGGAATGTCAGTAAGTGAAAGTTAAACATGTGTATACAGCTAAATTGTTATATCCACATGACATATCATAATGGAATTGATGGTTGATTAGTATAGACTTTGTCCAAGGTTTAACATTGTCACAAAATAGGTATGACATGATCTTGGTAATAGTTGACAAATTATAAGGTAGCTCATTTTATACCAGGTTATTTGATAGATGATGCACCTACTCTTATGAAGAGTTTTGTAAAGGAAGTGTATCAGTTGCATGGATTCTCAGAGGCTAATTTTAGATCATGATCTAAAGATGAATTTTATATTTTGGGTAACTTTGAATTCAACTTTGGGTATGTAACTAAACTTCAACACTGCATATCACCCAGAGACTGATGGTCAGATAGAGCAAGTTAATCAAATACAAGAGGACCTTCTTCATATTTATTGAATGGATCAACAATACAAGTGGGAATATTATCTTTCATTAGTTGATTTTTCTTAAAATAACTTATACCAATCAAATTTGAATATGCCACCATTTGAAGCATTATATGAAAGAAGGTGAAGGACACCAATCTGTTGGGATAGATTGGAAGATAGGGTGGTCTTTGGATTTGAGATGCTTTTATAAATAGAAGATCATGTCAAAATAATCAAATAGAGATTAGTTGAGGCTAATGATAGGTAAAATATTTATACTAATTTGAAGAGAATAGGTAGACAAATTTTAGTCAGTGATAGAGTGTTCTTGTGGGTGAAGCCACAAAAGAGCTCAATTAAATTTGAGAAGTCATTGAAATTTTTACTTAAATATGTGGGACCCTTAGAGGTTTTATAAATGGTCAATCTATAACGTATAGGCTTACATTACCACTAGTCCTAAATCTATTACATAATTTCTTCCATATTTTTTATCTTAAAAAGTATATAGATGATCCTTCACATGTGTTGGATTGGAATACTTTTTAGGTTCTAGATCCTGAGGTTGTCATGGTAGAACCAATCAAAGCAATTGACACTCACAATTTTTTTTTGCATAATATAGAGATGTTACAGTGTAAGATATTTTGAGACTAATACTCTGAGGATAGTGCTACTTGGGAGGACTATGATGAGTTCTAAAAGTGATTTCCACATTTATTTGCTTGATTTGATGTTTCATATTACATTATTTTTCTGTTGAATAATGTTTTTAATTCAAAATTTATGTTTGAATAAGTGTCATCAGGATGATGAACATCTTTAGGGGGAAGGATGTTATATTTCTCACTAAGCAAATTTACTTTATATCCATATATTTTTATGGTTGGTAATTTGGTTTGATTATTATTTAACTAAGTTATAAGTCATATTTTGTTATGGGAAAGTCGAATGTTGATTTGATTACATAGTTTCATTGCTATGAGTTTAGCTGTATGGCATATTTTTACATTATGATCATGTTGATTTGTTATTACAAAAATAATTTATGATATATGTCATGATGTTATGGACTAACTACCTTCTTGTCATGAGTTTGATGCAAGAGAGATTCTTCCCTAAGATAATGATGGATGAAGAACATCATCAGAGAGGGTGGCATAGATAGAGGTATTTAGGGATGACATAAGAATGGCTAGAGCCCATGCACACACCATGTCAAATAATACATACTGTATGAATAGTTTGAATGGTTAGCGATAGTACATTTTTTTGAAATGCCTACATTTAGTTTATTATTTATGCATAGCAATGGTGTGTTAGATCAGTTTAATGCTTATGTGGAATTAATCTTGTGTGATTACATTGTAGTTTTTATAAGTACATTTTGATGTATAATGTTATTATGTGCCTATGTCATGATTATTAATATTTTTATAAGAATGTAAATAGAACTAAGGTATAAATCCACCAGAGTTAAAATAAATAATCACTTAGTATAAATAAATCAAATGAATAATCACTTATGGGAAAAACAAATAAAATAATTGAGTTGTAATTATAAAAAGTATTACATTGTATAATAATTAAAATAAAGCAAAAAAAAAAAAAAAAAAAACAACAAACTTAAGGATGGGAGCAAGATTTAAAGAGAATAATATATTCATGCAAAGAGGGAGAAGGAAAAAAGTCATGGTGTAGAAGGAAGAAGAGGTGAAGAGGAGAAGAGAAGGAGAGCATGAAGGGAAGAAGAGAAGGTAGTGTAAAAGGGAGAAGAGTGAGAAGAGCAAAAGGGAGGAGATTCTCTGATTCTAAGTGGGAGCTTGTGTGAGGTAGGCACAATTGGTTTAATTTTGTGAAGGCTGGAATTTTTTTGTGTTGAGAATATTGTAATGTATGTTGTATAGTGGACATACTTATCTCTATTTGATTATCTAGATCTATGCTACTGATTTAAACTATCATTGATTATATTATATCACTCAAAATATATACATCAATGTAACATTTCAAAATGGTAAATCACAATATATTGAGAATATATTATTATAATATAATGATTATATTATGATAATCAATATATTGAGAATATATAATGTGTAAATATATTGAGAATATTGAGAATATTGAGTATAACAAAAAAGCTAATATGTGAATATCAACAACAATACTACTACAGAGGGGAATATATTTCATGGTGAAATCAATATGTACTACTATGGAGGGGAATATTGAGTATTCTCAGTATTTCATCAACACTAAGATTTAACAGTTTAAACTATCATTGATGAAACCATTATTGATGATGAGAATATATTGTATATATTATATTACTCAGAAATATTGTGAACTATGTATATTATAGTGAACTAATAGTGTAATTACCATTTGTGTGTGGATTATCATTTAAAGTCAGTGATATAAATATATATAGGTATGAACATATGTTAATCCATGAAAATATGTAACATAAATATTTATGTAATATATTATTCAACTAAGCAAATTATGTATTATATTATGGTGATCCAAGTATAATAATATTCTATATACAATGAACTATATAAAGAACACACACACACACACAGATACACACACACACACACACACACACACACACACACACACACACACACACACACACACACACACACACACACACACACACACACACAAACATTCAAACAATGATAACTATATATGTACAAAATTGATGTTAATTGTCATTATATATATATATATATATATATATATATATATATATATATATATATATATATATATATATATATATATATATATATATATATGTTTACGAAGATATCTATCAATATATTGTTTATATATTATTTATTAGGTATATCATATTTGTGGATATTGATCAACTATGATATTATTTACCAAGCAAAGATATTATGTGATCTATGATCTATTTATATATGGATCAGATTGAGCAAAGATATCATATTAGGAGGTTGAAATCTTGATATTCTTAAGATTAATATGTTTTATTAATTTAATCCTTGGTATCAGAGCACCCAATGATGTATATGTTGTGTTTTATACACAAAATTAGAATATCAAGATGTGAGAAATAAGGGAGAGTGATTTATATATTGTTAGAATAAAAACCACAATATATATTTTATAACTATTATTCTGATTAATTGTCAAAAATGGTGATCTTTATAATAAAATGTGTGAGTGTTGTATGTTATAACTATATAATGAATTGATTTAAGAGAAGGATATGGATATAAATGGTCTATTAACTATAGTACTCTATTAATTTATATTCAAAGAATATTAATATGTTATATTAAATAGTCAATGTATTTTGTGAGTAAGAGGATTATAATGATTGTTGAAATCATATGAAGTCTTTGTTTAGAATTATAAATGACTCTTGTCATTTACATATAGTATTTATATATTAATTGAAAACCTGTGTGTGGTGCATACTATGAGTTTATTAATATGTACAAGTGTATATACATATAGTATATATTAGTACATTGAGAATTGTGCTTACATTTATAGTTTATTATTTGTTAAAAACTAAAACATAGATTTTTGAAGTATAAAACACTATTTATATATGCATATAACCTATTAAAAATATAATAAGTTGTTTAAAAAAAAATATCATATTTTCGTGAGAATTATGACTTTCTTTATTATGATTGACTATTTGAAATTGAGTGGTGTGTATATAAAAATGATGGAATGTGATTTTAATGCTTATTATAGAATTTACTATATTTGAATATACTTACAAAAATTAGAATATGCAATCTAAATATAGATTATACCCAGTTGGTATGAATTGTACTTGTTATTCTTATTATTTATGTGACAGATGATATAGTGGAGATTCATTTATACATTTGATAGACTAAATGTATGTATTTTAATTATTATTATGTTTAGCACATTTTATACCTGCTAATAAGAAATAATATATATAAATCTATTGGTTATATTTGTATTAGTCAAATATTGTATTTTTGGTATTAAGTAGTGAGATGGACTTTACTAGCTTACTAGCATCACCAATACCAGCTGAATATAATCCAATCAAGTGGTGTGTATGAATATGACTGATCCTAGAAATCAATAAATATTAAAATTTTTAGCCAAAGTATTTTTAGTTATACATTTTTATTTCAAATGTATGATTTACATATTTGTGCAATATAATATTAAAAAATATTTTATTTATGGTATACATCATGTATTAGAAATATTGTAGCACATGGGTACTAGCTTGTCTCTCTAGATTCCTACACCATCACTATCTACTCATTCATGAATGGAGGAACATTATAGGATGAGGGATTGTGTGGGGGATTGATGGTCCATGGTTGGTGTGGAAAATTACTTGGATGATGCTCTCCCTCCTCACAATAGTACTTATTTGGAGACTATACTTGAGATTGTCATAGATACTAGAGTTAAAGAAAATCATGCTCTATGGAGCCATGTATCTTGCATCTTTCAATAATATTTATTATTATTGGAACATTATCCTGTATGAGATGTAATTATTTACTCATTATACATTGACAGTAGTGGCTATATGTTTGTAACAATCATGGCTAGAAATCTGTAATTATTTTTTATATTCTATTATGTTTTATTTCATCTAATGCTTGTGATCTATAAAAACTAGATATTACATTCTTATTTTATAGTTGGTATACTTAGAGTGTTATATCTGGATCACTAATTAGATTCTCGTGGTGAAATATAATAAAAGAATATGTTGATTAAATTTAAATAAAAATTCACATTATTTTAAGTCAATCCTAGTAGGGATGTTACATCATTAGGATTAATTTCATTTAAAAATTAGATGAATTTAGGGCACTTAACACTTATATCAGAATAATACCAATACATCAATGTAGGTGTTTGTTCAGGATGCAAGTGTCAAAGGAGTAGGAAAATAGGTATAGGCTCAAAACTTATAGAGGCATAAAATAAGTAGGTTTCAAGAATTCTATGTAAGATATAAGTCTTATGTCATCAAAATAAGACTATTTGTACTAATAAATAGGCCAAAGGGCATAAGAGAGAGCAGATACGAGGCTTGTAAAAGAATAAATGATCTATAATTGAGAAGAATAACCAAGATCTAATTTTTCCAAGTGTACAAAACTAAGGTTCTATATAATTCATAAATATCATCTACATTTACCTCCTTTAATATAGTAATAAAATTTCTAGTTTAACGGGAAATGAAGGCATGCCTAAGTGTGTATAACACACCTTGCCTTTGATTGAATCCAACTTGAGTGATTTTTAGTGACTTACCTGCAACCAAGAACATGCTATAATATATAATTAATGTATATAATCTTAAATTGAAAGCATTGAAATTATTGAAATAAAAAGAGAGAGGTTTAGGAGTACACCTATGTATCGATGCAAATATCTTATCTTTTGGAAATTTCATGAAAGATGTATCATTATGAATTACTAAAATTGAGATTAAGAAAAAATATAAATATAGAAAATGCATATATCTAAGTATATACACACATATATAGAGAGAGATAGAGAAAGAGAGAGAGATAGGAGGGACCATAACGCCAACCTTAGAAAAAAGGTGGATTGTCATCTGGTAGTTGAGACTAGCTTAACTCTGCAACCCAATCATACTTATAACTTGGTGAGTGTGAGTGAACCAAATCAACTCACACTATCAAATTGGTGAGGTTGAATGATACAATCAAGTCCAACCTAAAAAAATAGAAATATTGAGTGATTTAATCATCTAAACCATACCATAATGTGAACCAAATACTATAATATATTGTCTCAGTATAGTCCATAAAAGTCCAACCTAATGGGTGGTGACAGTCTCTAAAAGTGTTTGAAATCTTAAACTGATTTTATTTTATAATATTAGGCACACATTGCATTCACATGCACTTTAGATATGTATGTTGCTAATGTGTATAATAATGGTATAAATTTATAGAGTTATGCCAAAAATGTGTATCTAAATCATATAACTATGAATTTGGCCAATCTAATAATTATTTAGGTATGAAGAACATGTTTCCCAAACATGCCCCCACTATATATCTAAAACTAAAACTAGTGTAAGTGTGGAGAATATTATTTATAAAACATGCCCCCATTGTATATTGATAAATATAAAAACTTAAATAAGTGAAAATGTGGAGGACATGTTTCCAAAATATACCCCCACTCTAATCTAGGTATGTTGCATATTGAATAAGTGTGGGGTACATGCTTCCAAAACATGCCCCCACTGAATCTAAAATTATGAATATGCAAAATTCATGTCTATATGACATGCCCTAAGTGATATGCCCCCTTCCCTCCTTTTAGGTGAGGTAAGAATATAAATTGGTAGTTACCTCACCTCAAAGGATAAGATAACCATATAATTATGAATGAACCATGTAGCATATAGGATAAATGTCTAGGTAAATGCATCATTGAAGTGCATAGAATGTGATCATATCAAGGCCTAAGATGCATGATATATATCATGATAACATATATATGGTAATATTACATGCTCAATAAGTAATCAATCACACACACAAGAGCAATCAAAATCAAATCAACATACAATGGTCCAACGAGACTACAAACAAGGGGCATGGTCAAATGCTACATAATTAAATGGACATGACTTAATCAAATGTCTATAAAATAAATAATGACATATTCAAATGTCTATAAAATAAGCAATGACATAAAATTTTAAATAAGAAAACAAAGGCATGGGGGCCACAAAAAATGGAGCACATTAAAATGTTCAAACAAGTAAGACAATAACAAGACAATACACTCAAACAAGTGCATTAATGAAATCATAAGTAACCAACATAAATAGATCAGACTAGCCCATGGATCAAATATGTTATAAAAAATGTCAAATAAATAGCATATCAAGTACACTGTAGAATATATAAACATGGATAAAGTTATGTGTAAGTACATATTAGCTCAAACATGATAATGTAAAGTGACCAAATAATGATATACCCTAGATGTATTATGATTAAAGAAGGTGGATTCCCCTAATGTCTTAATGTTGTGAGAATAAGGAAGGCCAAACATCCATAAGTGCATATATAATGTATGTGTGAATCATATGTACATGCATAAGTAACTGATATGTTATCCATTAACATGGAACTAACAACATAGATGTCAAGGAGCCAATAGAATATGTAGATGCTGATTTTTCTATTTTTTTATTTTTGAATTCTTTGGTATTTTATAAGAGCTATAATCAAGCCATTCCTCATCATCAAAAATTTTAAGACCACTTGGAAAAATTTTCAAGCTTTGTTTATAGTGATGTACTACCACTAAGTCAATGTTTCTATCTAATGGTTTACCTAAATCCAATGGTGCACAAAAATAACCATACCCATTATTTTGTATGCAAATCTCCATATCCATATCAAGAAAAATAATACACATATTTTTAATAACTAAGTTGGAATTAGAATCGAATATCCATTGTTTTCCAAGTTTTTATTCCAAATGTAGTTTGTAATCTCATATCCATATGGTTGAAGTTACCACATGTGGACCACACGTGATGGGTAGTCGAATGTATCCTCAAGATTTTGGCATCAATGGAGAGTATATTACTTCATCTATAGTCTATCCTAATTATTCAATAAATGTGGTGCCATAATTTGTATCCCACTTTTTCTTATCAAACTAAAGATGGTAGTAATACACCCCATCAATATTAGTAGTAATAGTCAAATCTGCATGCTTTGGTCACTTTGAAAGATGGTTTTCTTTTAAAAAATTAGAAATATTTTGCTTGCTTCACATTTCAGACATAATTTGTATGTGTAGTACATTATTATATTTCTAAAATGGTTATTCAATGCCTCACATTGATTGGTATCATGGCCAATGTGATGATAATTACAATATGTTACTTCCTATATAAGTAAAAATTTACTACCTAATCTATGTCTATTAGAAGGTAAAGAAATCATTCTATGTTCAAATAACATAGATGATATGGTATATAAAAAATACTATTGTCTCTTGATCTATAAATAATATTGTGAAGCCTTTTGAGAAGACTCCATATTATTCACATGATGTACTTGCATTTGGCCCTTTTAAGGTTGACTCAAAGTTTTTAACCAAGAGGGATGTATGGAGTAACAAACATTTACATGCTTGTCTACTATTTTTGTTTCTCCCTTATCTAGATTCAATTCTATATCTTCTACAAGTGCATTTAGATTATATGTATTAGGATGTATAGGTTCAAATAGTTTATGCAAAATGTGATCAAGTGGATCAAATTTTATTTTTTGCATTTTCTCATCTGTCAAATCATAAATCATATCATCATCACTATCATAGTAATATGAAACATGTCCATCTTTATATTGAGTAACAACCAATAAAGGTATATCAAATGTTGGTGGCTCTTGTGGTTTTATTGGCTCATTTGGTAATGGTTCTTGTTATTAATGTGCATCTATGTGTACCAAAATATTTAGTGATTTATTTTTATATGGAGATAAAATGTCCATTATAACTGATTCACCTCTTTCATATGTGTGTATATGTTCAAGAGGAATGCATTATTTAAGAACTACCACTGTATGAATGCCTTAGTTTTGAGATATATCATTTTGAAAAATTTTAAAGGTTCATCATTGATAGGCATGGTTAATAAGTTGCCATCATGTATGAATTTTATACATCAGTGAAGGGTAGATGGGATAGATTCCATTGAATGTATCCATGGTCTACCCAAAAGTAAATTATAATTTAATGATTGAGACATTATCTAAAAGGTAGATGAAATTATTTTTGGTACCATGTCAGATCCTATGTGATTTGAACAAGTGGAAGGATTGTTAATTATCAAATCCTTTTATGCACATAATCAATTTTTGAAGAAGATTGGTTCTAATACCTATGGTGTTTGAGAATTTTATGCTATAAATGTTTAGGCCCAATCCATTATCAATGAGCACCCTTTTAATGCCCTTATTTTGCATTACCACTTGTATGAATAAAATAAAATCTTGGTTAATAATATCTTTGGTTGGTAAATATGTTGGATCAAAGGTAACAATATTTGTACTATGCTTGAAATATTTCATGACATCCACAAAATAAGAAGGTTCAATATCATTATAAACTTGGGTCTCATACAATGCCTCATATATGATATCCTTATAAAGAATAGATTTATTTAAGAGCTCAAAGATTGAAATATTAGTATGCGTATTTCTAAATTGGTTAATAAGGTCATATTCCTTATATTTTATCACAATCTTAAGCTTAGGAGGCACTTGCTATATATTAACAAGTGGTAGATTAGGTTGAGACACCTTACCTCTTTGAGTAATAACAACATGGACTAAAGAATCTAATATAAGTCAAGGGAGAATAATGGATGAGGGATGGTAGCTATCATTTAAATAATACTTAAGTAGAACAAATTATTGAGAACATGTATGTTAGCATTTAGATACTAGATCTATATTGTTACAAAAGGATTTATGAAGATAGATCAAGTGTTGTCTCCATTTTAAAACCATCTCATGATGTTTACAAATTTGCTTAATAGATTTAACAAGATAGGTGATATATCAAATTGCAAAAATTATTAGAAATTGGAACCCATAATGGGTGATAGATACATCCATATTGCACATATTTTATAGCAATTAGGGATTAAAAGATCAGAGAACCCTAATTAACCTAGGTTTTGGAGCTCAAATATTAGTTTCACCAAATGTTTAACCTAAATTAGATATGGATCCTAATACAGGATATACAAGGTTAAGAATATATAAATGAATAATCACAAGGGTGATAAACATATATAATAAGACTATCAATTATAAAACTCAAATATAACATAAACTAAATTTATTATACTAAGATATGATAAAAATGAAAAGTACAACTATGCTAGATATTACAATGATAAAGAAATAAGATACTTAGTTGGTTCGATATTAATAAAAAATTATATTTGAAATAGGTAGGAAGTAAACTAGAATAATATTTTAGAACAATCACCAAATTATAGATTAAGTGACTTTGTATCTATGGACACTTACATCAACATAGGATGGTTACATGGACATTAGTGTTTGAATCAAATATAGGTGTCAAGTAAGAATACTTGCTAAAATTTGATGTGGCCACATAAATGCTTCTATTTTAATCATCACCTTCACTCTAGTGCATTTATATCTAGGTCATGGATAATCACTTATTTTTCAAATATCAAAACCTTAGTTTTTCATCTTTATAATGAATGTGGGAAAAATGGGTTAGTGGACACACGATGTTGAGCTACCCCAAATATCCCTCTATCAATAAGCACTACCTACATAGGAAATACTCCAAAGAGGGACTTAGACTTACATAGTTATCCCCTACATGTTGGTTTGTGTGTGCATATGTAGTTCTCTCATATGTATTGGCTTGTGTGTGAATCATGTAATGTGTGATAAATAAGTACAATAGTGACCTAACTCGTAACTTTAGAAATATACCCTTTGGACTACTCATTTAGTAATTTAGACATATAGATGTGTTATACCTATGATTGACATATAAATAGGATAAAATATAAAAGCTTTGCTCACTTGAGTTTTGATTGAATGTTCTTTGATATGAATTCTAGGTTTGTACTAGGTGAGTTTAGAATGAGGAGTGATCATGGATATATACTATGTGACAATAAATTTTGAGAAATAAAAACCCAAAATGCATAACACACTTAATAAGAAATATTATGAGAATAAATAAGTAAGGATAAACATGACCTTACCAATTCCTTGCTCTAATTAGCCTCCCTCCAAGATCTTCAAGTATATTTTGTTGATTATATATTGCCATGGACTTAGAATTCTAGCATTATGATGGTTTGATTTATGGATTTAGATGGATTAGTTGATAAAATGGACATGAAGAATATATGGATTCAATGGTTGGTTGTAATTTCTAGTTGGTTTCAATGGAGGATTACTTTGTTTATATAGAACATGGAAGGAAGAATCAATGGATGGATTTCAAAGTTGGGTTATCGAGATCTATGGTGGAGGATTATCCAAATAATTAAAAATTCCTTGGAGGGTTCTAGAGGAGAGAAGGTTATAGAGGTATAAACCTCTATAATCTATTTGGGAGGTTTAATCATGATTACGGATGGATTAGATAGGTGATTAGGGGATTGTAGATAATCTAGGGGGGATAGACTTGTAAGAAAGTCTAGGAGTAGGCTTAGTAGGTGGGTAGGTGGGCCATGAGAATTTTAAATTTAAAAATAATATATAAGTGGGGTTAGGGTAAGATAATGAGGATTTTAGAAGAATTAATGAATAAGTGGGGAAGAATAAGGTCAGTAAATGAGTAAATGTTGAGGGGGGATATTAGATAAATGATTAAGATTAGGATAAATGGGATAAATTAATGAGATTAATTAGAATGATTAAGGTGAGAAGAAATTAGTGCATACATTTTCCTCCTCTTTAAAAGGGCATTGAGAGTGGATGAAGTATAAGGAGTAATCTTATTTCAAATAAAAACAATTTTATGGATGAATGTTAGTAGATATCATTATTGGATATGATGCCCCCTCAAGGGGACATGCAAGGAAGAATGAGACAAATAGCCACTCAAAAGAGGAAATGAGGGGTGGGATTCTATGGATAGATGAGGGGATGGGATGATATATATGATAAATGATGAAGAAAATAAAATATGACTTGAGCAATGAGATATAAAATGATTATTCCCTTGGTAAAGACATATGCACAGGGAGTAGAGATGATGAGATAAAAGGGCTGCAATATTTTGATGTATCCCAAGAAAGGACACATGTCAGGGAGATATATTAGCCAGGATAAGAAAAATATTTTATAAGATAAATGATGAGTGTAGCTCAATGCTAAATTCAAGTGATCTGGTGATGATAGAGAAGAAATAATATGATCGAGTGACCAAAAGACAAGATAAAAATTAGACTACACTAAATCAAATCACGGTTATGACTTATGTAAGTCATGAGAGACATGAGAGATATGATGATGAAGACTTGATGACAAAGGATTAGGAAAGAGGAGGGAGTGGCCTAGCTAACCTTAGGCACATTAGGTGACTAAGCACTACCTACATAGTCTAAGAAGACCTTAGGCTAATGTAGTTTAGATTAAATGATAAATGATGAGAGAGACAAGAGGATGATGATGATGATTATGATGATGATGGATGTTAGACAAGATAGAGTATGTGATTTAGGTGAAGACAAATTATTTTGGATATGAGATGTTATATGTTGATGACTAGAGAGATGATAGATAAAGGCTTGTTTAGATATTAGATGAATGGTCTGGGATGATGGAATTAATGATGGGATAAGGATGATGAATAGATGATCAAGACATAATTATTGTAATAAGGCTAATCATAGTATAAGAAAACCAAAAAATATAGAACTTGACATTATGCCCCATTATATAAGTATGACCAAGAGGAAATTGTGCCAAAGTGCATGGGTAAATAGCAAACTCTACATCATCAAGGACATGTATAAGCATTATTGTAGATTTAGTGACCTCCTAGCATCCTTGTTCATTTACAAATATAAAAAAGAGAAATAATGTAAATATACTCAAAAGAAAAAGATAATAAAATATTTACATGATAAAATACATGAAAACAAGCCAAATAAAATAGAAAAGTAACACACACAAGTATCTACATACAATGTCACAATGTCTTGTCTAATGATGGGATGCATGATTAGGTGATGGGATGGACTAGGATGATCATGATGTGAGTATGGACTTATTATATAATGGGATTTTGAATAAAATTGGATTTGGATAGGATGATCATGATTAGGATTAGGACTTAGGTAAGGATATGGATGTGGACATGGATTTAGACTAAGGATGAGGATAAGGATAAGGTTGTGGAATGGACTAATGGTGATGATTAGGATTAGGATTGTAGGCAAGGATATAGATGTGGATATGGATTTTTAACTATGGGAGGGAATTGGATGAGGATTTGGATATGGGGACCTAAATTAATATAAGGATAAGTATTTGGAGAGACATAAGACTGATCATGAGAAAGTAAGACTAGGTCAATGTTAGATAGATATAGACTAGATTTTCCCCTAGTTTAAAATATGAGGATGGATGATGTGATTGTTAAATATGAAAGGTATGGATATGGATACAACTATGAGATTAGGCACTAGATAAGACACTATGGACTAATTTTGTCTTTCTTCAAATTTTATGTTTTTTAGGGTTTTTAGAATATGTCAAATTTTAGGGATTTTTGGAGTATGTATGTACACTATAAAACTGGGGTTAATATCAAAGGGAATACCAATCCTAAAAAATATGATAATTATGAATAGATGAAATAATGGATGCGATGATAAAAAGGATGAGGATTATGCTGAAAAGGGGTAGATGACATCATCATGTAGGAACTAAATATTTATTGACTTGAGTGTTTATTGGTGGATATGCCAAGATTTTAGAACATTTTTTAAGACATATTTCAATCCCTTATGAAGGTCAAGACTAGAAGAAAGTGGGGACACAATAGGATGCATGATATGGATAGATGAATATAAGATAGATATGATTAATAAGGGATGAGTTTGATGGATGAAAATGATGGATTTTGCCCCCAAGTGTTGAGGTATAATGAAAACAGTAGATTATTACACCATGATGATAAAAATTGGTTTTTATCATGATACTTTTCCAAGGTGATAAAGAATATTTTTCACCATTAGATGATTGATTTTTATTTTTTGAATTTTTTGTCTTTTTAGATGGCATCCTAATGAGTATGAGATGCAAGATGCAGACATTTTTGTGATCTTCAAAAAACACATATTATAGGTATATGTGATTCTATAAACATGAAATGGATGATAGATTATTGGATGTCCTAGTGGCCTTTATTGACTCTTGATTTAATATCCTCTAGATGTCTCAACTAGGTGTCTTTGTAACCCCTATGAAGGATAATGTTGCCTAGGGATTTGAGATATGGCATGGATGGGAGCATGCCATGATTATGATGTAAATGATGGATATTATCATGATAGATTATATGATGAGATGGAGAGTGATAATGGGGTTTTCCAGTTGTATACACCATTAGATATGGTGGAGAGGATTTGTTAGATTGGTGCTAGGAGATGAAGGGATCCAAGACCTTTTAACTTTTTGATTATTTGATCCAAACATTAAGAGGATGGTTGACCATATGATTCTTAATTTTTCCATTATTTTGACATGATAAATTTTTATTTTTATTTTTAATTTGGTTGCCTTATGGTGCTTGATTGTGGGCTTCACCAAAGGGAAATGATTTTTGACTAGATAAGTGATTTTGATTTAGAGAGACCCATAGTAATTCAAGGATATATGTACTAGGGGATGATTATTTATGATTGGGATGATTATAATAATCACATTTATTTTTATTAAGCATATTTAGATCATAAAGGACTTGATTATTTGAAGGGATTAACTGATTATGGGCTTAGATCCTTATAATTTTGGTACATGATATTGTATGTGGAAGGGAATCTAATGATGCATGTTCCTATTTATACCATTTATGGAGTGGGAAGTAGGTATTATAGAGGAGAGGTGGATGATTAAGTATGTATGGTGAATAAAGGGGATAATGAGAGGCAGAGTCCCTATAAGGTCACTAAGAGCCCTAGCCTCAATGTCAAAGAAAGTGTCTTCAAGAATCTCAAAAGGATCACTAAGAATCTTGGGGGAATTAACATATAAAGTTGATTCATATCCAACTTTATTATATTTTACTAATAGATAATCTAAATATCATGCCATAATTTCATCATCCTAGGATTGATCAAGAGCCATGCCTTTTGACTGGTGACTGGTCAATAGTAGAGATAACTATGAAGAATATGTGTCAACATGACCTTCATAATCTACAAGGGATGATGAATTTAATGTGATTTATAATTCAAATGTTGTTTTTGAACATGATCATGACCATCTTGATGTAGAATCTAATAGGGATGTTGATGAGGTGATGTATCCCATAGATGATCTTCTAGTAGGAACCATATAATTGTTTTTAAGTAACTCTTTCACCTTGGGTCTATGAAGGGATGACTTAGGCTTTCTAGAATTATGAAGGTGGGGATGTGATGTGAATGGGTCAAAGGGATGGATTGGTCAGGGATGTGTGTAGGATGAATGGGATTGATGTCATGACCTTGGTTGAGGAGGGAATAATTTTGATTACATTCATGAAGCAATGTTTTGCATACCCCATTTTACACACTCTTAAGCATGGATACATTGGCCTCTCCCTCAATTTCAATTTCACCATTATCAATTGACTTTTGGATATAATCCCTAAATAGTTGACATCTATTGATAGAATTCTTAGGGAATTTATGGTATATACAAAATTGTTCATCTTGATACCATGAGGACACTTATTTAGATAAATATAGAGGTCATGTTTGAGGGTGGACAATCATGATCATGGACCTCAATTTCCAAAATAGGGATTTCATAGGGATGGGGAGATTGGTATATGGCCTATCCATGAATTTGGATGTGAAAGTATTAGATTGAGCTATATAATAATGTGATGGTGGAGTGTGGTATTATTTATGAGTAAATTAGGAGATGAGGTTAAAAATCTAAGATTCCATTTTCTAGTAGGATGGGGGATCTATGATGGAATTTTATTGCTATATGGAAGATTTGACTGTGGATGGGTATGGACTAGGGGTAAGGTGAGATGGATGGGATCAAGAATTTAGGGAAGTTGGGTGCCCATCCCAAAGAGATAAGAGAGGACTGATCCCTTGTTTGTAGTAATATAATAATTAAATAGGGTGATCCTTGGACTAAGAAGGGCATGACTAGGACTAATGAATGGTGGAATAGAATGCGATGAGGATAAGGGTTGATGAGGGACTGGTTTGGTAGGTGACCTTAGTCTTAGGGGTTAAAAATCATTGGGAAGGTGGGTACCCATATCTAATAGCCATAAGAGGACTTCATATTTATTGGTCAGGATATATTGGTTAAATAAGGAAACTTTATCACTTGTATAATAAATGATGTGAGGATTATGATTATGAATGGATAGTGGGGTAGGCTATGGAAAGCTAACATGTGAGTTAGGTTTAGATGGGGATTATGGATGGTAAATTAGTTTAGGCTTGATGGGATTGAGATATGAATGTAGGTGGGTATCCATTTATAAGGCCTACAAAAGGATCTCATCTTTGTTGGTAAATATGTATTGATCCATAAGGACAAGGTCCAAATTCAAGGTGATGTATGATAAAATATGGATGATGGAGGTTGATGTGAAGGTAGATTAAGGATCGAGCTAGTATGATAGGTGATGATGAGGATGAGATAGACTAATAGATTAAAGACTAGGATCAAATTTTAGACTGATAGTATGATAGGTGCTAACGACCTATCAACAATGCCTAGTTTTCAAGATAGCAAGAGGATTAGGGATTTGATGGGTATATAGATTCAAACTAGTAAGATGATGATCATATGGGTGTTAGTTTTGAATAGGAAAGATGACTATATTAGAGATAACTAGATTGATGATTGATTGGATGCTAGATTAAAACTGACAAAGTAACAAGATGCTAGCTGGACATTGACTAGATATGAGATATGACTAAGTGATGAGTGATAGTGGACTATAATGATAGGATAATATGGATTGATAAAAAGAGTACTAGCTCAAAACCTTAGACCCAATTTTTCAAGGTGATATGGATATGTGATTAGGTAATGGGGTAATGAGATTAAAACTAAGACAAGTATATAGATGTGATGATGAAATATTAAGGGGTAAGATGAATGAGATGAGGATGGTTTGGATCAATGTGTGATAAAAAATCCAACAAAGTAAGATGTAATTGATATGAAAATAGTTTGATAAGGATGGGATAAGGATGTCAAAAATTGGAATGAAATAATGGAATGTACAAGATAGACCATATTATATAAGATGAAGGATGTAAAAGATAGAGGTAAGAATATATAATATGTGAAAAAAACCTATATAGTAGTGTATGGGTCTGGGGTAAAAGGCCGACTCAGTTCACAAATAGTACTAGTCTAACATGACATACCCAAGAAAGTAGACCATAATATTATGATTA
Organism: Torreya grandis; assembly: GCA_037957365.1. NCBI lineage: Eukaryota > Viridiplantae > Streptophyta > Pinopsida > Cupressales > Taxaceae > Torreya > Torreya grandis. The sequence goes on along the minus strand of JARHVA010002918.1, from coordinate 1,174,805 downwards.
GTAAATTGATGGGTGTGTAACTTGATGATCACACCATTTAATGGTTTTGTAGGTGAGATTATAGGCTAGTAACCCATTATAGTATCAAATAAACCCTCTCAACCTCATCTACACATGACAGACACTTGGTAATTGATACTGGCTCCAGTAATAAATCATCTATTATGTCCAATAGGTCCTATACTAGGCTGAATGGGCTCTCTAGTGGCATCCTTAATATATGTTAGGTAGAATAAGGTCTGAGTCCATAGAGGGTGCTATCTAATGCTTGGTTCAGAGAGTGAACTCTTCCCTTCATAGATAACTTATATGGGGTTAACCACTTAGCGTAATGATAATTGTCTATAATATTTATATTATACTAGAACACTGAGTGCACATTAATGCATGGTGGTGAAATACATGGTCACTATCCACATAATAATATGAAAAGTGTGTGTGTGTGTGTGTGTCAATTTCATGTCACATTTCTCCTATAAAATAAAAAATTGAGGGTTCATTAGTGGCTTTTGATCCTCTAAGAAACACCACAAGGATGTAAAGAGGAGATCATACACCACTGTAGCCCTCGAATGACAAATAGGTAGACAAAAAGGATTAATTAATATGTGAGATATATATAATAATATACATTATTTAGACCAAGTGATTAAAACAATTAAATTTTTTATCCAAATGAAATGATTTTAAGATTCCAAAATCTCTCAGGCAGCCTATGAGAAAATGATTAGTAATTTGATTGGTACTTTTAAAGAGGCAACCCAAAAGATAGTGATTATTAGTTTTGATTGAAAATCTTGAGGGATAACAGCAAGATGAATGTTAGTAATTTTGAATATTTTGCCTTGGGAGTGATCAGACCTGTAGGCACACATCAATTTAGTGTACAAGTAAAACTAGATGAATGATTAAAAATGGTGTTTTTATTTGATTCTGAGATAGATCAACCTACAAAACAAATGATTAGTATTTTGATCAATTTTAACCTGCACATACAAAGGTAACCTATAAGGAAAAAGTATTAGTAGTTTGAATAAGTTTGGTTCTTTTGATGATCATGAATATCTAGATATTGAAAGTTAGACCCTTTATATGTAATTTTTATTTTGGTATTACCATATAACTAAAAAAAATCTAAGTTAATATGACTAAATCATAAGATTAAAAATAATAGAGCTAATTGATCAGACTACCCCCATTTTACATCACTTTCTAAAAAAGAAATGACTAAAGGGTCTTTTATATATATATATATATATATATATATATATATATATATATATATATATATATATATATATAAAATATTAAAGGGTAATATTAAACATGTGAGATCAATAACTTAATGAATATTTGAATGACCTTTCTAAATAGATATTTTAACCATAAAGAACAATGAATGTATAGTATCACTAGGATAAAAAATTGAGTTTAAACCACATACTATTGATAAAAACTGAATACAAAACTCGAAACACTTAAACACAAATACATATTAATCTAAACAAACACCTAAACTAAATACTATATGATTCATACCCACATAAAATACTATGAATTACAAATGACACATATCAATCCAAAAATTTATTCAATGGAATGAGTAGATGACAAACTTTTCAACAAACACCCAAAAACCATTACCTGTCCAACTGATTGTATCAAATCAAAATGAATAAACACATCGGTTAAAACACTCAAAAAATAGTTCACCATGATGATGTACAACACATGGATGGTACTATCTTTACCAAATACAACCAAAAAGCATCCATCTTAGTTTTAGCCAACATACATAGAGATTAGAGGTTTAGGCACCAAGAGTTAATGATCATTAATTGTAGTCTATAAAAAATAGGTATCTAATTGACATCAAAAGGAAAATTAATTTAGGTGCTTTCAATCAAATTCAGTCTTCCAATGTAAAGTCAAACTTTATGATGTTTGACAACATCATTTATAGCATTAATTGAAATGGGAGCTTTACAATAGGGTACAAACATTCATTGAAGTAGGAATTCATGAGATGTTACACTCTTTGATGGGTGGAAGAGAAACTACATGATGGCTTGATGCAAAGGGTTTCAAGGTGGAGGATGTGTATTGGTTTGGCCGAGGTAGGATGGATGGTGGAAGGCATAAATCTATTGACGAAATGCCTCAACAATAAAAAATGTCTCAAATATGACAATGGTCTTATGGATTGCAATGATTGCAAAATACACACAAAATGGATTTGCTAAAAAATGCTTTGGAAGTTATGCAAATTAAAAGGTATAAGGCCACATTTTACTATGTTTTTTAGTGCCTTATCAACATGCACCTATAGAGGAGATTTATAATAGGGTAAAGACGTCTATTGGGGCACAATAAAAATGGATTTTGTCAGATGCTATTCTATTTGACAAAAATACCTTAAATGAATGTAATCCTATACCATATTGATTTTAGATAGACCAAAAGAATGCAATGCCAACACAAGTAGATGATAAAGATATAATAACAACCGATTGATATTACCCAAATCATAGTATATACCTCAACATATAAGTTAAAAAAAATTATCTAAAAGGAAGAAAATTTAAAGTTTGTTTAAAAATCATAAAATATTAAAATTTTTTGCTATTAATTCTTCTTCAACTTCACCTACAAACTTAATAAAACAATCTCAAGGTAGAAAATGTTAGTTTAATAGGATTCATGTCTCCCACCATGGTTTCCAAATATGTGACTATATATTTAAAGTAATATGATAAATAAAAACCCAAAAATTGCAACACACTTAACATGAGAGATTATGAGAACAAGTCAGAAAGGATAAAGACGACCTTACAAATTCCTTGCTACAATTAACCTCCCTCCAAGATCTTTAAGTGGATTTTATTGATTGTAGATTGTCATGGACTCAAAATTATAGAATTATGATGGCTTGATTTATGGATTTAAATGGATTAGTTTATTAAATGGACATGAAGACTCTATGGATCTAATGGTTGGTTGTGATTGCTAGTTGGTTTCAATGGAGGATTATTTTTTTTATATAGAACATGGAGGGAAGAATCAATGGATGTATTTCAAAGTTGGGTTGTGGAGATATATGGTGGAGGATTATCCAAGGAATTAAAAATTACTTAGAGGGTTCTAGAGGTAGAAAGCTCTAAAATATCTTTGGGAGGTCTAATCATGAATAGGGATGGATTAGATAGGTGATTATGGGATTATATAGAATTTAGGGGGGATAGACTTGTATAAAAGACTAGGAGTAGGCTTAGTAGGTGGGTAGGTGGGCCATGGGAATTTTAAATTCCAAAAAATGGATAATTGGGGTTAGGATAAGATAATGGTATTTTAGGAGAATTAATGAATAAGTGTGGAAGAATAAGGTTAGTAAATGAGGAAATGTTGAGGGGGGGATATTAGATAAATGACTAGGATTAGGATAAATGGGATAAATTAACGAGATTTATTAGAATAATTAAGGTGAGTAGAATTTAGTGCATACATATACCATTCATACAAATATAATATCTCACATAATATCACTTAGGTTAACCATTAAGATATGTTTCATTTACAAATTTGATGAATTTAGAACACTCACACTTGCATCAAAATAAGACACTTGTGTCGACGTAGGTATCTATCTAGGATGCAAGTATCTAAGGAGAAGGAAAATATGTATAGGCTCAAAAATTATAGAGGTATAAGATAAGTAGGTTTAAAAAATTCTAGAGGTATAAGATAAGTAGGTTTAAAAAATTCTAGGAAAGATATAATGCTTGGGTAATCAACATAAGACTAGTCATACTAAGAGATAGGCCAAGGGGCATAAGAAAGAGTAGATGCATGACTTGTAAAAGTGGAAAAGGTCTATAACTAAGAGTAATAGCCAAGGCATAATTTTTCCAAGTGTAAAAGATTAAGGTGATATATAATTCATAGATAGTATCTATAGAGGAAGGGGATCAAGTCAGAAGTGTTTGGGATATTACCCCATCTCTGATCATCTAGAGTTTATGCAAATAAACAAACAATATTGTCTTAAAAAACATGGGACCTCTTAGAATAAAACCTTATTATTAAAATTTAATAACTAACTTAAGAGGATTTTAAGGATAAATTTTTTATTCCTAAAAATAAAATCATTGGATAGGATTGTAACATTTTGTTAAAATGGAATTTATTGCAAAACAACTTCAACCTCCCTCCAAAAATCAACAAAAGGCTAATGGATTTTTTGAAGCCCTCAAGCAAAAATGATATCAAGATAAAATTTTATGGGTAATATAAAGGTATCCTTGTTTTATTTGGATGTGGAGGAATATTCATAGATAACTTGGGTTAAGCTATTTCATGTTATGCCTTCAACATTCCTTGGTTTACAAAAAATTTGGCTGAAGCACTAGTTCTTCTCAGAGGTTTGAGAACTACAATTGAATCCAATTTAAATAAATTATTTTTGGAAGGGTATTATATATTTATTATAAATGTTATTAAATAAATAATATCATACCAATGTAAGATCAATTATATGCTTCAATATATCCTCAATGTTATTCCTCTTTTGAGGATATTTCTTTCTCACACAACTATCACGAGGCTAACTCTCCAGCATATTTCTTGTCTAAATTTTGAGATCTTCACCTTCCTCATAGTGAATATGGGAGATGTTAAGTCACCCCAAAAATAATAATTAATATAATTAATTATAAATTAATTTACTTTCTTTCAAATTTTCTTTTGATCTTTCTATCATCAAAGGATTTGATGTTTTGGATTTTGATGATTTTATTAGTTTCTTTAGTTTTCCTCCTTATTTTATTTTATTTCATAGTTTGTAATTAGGGTACTTAGTGTATTCTTGGTTTAATTCTTGGGATATTTAATTTTTGAATTTTTATGAATGGAGGTCTTGGTTTAATGCTTGAAGAGCATATTAGAAGTTGGTGTCCAAGGATTTTGGTGGATGCTTTTTCCTAATTTCCATGAGCTATTCCATGGTGGTGCTTGCTTCTTACACTTATATAATGCTCTAGGTTGTGTTTTATTATTGTCTTATGGTTCTATTTTTGAAGCTTATAGGATTCTATTCTTGAGTTTTCTCTCTTGTATTAAGCTAGTTGCCTTTGTGGCAGCTTGGCTTGTTGGATTTCTACCCATTTCCTTCTACTCTCTTGGAGAATTATTTTTCATTTATTGGTTTTGTATGCTAGTAATATAATTTGTACCTTTATTTAAAGTTCCCTTTTACCTTATTATTCACTATCAAATTAAATTCTAGGTTACTTGATGTCAGTAATTTTTTGATCACTTTATCTTCCATATTATCCTTAAACCTAATTCTAGGAAGATGTAAATAATATAAAAATTATTTTATTCAACTAAAATTTAAATGTTTAGTGGTTTAACTAAATGACATGTCTAATTATATTATATCCAATAATTTTCCTTTATCTTCAACAAACCACATTATCTACTCAATACATAAATGTTGAGCCTAAAATATTCCTAGTAATTAATGTGCACTATCATGATTGGTCATACAATTAAAAAAATATTTACTATTTATTTATACATATATATCAAAAAATTCACATGAACCAAATACTTGACAGCTAAGAGACAATTAGGTTTCAAGAGGCTTCATCACACTAGTGATCATAATTTTAACTTTATATCTATAATTGAGAAGGTTAAGGAAAAAAGATGCAAAATTTATTATTGATTTTTATACTTTCATAAAGCCTTTGACATTGTTCCTCAAATTTTTTTGATTAGCAAGCTTAGGGATTTATCTCTTTTAGAAATGATGATATCACCCATTATGACACTTTATGAGTCCATTGTTTGTAAAGTGCACAAGTGTTTGTGAGACAAAGTGGGTACAAAAAACCATTAAAATTAAGAAGTTATTAATCTTAGAGTTACACTTAATGAAATTATGAAAATTTTATCCAATGATTAATACATGAGTGATATGCACCAAATGATCTTGTTTAATTACAAAGTGCATCTTCCAAAAATTTGTACACATAAATAAGCATTTTATGCATGCATCATGATGCAAAATAAGCATGGTACAACAAACACATATCAAATGGAATAATAAAACTTGGGGAAGGAAATACATAGAGAGACAAGTTGACACATGTCACTCATCTAATAAAGGGGATGTGGATTGTATTAGATTGATCTAGATTAGAAAGGAATATACTAGGAGGGAAAAGGGATATACAACTATATTCTAAGAAGCAAAGATAATTAACATGATTGTTGGTGAAAGTGATGGATTTCAAAATATTAAAGGGGTCCAAGTTAAGTATAAAAAGGGATTTTTCCATCTCATTTAAACACATTAGGTTGGATTGGATTCTTTGGAAGTTATTGAGTTAGATTTCTTAGTGTGTGAAGGAAATATATAATGAAACCAAGATAAGAAATCAAACTAAAATGAAATATAAATTATAAACCTAAACTTCAATGATAGAGAAACAAATGAAATAAACTAAATAAACACACACTTATCAAACTAAAGTGAAATTAGCCTCCTCCATTATGATCAAAGATGATTTGATCTTAAAATGTAGTATATGTGGTTTCTTAATCTTATCCAATGCAAGGGGAAGTGGGCATCATTTAAATGTTAAAATGACTCTTGATATCTTGGATTCACTTATGAATTTAATAGCACTTAATTATCATAAGTGAAGATGATGAAAGTGATGGCTTGCATGTTTATTTATAGGTATTCATGAGATAGATCAAATGATGGAGGATTATTTTAATATTACCAATTCTACAAATAATCAATGGTGGATAATTATTCCTCATTCATGAGGATGATAACCAATTCCACATGTTGATAGGAAAGGGGAGTTTTTTGAGTGATTCATCAATAAAAGGTTAAATTGGTTGAAAATTTCAAAGGTGGCTCATAAGGTGGTTGAGGAAGTTAAGTATGGTGGATGAGTCAACACATGGCTGAGATAAATGTGGAGGATGTTTGGATGAGGCATAAAATTTGAATATTTTAATTAAATTTGGATAAAAGGTGTGCATAATTGATTAATTAAAAAATATTCAAATTTTGGAGAGAAATGATGTTAGTTTGAATTAAATTTTGGGGAAGAAGAAGAATTAGCATGTTAAAGTTAATCTCGACTGTAAATGATGAAATTTAGGGGTCTACATTTACCCCTCTTTGAAATGGTTGTGTGAAGCAATACCATTTCAAAGAATAGTAAATTAGAGCATTGATGATTGAGAAGAAAATGTTGCCTTAGGTGAATTAAAATTATCATGATGATGCCCCCTTGAGTGTTCATGCAAAGTGGATGAATGATTGAAATGATTAAAAATGGGAATGATGAAGTGGTAGCAATGATTACCATCAATAGGTCAAAGGACTAAAAATTGATATCATACTTATACATGTAAAGAATGTAAAAGGATTTACCCCCAGTTAAAAACTAGTTAATAGATTGGAAAAATAATATTTCCCATTCATAGATTGCAATCTTTGATGGTGCTAAGGACTTAGGGGTCACATGAATGGATATGAGAATGAAATATCTTGATGAAGGTAAGATGTGGGTTAAAAAATAGAAAATATAGTTTTTTTAAGTTGGATAAAAGTTTACAAGTTTAATAGTTACAAGCAATGATAAATATTTAAGCATGTTGATTAATTATTGAGTTAAATTTTTGAGAAAAGTGGTTTTAAAATGTGAAAATTATAGGATGTAGGCAAAAATATTTGAATAGGTGGGAATATTATAAATAGAGGGAGGTCAAATTTGAAAATCATTTGTGCAAATTGATTTTATGAGTGATTTCTTTTTAGAGTTTGATTGAGTAAATTTGCTTTGGGTTTATGGAGAAAAATGGATTATATTATTGTTCACCTACATTGTTGCAAGTGAGTTAGGAGCTACTAGCACCAGAGATGAGCAGGCATTCAATTAGTGAAATTTTTAACTTTTGCTTTTTTGGTTTGAAGTCTTTTATTACATGTTAGATTGAGATGAAACAATTTCACAATTTTCTCATTCATGAATTTTGAAGTTGGAGTAATGAATTATCTAAAGAAAACTATGAAATTGTGTAAAGTTGTAGCAAAATAGTAAAGGTATGTAGTGAAATAATTTAGGATAGAAGTAGGAAATGATATTAGTGAAGTTAGTGAATTCACTAACTGTAGTAGTGAAATCATGCATTTCAGTAATGAAATCACCTAATGTAGTATAAAAATTACTAGGGTTAGACTAAAAAAGAGGAAATTATAAAATTGAAGATATTAGTAGTGAAATTATTCAGGGGTGTAGCAAAATTATTGATGCTAGTATAAAATTCACCAAATATAGTGGTGAAATCATTAGGATAGTTTTTAAGGCTTGTTAGTTAGGAAAAATACATGTTTTAATGATAGGTGGATAAATTATAGAGGTAGTAGATGAAATTAACAAGTGTTGTGTGAGGGAATTGGATAGATTAGCTAAATTTAGGTTTAACATTTTGCTAGTGTGTGTGTTTTAAGGAGGTATTACCATTTTTGGTGACATGAGAGTGTAGATCAAGGTTTTTTTCATGGATAATAAGATTCAATGAGTATGAGTTAAATGTGATAGAGTTGAATATATTATATTAAATTATACATATTTATGATATTGGAATGGATAGGGAACTATTGACTGCATTAGTAGAGATATGGAATAGTGAGAATAACACATTTCACCTATTGATGGGTGACATGGCAGTTACGGTAGAGGATGTATGGAGGAAATTGAGGATACTTATACATGGGAAACAAGTGTAATAAGGTGAGGGTGTTAGGAATAAGTGATTAAAATTAATATATTATGCAAAATATACAACACAAAAATGATTCCTCAAAATCACAACAACAAAGACATATGGAAGAAAAATTTAGATCTAAGCAAAAATACACACATAACATTGATATAATGCGGTTAACCCAATGTGGGATACATCCACCAAGAGGATCTCAATAATATTATAAACAATAGTGAAAACAATTCTAAATAAGAAACCTCTCACAGAGATAATTTTCTCTAGCCTGAATTCACACCAAAATTCTTGGGATGCAAAGCTACACCTCAAAACTGATCACACTAACTAAAAATAGATTGTAGAGCTCAAAAATCAATGAAAAACACAATAAATAATGTGTTACCCCTCTCCCATATTTATAATTTTCAAAATCCATTGAAAAATGTGACATAACCATATCCCCATAAAATAGGGCACAAAATAAGGGAGGTTTCAATCACATAATCCCTCGATTCTCTCAACACCTTTAAATCATACCCACTTCCCAAAAACATTCCAAAAAAAAGGGAAGTGGTTAAAATTCATCTCACCATTGTAAAAGGTAAATATTTCATGTTAAAATTGTCATAGTAATTTTATTTTTAACTTAGGGGTGTTAAAACAAACTCTACATTTAATAATTTCCCACTTGGACTTTGTTTCCCTTTGAAAAAAATTTAACACTCCTCCATGATCATCATGAAGACCAAATAAATATGAACATAACCTCAAATTCTCTAATGTGACAACCTTAGTCATCATATCCACAATATTATGGCTTGTATGCATCTTCTCTAGCTTCACCATGTTTTCCTCTAGAGTTGTCCTGATGAAATGATACAACTGTATGTGATTCATCCTTGAGTGGAAAGTAGAGTTCTTAGATAATTGTGTAACACTCTATATCTCACTATGTAGTCCCCCAAATTATTTCTTATGCCCCAACTCATTATGTAACTGTTATAACCAAATCATCTCTGTGTTAGGCTCTATAGCAGTAACATACTCAACATCTATGGTTGATTAAGCCATAACCTTATGTATCTAGGAAATCCAACTAATCACTGTATCCCTAATAGTAAATACATAACCTATCATAATCCTCTTTCTATCAACATCCTTGACCATATTTGAGTCCACATACCATGCAAAGTGGTGTTTGATCCACCAAAACATAATGTTCTACCCATGGTTCCTCATAAATATTGAATAATCCATTTCACTACTTACCAATACTCATAACTTGGATTACTCATGTACCTACTTACTACTCCCATTGCATGGGAAATATCTATCCTAGTATAAACCATAACATACATTAGGATACCAAACATTGATGAGTAAGGTACCTTGGACATATTTATCTTTTCTTCTTCTATCTTGGGACACTGATCCTTTAATAATATAAAATGGCCTACCAGGAGAAAAAAATTTAACAAGAGAAAAAATATCATCAAAATCAATACCTTTCTTCTGTGCAAACCCCTTGACCACTAAATAGGCCTTATACCTTTTCCTTCCTCCATCCTCTTCTTCGAGTTTGTATACCTACTTATTCTACAATGCTCTCTTGCCCTTGGTTAGCTTCAACAATCCCATGTCTGGTTCTCCATGAGAGAACTATGTTCTTCTTCGATGGATTTCTCTCACTTCTTCCTAGCATTTAATTACATTACTTCCTCAAAAAAATTTGGTTCTCTACTATCAGTAAGTAACAAATAACTCAAATATGTTGAAAAATGTTCAAAAACCTTTTTTACCCTAAGAGATCTTCTTACTATAGGATTTTAGGGTTTTTGTGTAGGATGTTCCTAAACTATTTCCTTAGACACGTTACCATTCAGAATATCATCTAACACCGTGTACTCTTTTTGTTCCTATTCTTGCAATTGATCCTTATACATTACTTTTTATTTAAAGACAACATCCCTAGACCAAATATTTTCTTGTCTCTAGGACTTAAAACTCAAAAACTAAAGTCATCCTCACCATAACCAATAAAGGTGCATATCTTAGACTTAGCCTCTAACTTGGTCCTATCCTTCTTGGGAACATGAACTAATGCCTGAAATCAAAAGACCTTAAGAAAATCATAATTAAATTTCTTACCAAACCAAGCTTCCTCAGGTATACCTTCATCTAAAGGTACTGAAGGTCTTATATGAATTAGATATACTGCTGTGCTAACTAATTCTACCCAAAACATTAGGGGTAGCCTTGTATGTAACCTCATGCTCCTAACATGCTCCATGATTATCTTGTACATCCTCTCTGATACTCCATTCTCCTATGGTGTCCTTAGAACCATTCATTGCTTATGAATTCCATTTCATGAACAATATTCATCAAATGCTTTGCTACAATACTCACCTCATTTTTCTAGCCTGAGACATTTCAACTTGAGACTTGTTTCATTCTTAGCTAAAGCTTTCCATCTCTTGAATGTTTCAAACACATCAAATTTCTTCTTAATTCAATAAACCCAAAATTTCCTATTTACATCATTAATAAATGTAACATAATAATTTAAAACACTAATAAAAGATACTTGAGATAGCCCCCATACATCTGAGTGAAGTAACTCTAACTTATTCTCTTTCTTTGTAGGTCCAACCCTCAAAAACTTAACTCACTTTTACTTCTCATACACATAATCATCACATAAATCCAAATCAACCTATTTAAATCTAAGTAATTTGTCTTTCAAGATCTCCATTCCCTTTTGGCTCATATGACTGAGCCTGTAGTGCCACAAAGTTGCATATCCATCTGTAATAACTAAATTACAGTGATCAACATTACTAGTCAAATATAAAGTGCCAATTTTGTTACCTCTCACAACCACAAATGATGCCTATGTGGGTTGTCATGAAAAGAAGCCCTTGAATTTAATACCCAAGATTCATAAACATTATCAAAATAAATAATTAAAGCATCCTAACTAACATTACTTGTCATATTTACCTCCTTGGTCTCCTCATGTTTGGTCTTCTTGTCCTAAAGTTCCCAACATTCCTTCTTTGAGTGTCCACTTTTCCCATAGTGCTAACACACCATATTGGTTATAGATTTATATCTTCTTAAACCCTTTGACTTTCCATGGTTTCCTTTGATTTTATCCTTTTGTCTCTCTCTAGTCTCCACCATTAAAGCATTCCTTGAAGATGATTCCCTGATGCTCTTCCTTCGCATTTCCTCATTAAGAATCACACCTATAACATCCTCAAACTTTAAACTTCCCTTAGCAAGGATATCATTACTCACGACCATAACCAAGCTATCCCAAATATTTGGTAAGGAGCATAAAATCAATAAATCCTTAACTTCATCTTTAAATTTAATACCAACAGAAGTTAGCATACTCACAACCATATTAAAATTATTTAAATGATCAGGTACAAAACCATTTTTAGACATTTTCATATTAAATAACCTATTCATCAAAAATATTTTATTATAGGCAAAGGGTTTTCATATTAATCCCCTAATTTCTTCATTAGAATAGATGTAGTTATCTCCTTAGAAATATTGAAGGCAATTGAAGATGCAAGGCACAACCGTATGGAACTCAGTGCTTTCTTATCGAGTAAATTCTAATCTGCCTGATTCATACTTGAAGGTTGTCCTATTTTCCCCATCAAAGGGATATGAAGATCATTTTTAAATAAGTAATCTTCCATTTTCATCTTCCACAATCTAAAATTATACCCATTGAATATTTCAACTCTAGATATGTCGTAGCTCTCACTCAAGTTAATATCTTTCCCTATAATTCACCACTTTAGCAAAACCACTAAAGCTAACTTTGATACCTATTTTTAGGAATAATTTATTAAAATTAATCAATTATGTGATAATATGCAACATAAAAATCATTCCTTAGAATCAAAACAACTGAGACATATGAAAGAAAAATTCAAATATAACCAAAAATACACACATAACAGTGATATAATGTGGTTCACCTAATGTGGCATACGTACACCAAGAGGATATTAATAATATTATAAACAAGAGTAAAAATATCTCTAAAAAAGAAAACACTCATAGAGATAATTTTCTTTTTCTTGAATTTACACAAGAATTTTTGAGATGCAAAACTACACCTCAAAACCAATCACACTAATCGCAAAAATAATGCAAAGCTCAAAAATCAATGCAAAATGCAATAAATAATGTGTTACCCCTCTCCTCTATTTATAGTTTTAAAAATCCCTTGAAAAATTCACCTTAACCATAAGGATAACCATATCCCCATAAAATAAGGAATAAAATAAGGGAGGTTTCAACCACATAATCCCCTGATTCTCTCAACACCTTTAAATCATTCCCACTTCCCAAAAATGTGCCACAAAAAAATCGAAGTGTTTAAAATTCATCCCACCATTGTAAAAGGTAAATATTTCATGTTAAAATTGTCTTGGTAATTTTATTTTTACCTTAGGGGTGTTAAAATGAACTCCACATTTAACAGAGGACCATATATGGTGACACTATATAATATTTTTGGAAAGTAATGATTCTTTTTGTTATGGGTGGTGTGGACATTAATACATGCATTGATATAGAGATAGATGCATTGACTGTGGTATTGATGGTTATTGTCAGTGGCATTATGCTACTTGACAAGAGAGGTAAATTGTACCCCATTAGACCATTATATGTGATAGTTGATATGATGGAGATGGGGGAGATATTTTCATGGGGTCCACATGTTTTAGCACACGTGTATAGGGACTTTCACCATGTAATGTATTTATATGGAATAGAGATAGGAAATTATACATTATTATAGGTATGGGCATGGATCATTATAATGGAACATATTGTAGGACACATGAGTGCAAGATCAGTAGAAGATCCTATTTCATATGGGTGGCATGTGATTATTATAATATAAAGACCTAATTTAGGGGATTTGGAGTGGTATAGGAGGGTGTTGGATGAGCTAGGATCTGACTAGATCACATGGAGACCATACAAGGAGATTGACTTCTAGTGGGCATATGATGGGTTATAAATGGATTACATGATGACATAATGATAGATTATGGGTGTGCATGATTATATTATTGAGTTATATATGACATAAATTTTAATACATTATTTTGGTGTGAGATAACACATCCTAATATGTCCACATGTATTTGCATAATTGGTGAAGGAGAGAGCTCAAAAAGGATCAATTATTGAATCTAGGATTGTGGAGCATAATTGGACTCATTTATAGAAAGTGACCTAGGTAGACAGGATATATGTGATTTATATAGGGGTAGTATATGGATAATTTGATTGGTGGGATAGATAATGGTTACATAAAATGACAATTCCATATGCTCCTACAAAGAATTAGAAGAAAAGATTGGTAGATAGCTTGGCTAGGCATCCATGAGGTATAGGGTTAGGTGTGAGGATTAGGAGAATAATTATAGGATAAATAAGTTATAGAAAAGGATGAGCTAGGGGCCATATAAGTGATGGTTAGAGGATATTGAGTAGAGTACAAACGCAACTAGAGGATGTAGAGGTTAGATATGAAACATGAGTGGACTTGGGTGAGGGTGCAATGATGAGAGCTATTATAAATGAGTTAGTTTAGTGTGGATTTAATCCTTTAGTAGTCATTGAAAATGATGAGTAAGGGCATGGAGGGGATATAAAAATACATCCTATGATAGAGACACATGCAAAGGATGAATATAGATTAGGGCCATTAGGGTCATCTATATGTTTATAGGATAAAAAACTATTGGATAAGTTATATGATGAGATTAGGGCATGAGATGTAAAGAAACCAAGTTTAAAGGGAAAGGTTACCAAACTACAGGGGAGATTTATGGTTGGGATAGATTGATAGGTTTGAAAGCTATCGAGATTACAATCTATAGATAGAGGTTAATGACCTCCAAGTTAAGGTGGATAGATTATAGTGGGAGGGTTTTGCTCGATCAATTGAGATATATACACAAGATGTAGCTACACAAATTTTAGATGATATAAGGCTGACATAAAGGTATAAGAGAGAGATGGATACACTATAGGTATATTTGTCTAAGGTGAGAGAGATTATGATAGTACTAAGATAGTTAACAATCTTATATAAGGTCATGAGAATAATGGATCAGGTGACATACTATTAGATTTTATATGAGAGAGAAATCCCACAATCAAAACAAACACCTTATATTAGGGTTGTTTTCTCTATTTAGGAATAAATTTACTTAGGCATGAACCAAAGTGACTAAAAACCCAATGTGCTGGTGTATTGGCATTTTACATAATAATGAGTTCTCATGCACTCACCCAAAGCACACAATGAGGGACTAGTTCCCATTGGTTTTATCATGTGAAGGTGTAATAACATACAATGGCACTTGAATACATCCAATTTACTTAGTGATTAACCAAAAAAATAAATACATATTAACTATGGACCTAAACTTAGTTAACTAAACAACAACATATAATATGACCAACATCATTGTTTCCATAATCAAAATAACAACATTTAAGAAACATTGGTTCCATTAATCATATTGAGAAATGATTCATAGTTTACATAAACAAATGTATAGTGTAACTCATTCGTATAACTCTGTGCCATCAAGTTGAGTATAATAATAATAATAATATCACAATAGCATCCTCAATCACATCAATACAACAATAATCAACAACATCAAAAATCTCTATCTAGGGGTATTTATACTTAGTTTTCCCCAACCAAGTAGTTACAATCATAATCACACTCATAGTGACTTTTCAATGATCATCAACACACAAGTCATGGTGGCCACTTATATTGATTTACTAAGGACCTGAGATTTTGTGGTCGTATATTTTGTCTTTGGTACTAGATCCTTGTCACTAATCACCTATCTTATCATGTGCTAGTGCTAGATTTATTCTTGACTTAGTCTTTTTCTTCCCTTTGAATCACTCCTTAACCATCTCTCACTTCCTATACATTTCCCAAGTCTTCTGCTAATGTTCTGAGTTTTTTGTTCTTGGGTTTTCTATTTCTTATGCATATTTAATTTGAATAGGTCTTCCCACACCATGAACTCCCATGCCATGATATTTTATGCCATGAATCTTTTATGTCATAATTATTATACATTTTTATTCTTTTGAAAATGAATTAGCCAAAATTTGGGGTCTAAAATCACCCTACACTATGCCATTAGTCCATCCCAGACTAAGTATAGATCTCAAAATCCACTAAAAACTCAAGGCCAACCTACTTGATCTACTTCTTAACACCTTCCTAATGTGACAAGGTGTTCAATATCTTGGTTGTTATTTATTCAATTGATGATTTTAGGTTCTTGGTCTCTTCAAGTTGGTTGATACACTCACTTGATTTATTTACCAAATGTTTAATAAATGTGTAAGCATCATTATGAATGCCCTCAAAAACAACCTATCCTCAGAATTGTATGAAGTTTATTTATTGTTTCTGCATGCTTATTATCTCCTCCATATATTACATATAATTAAATCATTTAGTGCACTTTGAGCATCTTTAATTAATAAATATTTATAATCTAAATGTTTTTGTTGAATCTCTTCCACTTATAGCTATGATTCTAAAAACATGTTAGGCCACACTAGCTTCTCAAAAACTATTGAGTATTGTCATTGATGTCAAAGGTGATTAAGGATAGTTATAAGTGTGTGATGTGAAAAGGTGAATATAATAATCTTGTCATGAGAGAGTTTTATCATGATATGAAGAGAGATAATTTTAAGGCAATTAATTTCTTATGTCTACATGGAAGGTACAAGTCATTGATGTCCAGTGTATAGGAAGCCTAGTCATGACATGAAGATGTGTGTTTATGGTGAAATTAATTAATACATGTATTTTAACGATGTATGGCTTATTAAATCTTGTTTGAACATGTGATCAAGGTATACAAATTATTCATGAGAGTTTCATGGTGAGCCCATAGGGGTAGGACCTTTAGTCTAAGTATGTAATAAGACCACTTCTAGACCTTGCCTAGCCTAATGAGGTATGATGATCAGATTTAAAAGAATTCATGCACATAATATCATGGATATAGGTGAGATAAGTTTTTTTATTCATGATCACAAAGTTTGTGATCAATATTTTAAGGAAAAGTGCATGAATCACTATTTTAGGCCTTCTCGAGCTCATATAATGAGGTCTCAAACCTACAAATCACTTTTGGACATTAATTGACATGTGTAACCTATAAATGGGAGTTTTATATATTAAGGAGTGATGGATAATTGTACTAGATAATATATCTAGGCATTAGTTTTGTATTTAAGTGGCAGTCCTTTATGAATAATCATTAACACTGTAACCTGTGTTAAAATTCCCTAAAACACTAATAAGTACCTAATATAAAATATTTTATCAAAAATAGCTTAGGATGGATTAAAAATCATATATAATCTATTGGATCATTTATTTAACTCTCGCAGGTACCTTCAGGAGGTGGTGGTTAGTAAGATGAGAGAAAATGCACATATATATATATGCTTATTTGTCAAGAAGTTATTATAGCTTTCAAAAGTTGAATTAGTAAAGAAAATAAAATGGATGAAGAAGAATATAGAGACTTATTTTACATGTCCATGATGATTTTTTGGATATTTTATATCTTAAAGTCTTATAATTTGGTCATTCAAGTAAGTCGGTTGTAGATAGACCTAATGGTGTGAATAGTGTAAAACCCAAGTAGATATGAAGAGATAGATTTGAGGATCTGTGCATGATATATTGATGTGAAAAAGTGAATTTATAATTTATTAATTACTTTTAATTCATGTTAATTTTTTTAAGGATCTTTGGAGGTCAGTGTATGTGGTGAAAATATTACTCACAAAATGGTCTATCTGGTTCAGATAAGATTATGAGACATAAGGTCAAGAAATTGGTCTACAAGACCAATATTAGGCATTATAACATATGATTTATCTATTTTATGATGTTTTTTAGATATCATATAACCATTTTTATTTATCAATATTGATGAAAAGTATCTTCATAGGTGTTGAAGGTCTAATTCATCATGACTAGTTTTTGAGGTGAATTGGCAGTTTTGAGTAAGCAAGTTACATAGATGTTATTGAGCCTTTATCTCTTGAGAGAATGAGTAAAAATAATTTTTTGAAAATCATAAAGTCATGGAAAAATTTTATTCATTTTTCATTTGTAACAATTGAGTAGCTTAAGGATGTTTAAGTTTCATTATTGTAAGATAGACTTTTGAGGTACACATGCCTAATAGGGTAGTTTATCCTAAAGGAGCTTTCATGGTATGAGATTTTAGAAAGAGTTCATTGGATAAGTGATTTAATGGTTTTTTATATTTTTTTAGATAGTTAGTTAGACCCAATAAGATCAATTTTTGGCATTAAGAGGACATACCTAATGCAATTAGGTCTCCATGAGACCTAAAGGAGGAGTAATGCTTAATTGAGTTTTGATAGGCTAAAAGGGGTTAAAATTATGATTGAACCATGTTAATAAGATATAATAATACCTATTCTATGTCTTACCTAAGAGGTTAAATATGTGTTCCTAACCAAGTGGTGTGTGATCATGAGACTAGTATATATACGAGGTAGTTTAGGCCTGATTGGTGTGTGCAAAATAAGAGAATAAAATCATGCATAATTGAGAAGAAGGAGGTCTTGAAATTAAAACATAATAGAATATTAGAGGTTTGGTTATAAAAATTAATGAGGAGTATTATTTGGTGCTGAGTCAATTAGGGAGTTGGTGCTTCCTTGCAAGTAGGTGGTTGTTAAAGCCTAGTCAAGTGGGTGGTTGACTTTATTGGGGTTGGTGATCCAAGTTGAGTTGGTGATCAACAAAATTTGGTATTTTTTAATATTATTTCATTAAATTTTTAGATATAATATTTGTTTATCTTCCCCTTGAGGGTTTCCCACTCATATATGTGTTCTCTTGTTTTATGCTCATTTGAATAGTTTTTTATGCTTTGCTAGATCTCTATATTGATTTAATAGTTCATGAATGATTGAGTATAAGTAAGAGAAAGTTTTTTAAAACACTGATTCACCCCCCTAGTGATTTATATTAAATTAATTGTTATCATATTGCGGTCCTTTGAAGCATGCCTAATAGCTTAAAGGAGATCCTTGAAGCACAAATATGTCTAGTCATCAAGTACAAGGAGGTTTATCAACCAATAAGGTTCCTCTCTTCAATAAGAATAACTATGTATTTTGGAGAATAAAAATGAAGACCTATCTATTATCCTTCAGATTTAACATATTAAAATATATTATTGATGGATTCACTCCACCTCTTACACCACTAACTGATGCAGTAGGCAAGAAAGAAAACAACTCTAAGGCAATGAATGCCATCTTGTGTGGTCTTGTAGAGGCGGAATTTATAAAGGTCATGCATTGTGATACAACCAAATGAATTTGGGAGAATTTGTAAACCATATATGAAGGAGACATCAAAGTTAATTTGGAAAAGTTGTAGACTCATCGAAGGTAGTTTAAAATATTGAGAATGAAGGAGGATGAAAACATTGCATCTTATTTGTTAAGAGTAAATGAAGTGGTAAATTTCATCAGAGGTCTAAGAGAGAAGTTGGAAGAATCAAAATTTTAAAAAAATGTATTAATATCCCTAACATATAATTTTTATTTAAAAATTTCTAATATGGAAGAGATAAAATATTTAAACATACTATAAATGGATGAACTTCATGGCATCTTGACTGCCTATGAAATGAGAACAAGTGATGGAAGACCTTCCAAGAAGGAAGCTATATTCAAAGATGAGAAAAATTCACAAGGGAAAATTGTCAAAGATGATGTTGATATAGATATTTATGATGACAAGATAGAAGTTATGCTTATCAAAAAAATAAGGAATGTATCAGGTAAGTATAAGGGCAAGTTTCCATTTAAATACTTTAACTGTGGTAAGATTGGTCACTTTGCATCTAAGTTCCCTAAAAAGGATAAGAATGAGCATGATGGAGAACATGATGAACCTCATGGTGATGATAATAAGTTATATAATCTTGAAAAGAGAAAAAAGAGTTTAAGTATGAAGGCAAGAAGGGGTCATTCAAGAATAAGATAAGTTTTTATACCAAAGAAGATGATAACTCCTATGATATAAGTGACACAAGTATATCTGATAGTGATGATGAGAGCAATGATAATGATAGTAATGAAACTTTATTAATGGACATAGAAATAGAAAATGAAGGTTGTTTAAAAGGGAAAAATCTTATGGAAAATGAAGAATTAGATGAAGAAGAGGCCAAACTGAACCTTGAGGTATAATTGGTAAGTGCTCATTGGTTAAGAGTTATGAGGAATAAATCAATCTCTTTGAAGAGAGACTAAGTAACAACACCAATGAACATGAGGATAACATCAAATAATTAGAAACTTAGATTGATATTTTCACTACAAGTCTTAAGACTAAGGAGGAAGAATGCATCAAGTTTAGAATTTAAATTGTGTCCTTGAAAGTAGAATTGGATCAAGCAATAATCAAGTTGAAGACACATCCAAAATTTGAAAAGAGCACTAAAGTCTTTGGTGATGTTTTGAATATTTAGAGGTATCCACATGACAAGATAGGTCTTGGGTTCAAATAAGACCAAAAGGTAAACAAGGTGAGTTAGACCTCAAAGGAAAATGGACCATCAAGAAGTGATGATACTGACATAGTAAATAGATATATAAAAACTCTCAAATTTGAGACTCAAATTGATTATCAATAAGTAAAGAATAATGTGAATCCTTCAAGAGACAATAAAGGTAGAGGTGAATCATTCAACATCAGATATACATGGTATTTGAATTCTTTCAATGGTTATTGTTTCTCATGTAATCAATATGAAAATAGAGCTGTGGATTGTAGACATCATGCTAGAATAAATTACTCATGGAGGAATAGGATGAATGCACATTTCAATATTAGAAGAAAAATTCCATGGTAAAATTGTGATCAAAGAGGACATATTTTAACGGATTTAAAGATGAGGCATATGAGGAAGATCAGTTAAGACAAAAGAGTTCATAGTCATACCACTGAGAAGTAGATCAACAAGTTAGACCCTATGGATAAAATAAAAGAGGAGAGAAGACTAAATGAAAATAATCTATGATATATTATACTACCTTTCACATCTATGATGAAGGAATGAAATGATATATAGATATTGGTTACTAAAGTCACATGATAGGGGACACGATCAGTTTCATTTCATTGAATAAGAATGCTACAAGGACAATGAGATTTAGAGATAACATAATTGCTAATATTATTGGCAAGGGTATCTTGATTTTGGATAATGTGAAAACCAAGATAGAGAATGTGTTTCATGCATAAGGATTGAAACATAACTTAGTGTAATTAAAATGTGCAACTAAGGACACACACAGACCTTTCATGATAGAGGGTGTGATATAAGGAGAGCCAAATCAAGAAGGCTAATTGCCAATGTTAAGAGGAATAAGAACAATATATATGTCTTAAATGAGATGAATAAGGATAAATTATTTATGATCAATATGGATTAGTGTTAGATATGGGACAAAATTTTGGGCCACCTAAATTTTGATAATTTGGTCAAGATAAGCTCTAAGAATTCTATGAAGAATATTCCTAAAATCACAAAACCTACAAACACACTTTGTAAGGCATGTCAACATGGTAATAAAATTAGATTAAGGTTAAAATATAAGGAGTATTCAACTACAATAAATTTATATTTAATACACACTGATCTCTATGGACCTAAAATAATCCAAAGTATTCAAGGAGATATCTATTTCATGTTAATCATAGATGAATACACATAAAAGACTTGGGTAGAATTATTGAAAGAAAAGTTATAAGCTCTTGATAAGTTCAAGGCATTCAAGGCTCTAGTTGAGAATGAAAATAATGGGAAGATCAAGTGCCTAATAACTGACAGAGGAGGAGATTTTTGGTCTAATGAATTTTATGACTTCTATGAGGTCTATGGGATAAGGAGACAATTCTCAATAGCTAGGACACCTCGACATAATGGGGTAGTGGAAAAAAAGTATAGAAGATTTCAAGAGATGTCAAGTACTATGTTAAATTAATCAATATTATCTGATGGATACTAGAGAGAGGTAACAAGTACTATAGGCTACATTTTGAATAGAGCTCAGATAAGGATCAATGGCAACAAAAATCCCTATGAACAGTGGAAAGGTAGACATGTTATGTGGAACACTTTAGAGTGTTTAAAAGTAAATGCTTCATCAAAAGATATGAGGAAGACTTAGGTAAGTTTTATTCAAGGTATGATGAAGGAATATTTTTGGGGTACTCATCAATAATATCATCCTACAAATGCTATAAAAATAGGTTGCATAAGATATTGGAAATCACCAATGTGAAGATTGATGAGACCAGTTCTAAAAAGTCACACTCTTAGTTAAAGGATGCATTAGAAAAATTTGGACTTAAAAAATGAAGAATAAATAATATAGATAGATGAGGAAGAAGAAGAAGTTGAGGAAAGACAAGACTCAAAAGGTCCTTCAAGATAGATTCAAAGAGATCATCATAAATTAAAAATCATTGGAAACAAGGATGCAGGTATGCAAACAAAGAGAAGGCTGATAAGTAACCTAAATCAAGATAATGTTACTCTATTGTCCAAAATTAAACTTAATAACCATGTTGAATCAAGTAAATAAAAGTTTTGGATAGGTTTTATGAATGAGGAGTTAGACCAAATAGAAAATAATGAGACTTGGGAACTAGTTCTTAGGCTTAAAGATAAGAATGTCATTGGGACAAAATGGGTGTTTAGGAACAAGTTTAATGAAGATGGAGGAGTCACTAGGAACAAGGATATATTGGTATGCAATGGGTATGCACAAGTATAAGGGGTATATTTTGAGGAGACCTTTGCTCTAGTATCAATATTAGAATCTATTAGATTATTTCTAGCATATACAAGATTTAGAGGGTTTAAGGTGTACTAGATGGATGTCAAATCAGATTTTTTGAACGGTAACTTAGAAGAGGAAGTGTACATAAAGCAAACTAAGGGTATTTTATTATCAAGTAACAAAGACTATGCATGTAGATTGAAAAAATATCTTTATGGTCTAAAATAAGAACTTAGAGCTTGGTATGTCAGATTGGACAAGTACCTATTGAACCAAAGATTCAAGAGAGGAGTTGTAAATAGTAATCTATATATAAAAATAGAAAATTATCATTAGTTGATAATGGTTGTCTATGTGGATGACATAATATTTTGTGGAAATAGTAATATTATGACTAATACCTTTGTAAATGTGATGAAAAAGGAGTTTTATATGTTCATATTTGGAGAACTATCGTTATTGCTTTGGTTATAAATCAATCAATTAGAAAGAGGTATATTCATTTCACAAGCTAAGTACATAAGAGAAATTTTTAAGAGTTTGAGATGGAAGATTTAAAGTTTTTTATCACACCTATGATCATAGGGTGTAAGTTAAGTAAGGAAGATGAATTTCCAAAGGTGAATCAGACATCATACATGTCAATGAATAGAAGTTTGTTGTACAATACTACCTCTAGACCTGATATCATACAAGCAATAGGTCTTGTGGGAATATTTCAAGTAGACCCAAAGGAAAATTATTTACAAGTAGAAAAAAGGATAGTTAGGTATCTCAAGGGGACTATGGAGTTTGGATTATGGTATCCAAAAAGCAAGGAGTTCAACTTAACAACCTATATAGATGTAGACTAGCTAGTGAGTATAGATGATAATAAGGGCACTAGTGATGGATCTTTCTTATTAGGAGAATGCCTAGTATCATGAATAATAAATAAGAAACCATTAGTGGCATTATCTACTTGTGAGGTTGAGTACATTATAACAACTTCATGTTGTACTCAAGTCTTATGAATGAGGCAAACCTTAAAGGACTACCAAGTGGAGTATGATAGTTCTAGTCCTATATTTTGTGACAATACAAGTGATATAAGTGCATTAAAAAATCCATTTATGCACTCAAAGACTAAACACATTATAATCAAGTATCATTTCCTAAGAGAATAGGTAAAAGAACAAAATGTAAATCTTTAGTACGTATCTACTAAGGATCAAATTGTAGATATTCTAACCAAGCCACTTCCAAAGAAAACATTTGAACATCCAAGATAGGAATTGGGTGTAAATTTTGCCCCTATTATTCATTAAGGAATTTAAGTGTTTAAAGAGATCTAATCAGGTGGTTAATTATTTCCAAGAGCAAGTGATTAGTGCTAAGAAGGTATACATGGAGATAGGGGGAACATGTTTGTAGGATGCCTCATTAACTCATAATTCTCTATGTTGAGTTTTCTAGTTGAAAGAGGTGTGATCCAAAAAGTTTCAGGTATATCTTTTTAATTAATGTCAAAGTGGGATAAAGTTCAAAATGGGGGAGAAATATCCTATTGAGATAATTTTGTGAGAGTGGTTACCATTAATGATAAAGGGGGAGATTTTTGAGTATTATCATTGATGTCAAAGGTGATTAAGGACAATTGGAAGTGTGTGATGTGACAAGGTGCATAGAAGAATGTTTTAATGAGAGAGTGTTGTCATGAGAGAAAGAGAAATAGAGAATTTTAAGGAAACTAATGTATTATGTCTGCATGGAAGGTATAGGTCATTGATTTAAAGTATATAGGAAGCCTAGTCATGATATGAAGAGGTATGTACATGGTGAAATGAATGAATATAGGCATGTGAAGGATGTATGAATTGTTTGATATTATTTTATAATGTAATGTATAAAAATAATTAATGAGAGTTTCAAGTTGAGCCCATAGGGGTAGGACGTTTAGTCTAAGTCTACACTCAAACCACTTTTAGACCTTGCCTAGCCTAATGAGGTATGAATATTATATTTAAAATAATATATACACATGAGAGCATGGATAGAGGTGATATAAGTTGTTTTAGGCATGATCACAAATTTCAGGGTCACGATTTGAAGGAAAAGTGTATGAATCACTATTTTAGGCCTTTTCAAGCTCATAGAATGAGGTCTCAAACACAAGAAGCACTTTCAAACATTTGTTGTCATGTGTAAACTCTACATGGGAGTATGAGTTGTTAAGGATATATTGGGAATGGAACTAGATAATATATTTAGGCATTATTTTTGTATTCAAGTGTTAGTCCTTTATGAGTAATCATTAACACCAAAACCTATGTTAAACCTCCTTAAAACCTTAATAAGGACCTGATATGAAAAATTTTGTTCAAAAAGATCAATATGGATTTAAATGCCTAGATAATATATTGGAGAACATATTAAAATCTTAAATGTACCTCCAAGTGGTGGTATTTAGATAGATGAGAGAAAAAATGCATAGATATAAGCTTATTTATCAGGAAGTTATTTTAGCTCTCAAAAGTTGAATTGGTCAAGAAAATAAAATGGATGGTAGAAGAATATAGAGACTCATTTTAAATTTCCATTATGATTTATGGATATCTTATAGCCTTCAAGTTTTCTAATTTGGTCATTCAAGTAAGCCAATTACAAATAGACCTAATGGTGTGAATAGTGTAAAACCTAGGCAGAGATGAAGAGATAGATTTGAGGGTCTGTGCATGATAGATTGATGAAAAAAGTGCATGATAGATTGATGAAAAAAGTGCATGTAGAATTTATTCATTAATTTTAAGTCATGTTAATGATTTTAAGGATATTTTGAGGTTAGTGTATGTGGTGAAAATATTGATAAAAAAATCCCTTGTTTGGTTTAGAAAGGACTATGAGACATAAGGTCAAGATATTAGTCTACAAGACCAATATGTGGAATTAGAAAATATGTTTTATCTATCTAAGGATGGTATATATATATCCTATAACTATTTTTATTCATCATTATTTATGATAAGTATCTTCATAGGTGTTGAAGGTCTAATTCATCATGACTAGTTTTTGAGGTGAATTGTCAATTCTAAGTAAATGAGTTGCAAAGATGTTCTTGAGCCTTTATCTCCTAAGAGAAAGAGTTTCAAACATTTGGTGATGAACATAAGGTCATTTATAATATTTATACATGTTTAATTTAACATAATTAATTATATTAAGGGTGTTTAATCTTCATTATTGAAAAAAAAAGACTTTTGAGGTACATAGGCCTAATAGGACAGTTTGTCCTAAAGGAGATTTCATGGTATGCACAAAGGATACAAGTATAATAAAGCATGGAGGAGGTTATTAGAGTTCATTTTATAAGTTATTTAATGGTTTTTTACTATTTGAGAGAACCATATGGTCCCAATAGGATCAAGTTTTGGTGTTAAAAGGACATACCTAATGAAACTAGGTCTCCATGAGACTTCAAGGAGGAGTAAGGCCTAATTGAGTTTTGATAGACAAAAATGGGTTAAAATTTTGATCTAAATATGTTCATAATATATCATAAGACATATTATATGGATTACCTAAAATGTTTAATGTGTGTGTCTGACCAAGTAGTGTGTGACCATGAGACTAGTATATATACAAGGTAGTTTAGGCCTAATTGGTGTGTGCAAAATAAGTGAATAAAATCATGGATAGTTGAGAAAAAAGAGGTATTGAAATGAGACCATAATATAAGAGTATAGGTTTTATGATAAAAATTAATGAGGTGGTTTATTTAGTGCTGAGTCAATTAGGGAGTTGGTGCTTCCTTGCAAGTAGGTGGTTGCTAAAGCCTAGTAAAATGGGTGCTTGATTTTATTGGGGTTGGTGCTCCAAGTTGAGTTGGTGCTCAAATAAATTTGGTATTTTGTTTATATATATATATATATATATATATATATATATATATATATATATCTCATGTGTTTTTTTCCCCTTGATTACTTCCCACTCATATATGTGTTATCTTGTTTTATGCTCATCTGAATAGTTTTTTATGATTTGTTAGATCTCTATATTTTTTTCATCATTCATGAGTGATTGAGTATAATTAAAATAAAGTTTTTTAAAAACCTTTATTTATCTACCCCTCTTAGTTATTATTATCCCAATAAAAAACCCATCTAAAATGTGAATAACATATCCAACTCTATGGAAGGCTCTCTTGCACACCTCCATAGCTTCTACAAACTATTAAGTCACCCATATTTTATCATCCTAGGGGATAGGATGTTTTTTTCATCATTTAAGAAGTAACTCTACGAGGGTCTCTAGCTTATCTATTTCCTCACTAGATAAGGTGACTCCATATGCTAACATTAGGTCCTTGCTCAAGATTGTCTTACAAATGTTTAATGTTTTAACCTTCACAGTTGTTTCCACCTCTAATTGATGCTTAAACTCATCGAGATATTCCTCCAAATTTGTCTTGGTGGTGACCTATTTATTATACATCACCACCATCTTGGTGTGTTTATTTTAGGCCCATCATGCATAAGACTTTGTGAAGTCATTCTACCTTGTGACCTCAAATGCCAATTTCAAGAGTGCTATATTAGCTTTTATAGAGGTAAATTGATGTGGATATACCCAAAGGGTATCATGTAGCATCGATGCTTATGGGTCTTGTACAATAATATCAAAGGGCATATCAAATTTGCATTATTCATTATACATATCAAGGAATAATTGCATTTTATGTTAGGTTTGGTCAAATGTATCCTCTTATGCAAAATGAGAATACATAGACAATATATTTTTAGGTATTCCCTTTTGATACTGGGTGTAGAGATTCATGGTTGTGTCAAGATTGTTTATTCTTAGAATAGAGTCATGAACTGGCTCCTTCCCCTTTAAGGGATCTCACTTAAGTATCTAAACCTTCATGTCTTCCTCTTGGTAAGTAGCCATGATGTCAATTCAATTTAATCCAAAATCCATCTTAGAACCATCACTCTCTTCAATAAGTATATCTTCAATCTCCATCTGGGCCTCCTCGAGGGTGGTATTTTCATGCTGTAATGGTGAAGGTGCCTTTTAAGGGTCAAGTGTGACTTGATATTATTTAGTAGCAACTATTTCTAGTGTCCATTCCAAAATCTCTCCTTGTTGTTCCTTAGGTGAACTGTATCATATTCTAAAGGAATAGTCTATGTTGATAGATATGTGCCTTTAGTTTGATGATTTAGGGGATCATTATTTGGTGGTACTTGGGTATTTCTTTACCTTTTTTAAGGTTTTAGCTAAGTGCTTGTATTGGCATCATGACCAGGGCACTTTTTCTTTTTTTCTTATACTAATTTTGGAGAGAGTCACTTTCTTTCATGATCTACACTCCTTAGATATTTCTTCTTAGGATTTAACATATATAATACAAAATGAATAGAATTTCCCACCAAAATTTTCTAAAATTTTATGTCAGTTCTATCTGAATCAATATTTTCCCTATAATATTTCTTCCCAAAATATACATATATCTAATAGAAGGTGTGAGTATCTGAATCAATCTATTCTATAATATTATTCACAAGCTGCACATCGTATATCCAATTAACAACATTCATGAAGTATCACATTATAAAATCATATGGTAGCTTAAGCCATGTAGATATATCTCTAGAGGGATCCATACATATTCACACAAGGGAGACGTGTTAGTTAATGGCAAACTCAGGTTGGTTTCCAACCTGTGTAGGTAAGTCCTTTAGAATGGACCACTCATTCCTAAAGGATTCATTCATCCCATCATACCATCCTTTCATCTTGATTTTTTGGGATGGAGTGATTGGGATAGATCATGTGAATTCCTTGTACCACTCTATGGGGGATTTATTGTCAAGTGGGTATGCCCATTTTAGCTCTCCAAAGGTGTAGTCAGGTACATAAACTTCATAAAATGCCATAAATAATAAAAATGTTCCCAATGAAAACCTATGGTTGGGTACTCAATGGGATTTCTATGTATCCTATATGATTTTGGTAGCAAATTAATGTGCCTAGTTATACTTCAACCACTCGATGAATTATTATGTAATGTATAGGTGGGACATATCCACTTCTTTCCATATTTATCCACCTCCAAAATTTATCATTATGATCCACATGACAACTCTGAGGGAGGGATCTTGAAGAATTGTGATGTACATGACATGAACTTATTTTTATTACTCAAGTGCCATATTCATCTTATCTATTGCATCATGGTCTTCTAATTCATATGCAAAGTCCACACTTGAGCATTATAACCCTGATACTTTGCTAATTCATTATTTCATAATCCTCATCTAAATCAAAATAAAATAGATGTAATCCTCAAGCACCTACAAGATCAAGAACTTCACCACCTTGATTGGCTTTCCAAAATATGGAAGATTGAAAATTTGGAAGAGGCCAACTAAATCTAAAGTATTAAAAATATTCAACTCATAAACTTGCTTGCTCTTAGTTTTCTATAAATCTACCTTATAGTTGTGATACAAATATACTTCATTCATAGTCTAGCAGTGGTTGTAATCAAATAAATTATAGGTTGGCACATTGGATACCTAGTTTTTAGCACATAGTACTACCTCTAGGTACTGCATCTCTTCGACCATCAAAGATAGTAGAGGGGGTACAATAATTTTTTTATTTTATTAGCATGCCATTTATGTATTTATGTTTTGTGTGTGCTCCTAGTTATTCAGGTGCTTCTTCTTCGATCAATATCATCTCTCCACCCACACTCAACTCTTCTTCCTATAGAATCATAGGTAATTGTTCACTTCATCTAGCCTTTTTCTTTATCTGTTTAACCCTTAATGGAGCCTAAAGGTTGAGGAAAGTACATACAATATCCATAAATGAATATTTGTTTGATTGTGTAAGTAATTTATCTCTCTTAATTTAATGCCCTATAATGGTGAACATCAACCTCTATAGCTTGCAACTTTAGAAATTCCACATGTCTTTATAATTGACTTGACCCTATCTATTCCTCTCAGCTAATACACACTACAAGACCTTAAAATAACATGAATTCATCACTTTACACTCATATAGAAGCTTGGAAATAATTTTTCAATAGCTCAATTTTGCTCCTTCAGCGCTATAAGTTCACAATTGTAGTAATAGTAAAAAATGAAATGGCCCCTCTTTATCCTTTTATAGGCTCAAAGGGGTAAATTGTATTTACTACCCTACCTCCTTAACCATCACTTCACCCAATAAATTCAAATAATGGTATTGACATGATGTGTTATTAACACATTTTCCATTACCACTATTCTCCTTGTATTAATTGTATGTCATTTCCCATGCTTTTCCCAAAGTGCATGACAAATATAAAGAGTTAGAATGTTTTTTCATTCCAAATGTGGGAATCATATTTTACCTTAACTAACTTGTAGTTATGTTACGAATCCTACATACCCTTTTTTTCCTTATGCACTTTCACTTACATTTCTTTGCTCCCATATTCATTAATATAGACCATATCTTGGTACTCCATAGATAAAACACCCTTACCCCACACTAAAAGTTATCTATGGTCCTTCATGATAATGGAAAGAAGTATAAAAACCATGTGTTGAATATAAAACTAATCAGGGGCATGCAAATGGTTCCATGCTTTATTGAAAATAAAGGAAATTCTAACCTAATGGCATACACCTTAGTAGTGTGAAAAAAATAAAACTCTATTCAGATAAGTATAGTCACAACTGACTACCATTGAAATGACCAAGAAGAAATTATACATATAAATGATTTAAATTGCACACATCAATGGAATAGATAGTATGAATGATGAAGGGACCATCCTAGTGTACATGAATATTTATGGAGTGGCATATAAACTTGGATTCATATACTAAGACTTGCATGATATAAGCAAAAGTCTTGTGCTTCAGATGGCAATCATGCCAAGCTTTTTATTTGAATTTATCCACTCCCTCATTCTAGTGTATGATAAATCAAGATTTAATTCACTACAATAAAGAATTGAGGTGAAATTTAAAGGATGTTTCATCATCTAGTCATACTATGTGTATAATTTAGAGAGAAGGAATAATGAATTCCATTAGAAGAATTAATTCAATACCAAACACAAGTTTGAATGGTGTTATCTTGTTTAATCACTTGTAAGTGATTGGTAAGCCCATAATACTATAGACACATGATCATCCTAATCAGTTTATTTAATATTACATATCTTGGTCAATGTAGTTCCCAAGATCTTATTTAACACCTCAACTATACCATTGGCTTGGGGTTGATACAACATTATCTTATGGTGGGTGATCATGAACTCTACCAATAGGACATAAATAATCTCATTCAGGAAGTGGGTACCTTGATAACTAGTGAAACTCAATGGATAACCAAACTTGGTAATGATATTCTCCCAAATGAATTTGGTATCAAGAAGAACTGTATAATCTCATTTTATTATTTCTTTAACCTAATGAGCTATATAATCAGTGGTAGTGATAACATAATGTGCACCTATATGCCTCCCTACTAGGTTTATGGGGCTAAAAAATTTAATGGCCCATTTTTCAAAAGGTTCCTAAGACAAAATATGGCGAAGGGTCATTGTATCCCTCTTGTTTGGATTTATTACACACTATAAAATGTCACACTAGCATGTGTAAAGCTTAGCTTCCTTAAATAAGGTAGGTCACCATAAGCCAACCAAAAAAATATTTCATGTAGTAAATTCATCAATATAATGTCTTTTAGTGACACCTTCATGGACCTCATGGGTTACCTTAGAATTCTCATGTTTCATTACACAACATTGTATCACTTCATCATAAACAATCTTATAAATTTCTCCCCTAAATATAGAATATAGTAGTCTGAATAATGAGCTACTTATGTTTTGGATTACTAAGGTGAGATGGGGATGAGATGTTATTAAAAAATGAATATATATATATATATATATATATATATATATATTATAATTCCTTAAGGATGCATGAGATGTGGAAAAATTACATGCCAGGTAAATCATATTCTATGATGCGTGTCAGTTCACTAGATTCAATGTCTGAAAGATGGTGTGGAATATAACTGAGAACTAAAATTCTTAAAACAACACAATCCACCAGCAAATTAAACCATTTAATATTGGTTTATTGACCAAATACTTTAATTCCTCATGGTATGTGAAGAAGACAAATGGATTTTCTATCAAGTATTGAAAAATATTTTGGAGGGCATAGAACATAGATAATGCCTTGTACTCTCTAGTTGTATAGCTCCATTTGGATAGAGTAAGCTTAGATTTGTAAAGTATATAGGGTGATCCAAGTTAATCTCACTAGGATAAGCAAGTATAACATCAAATTTTATGCCATAAGTATCAACATGGATGTAGAAAGGATTCATCCAATATGGAAACTAAAGAATGAGTGTGGTGATAAGCTTATCTCTTAATGCAACAAAGGCTTTTTGGTGAGTACTAGTCCAAATGAACTGACCATTATGTCCTAGTATATCCAAAAATAAAATTAATATAATATCCATTATGCCCTAGGAAGATATTGGAACATAGAGGATGATGGTGATCTTGGTTGGGTCTACTAAAAGTCCATCACAGTAGATGACCTGACTAAGGAAAATGTTGAATGGGGTAGCAAAAAGACATTTATTCAAATTGAGATAAATCTAAAGATTATTAAAGTGATCAAGTATGAGTTAGATATTTGAACAATGGTCCTTCACTAAGTCGTAGACTGTCTAGTCATCAAGATAAACCTAAAGGAAATTATGGATAAAGTCCTTAAAAAATTAAACTATGATCTAGGAGAATAAAATAGGGGTATTCTTCAATCTAAATGACATGACATTATAATAAACATATCACCACTCAATTGAAAATATCATCTTAGGATTATCTTCCTCTTCAATGTAGACTTGATGGTACCCTAAAAATCCATCAATATATTTATAAATATCATA
Source organism: Torreya grandis (assembly GCA_037957365.1). Classification (NCBI taxonomy): domain Eukaryota; kingdom Viridiplantae; phylum Streptophyta; class Pinopsida; order Cupressales; family Taxaceae; genus Torreya; species Torreya grandis. The sequence goes on along the minus strand of JARHVA010002918.1, from coordinate 1,142,093 downwards.
GCCAATAATTCCTTCAAGGATATATTTAGTGAAAGGTGTCAAGAAAGGGTTAATAACACAAGAAATATTAAGTAATTTGTAATCCAAAAAAATCCATATGCATCCATCCTTTTTCATACTTATTACCATATGACTCACTCACTTAGACTCATCAATAGGAATAATGACTCCCTCACACAAAATTATATAGATCTCTTCTTTGACGTGATCATTTAAATTGGAATTAATATAATAAATCCTTTTTCTAAATGGTTGAGTGCCTTATACCAACTTGATCTGTATTTTACCAAAATAAGAATGCAAACCCTTAATCTCAATATAGTTCCATGGGAAAACATCATGATACTCTCTCAATAACTCAAATACCTTAGTGATCTCAGTATCAAACCAATAATTCCCCATAATATCCATATTGGGTGCTTCTTCCATGATAATATTACACTGAATGGTCTGGAGAGGCTCCAAATATGGATGTTGTACATCTTGAATGGTGTCATAAACATTGTGAGAACCATACTCCATGTGTAAGACCAAATGATTAGTTGATAGTTCAAGAAGATCAAATACATCACATTCATTAATCTAAAACATAAATTTCTGCTTACCCTTTTAGATTTCTTCTCTTAGTGCATGATTTAGTATAGGTTCAAGTGGTGGATAGGATGCTTGATCATTAGATGCATGAAAAATAATCAATCCTTCCTTCTACATCCCATGTATGCTTAGAATATAATCTTTAACAAGGGTTGGGTCACTTAAAAAAGCTTAACACATAACTTGTAGTATAAGGTGTAAATACATCTGAGGGGATGAATATGACAACACCATAATCACGTTACTCTTAAGCAAATTAATATAACTTGTATTTATATGACACTCTTCATGGACATATCACACTTTAGCCCAAGTATGTGGAGTGACATAAAATACATGAACCCAGAGGTACTCTCAAACGAAATTTTCATGTACCATCCACATTATCTTACAAGCTTCAAGGTGAGGTTCAAGAGCTTGAATGCCACTATAACTAATAGCACTATGTATATGATTATAATGGTGAAAGTGATGGTGTAAATCAAAATAAATGTGATCCCAAGTAAGCAAACACTCTTGATAATTTCATTACCACCAATCAATTGTGCCATAAAAATATGAATGATTGATCATACTTGATCAATGTTAGAGTCATAAAAGGCTCCCAATCATTGTACAAACTCATAGACCTCTATTTGATCATAGAACCTCAGAGCTTCATGAAGCCCTATAGGTGGTACATCCATGATTTATCCATGAAGGATATTAAAAAATTTATGGCATTTGTGATACTTTCATTGAGTATTGTCACAACTTCCTATAACACCACATATTCTCCTAGTAAGATCATATCCACCCTAAGCCTAGTAGTCACATGTATTACTAGTGGTGTTAGAAATAGATTTTCCATGTATCCATTGTAAGATGCCATCAGGGGTGGGGTCATGGTGTTCATTACCTTGATATGTGACATTATAAATGTGGTTGATATCCTCATTAACATTGACCAGTCCAACATAGGGATGCTTGTGAGTATGTTACAATAGAATGACCACACATTTTTCATCATTTTCAAAGCTGATGTACTACTTCTTAAAGATAAAATAAATATTATTGGTGTAATTCCATGGATAACCCAACATAGTTTAGAAGTAATTAGCTTTGACCAAATCTATGACTTTAAAGTCAAATTTGAATGTAACATTGATGATATCCATGGTGGAATATTTAAGTACACCAATGGGAAAAGCATGAGTCTTGTTAGCCATGAATAACACATGGGGAAAAGGTTAAAAATATGGGATGACCATCTTCTACCTAGCATCATTTGTGATAACATTAAATTAAACACTAGTATCAACTAAGATATCTTGGATACCCCATCCATCTATTATGGTGTTAACTAATATCTCTTTATACCCTTTTGAGTTAGGTTGGATGGGAGTATCTTATCATCATGCATGGTTTAGATAATGATATTTAATAGGCCTTGGTGTATGATGCCTTAACCAATTATGCAATAATGGCATAATGTATTCATCAAGTAGTCATTTATATAGCTCTTGAAATACATCTTATGCCATGTCATGATGGTCTATTGATCTCTACATATCGACATGTTGAGCGATATCATGATCCTTAAGTAATTGAATCTCTCATTGAAATCCTATTACCAAGTTTATATTATACTAGAGAACCTACTTTTGCTACTAGGCATCATGATAATGAGTAGCACAAGGATTCTCATGCTGAACTTTATCAATAGGTGGATTGGACATAGATTGGGAGTAACCACCACTTTGTGTTGTAATATTAAATTTAGGTACCATTAGAGTGATAGGGAATAATAACTAATGTGGGTTTTTAATACATATCATGTTGACACCCTTCTCATTTATTTCCTTCATAACAATTATGTACAAGTTAGGGCACTCCTCCAGACAATGCTCATTTTTACAGAAGTCACATGTAGGATAGATTGGGAAATCACACTAGTAGTGATGAGGAGAACCAAACTTATAAAAATTTCATGGTGAAAAGTATACACCACTAAGTCTTCTACATCAACCTCTCCCATGATAACCACCTCAATTCTCTTGGTTATTTGAAAAAAAGGCCTGATGCATACCACAAGTGTGTACCTCATAAATGTTACTAATGTGATAATAATAATTGGTATCATCATTATATTCATCTCATATATTTTAATAATTTGAAACCTTTGACTAAGTGGCACATTGTAGAAGAGGACAATCTCAAACGCCGTGCTCTTCTTGATAGATTTCACAAGATTGATCTAGTATGAATTATATGTTCTTATAGGGATAATCATTTTAGTTATGGCCTTCAAACTCACAATAGACACACCATAATCCACTATGGGTGTCATGAGTGCTACATGAATTAATATTTTATATTTGAGATGCCATTATAGTGATATGAGCCTACATGAAAGGACTAATCCTTATATCAATACTACAAATAGCTTTAGAATGAAAGACAACTTTCAAGGCCTTTTATGGGTTGGTAAAAGTCTTTAGAGACAAGGTTCATCTAAAGGGGATAAAAAAACCTCCCACAAACCATTGAGCATGTTGAGTAACATTTATATAAAATTAGAGATTGGTGAGAAGTGTATTGAAACATGCATCATACTCATGTATGCGCTCAATGAGTTCTTACTTGATATATTTTAGTGTAACTATACTCTATTGATTGAACTAAAAAATGTCAAATTATTAGAGGAATGCTTCTTTATACTAATTATAATCTACTACAACTTATTGAGGATCATAATTTTTGTACCACTTATGTGCACTCCATAAGAGTGGTTACAAATTGGGTGCATTTTTGTTCAAAAGAAGTTATGCCATATGCTCTCCAGATGAATTCAAACTTATGAACATGCTCTATAAAATTATCCATACATTAATATTCAAGTAAGTAAAACATCATTTCATAGTATATGGTGGGTAGTTGAGGTGCTTAAAATGGTGGTTGCCAAGAAACACTTTTGAGCCCTCCTTTCCCTTAGGGAGAAGTTCACCACTTCCTCTTATGCCTCCTATTCTACCAATAAAACCACCACCAAATCCACCTCTCACACCTCTTAATATAGTATAAACACCTAAAACTTTGGGTGCTAAATTAGGTTTAGTAAATATAGTCAGGCTGATACTTTGCCCACTAGTTATTTTAGGTACACTAATCATTCCAATTTGGGCCATATAATTACTTTGTAAAGGAAAATAAATATATAATACATTAGTATCTAAAACTTTTTCTACTATGGTTTCTCTCACAAGTTTAGTCTCTAAATATATACTATTTTTATCCTAGTTGTGTATAATTATATCATCTAACTCAAAATCATGAGCTCACACTATGGGTGGGGAACTGGGTGTGTCCAACTTGGGTTCTTCAGTCACCACTTCCTAGTTTGCTTCTATATATACCAGAGCTGGTGTTGGTTATAGTCCAAAATTTGGGGAGTCATCCTTATGCTCTTTCACTTCCCTGTAGACCCATAAAACACTTACTGAGTCCTCCCATCCCCTTGATATGTCACTTATACCCATAATATTTTATCGAGATTCATCATATTTATTCTTCTGTAATTTTTACTAACTAGTTACCATACTGAACCAACAATTCTAATTCACAAGTACCCCTCCAACTGCAATACTCATGTAAAGAAGAGTTTATCCTTCCATGGAAAAAGTCTCAAGTTTGAAACCTATAAAGAGCATCTTTACCTCTAGTATAAAATGTCTGATGAGTGTCATTTAACTCTTCATTTAATCAATATTTCATATTGTTGTCTATCAAACCAAGGCCGATGTCCAAAGCTATTTGTAGCAAGGTTTATGGTGGTAGATCTATAGGTTGGTCTTTGGGGGGATTTTGATGATTCTAATCTAACTTTTACGAATGAAATAATTATTTTAAGGTAATTGATTGACAAAATTTATAAAAGAAGAGATCACTAACTAATTCAATCCTTTTCTCAAAATCAAAACACACTTTCACACTTGCTTGAAATTATTAATTTAAATTTAATTGACACTTGTTGAAACTATAAATCTAAATCTAATTCACACTTGTTAAAATTTCAAATCTAAATCTAATTCACACTTGCATGAAAATGTAAATCTATATCTAATTCACACTTTACTTAAAAATGTAAATTTAACTCTTCATTCACACTTGCTTAAAAAATGAAATACTATTGAAATGTAAATCCATAATTTAATATTTTATGAATAACTAAGACATGCAACGATTGAAGATACTTTGATTATCTAATAATGGAGAATCAATTTAACATAAATATAAATACTATATAAAAATTCTTGGTTCCAAGGAGAGTGGGCGCTTTCTCTTCTTAGATTCAGGAATGAAATCTACTTAATACTAAAAACTAGAATAATTCTGCATTAACTCATGAAATTTGGAAAGTTTACAATATTCTTGGAGATCAAAATGTAACTATATTCATTACTATTTTACTCTAGATAAAAACATACATATTTATAATCATTCCTTAGACTAAAGAGAATATGCTAAAAAATATAAATACTAGTCAATTTGTTGCTCCCTAAAGATAGGAGATTCAGATTGATTATAATCCTAGAGAATCCAACTATTATCACAACAAATATACTATCCCTATAATAGTTTTAAGGTCTAAATATACCAATATTTAATCCTTTAAAATAGGAGGAAAATATTTCATTGATGTGATTCTAGATATATTCATCCTTCTTTCTTACAACTCCCATATTTATCAAATATTGGATCTACAAAGTCCATAGAAATAGACCTATAAGGTCTGTAGATTCTAGATCTACAGTGTCTATAGAAGTAGTTCTACATAGTCCGTAGAAGTAGTTCTATAGATTTTATAGAAGTGGTTCTATAGATCCCATAGATATTGGCTGAGTGAGTCTGTAGCTTCAAGAAATTAAGGTCACAACTGAAACTTCTCCAAAATGTTATTTATACCATCCTTCTTGTGTATTCTTCAAAACCAAAATACTAAAACATGCTACTTGTTAGGTATAAATGAAAAAAATAGTAATTCAACCTTTGGTTTGACATAAATGAGATAAAGTAGCTATTTTCCATGCAATAGTTAGCTAAAGGTCTATTATTTGCATAATATTATATCCTTAGAGAGATGAGATGAAGGAAATTCCATGTCAATAATGAGCCATATTTTGGGCTCATCATCTCCCCTAGAATTTACCTTTTATAAGTCCTATTACAAACATTTAGATAGCTCCATTGGTTCTTGGCCTATTTTCTATGCCATTTCTAAGATCATATTCATCAAATTCATCTTTGATATGCTGATCTATATTACATGTAAATATTTTATATATTTGAACAATTCTTTTCCATATGCTAAACTATTCATCATATTGTGGTGCCTAAGTTTTCCATCCAAGAAATGGTATGATAAACAATGGAGGTTTATACCTCATTCCAATCCATATTTTCTTTCCTCTGAAGATTTATTACTTCTATAATTTCTTCAAAAATTGCTTCAACTCTTCTTCTACTACACCTCAGATTGTTAGGAGACATAACTTCTCATCTTTTGAGAGATACTGATAATTGGTCCCATCTTTTCACACTAGTAGTAATAAATGAATCAAAGCTTTGTATTAAAAATAGGTCAAATAAAATAATATATTTATACAAAGATTCTAAATAGTGGTTTTTTATATCAATATTTAAACAAGCTCTCTTGAAATTATGGTCAATCAATCTCAGAATGGAGAAGGATAGTCTGATGCATAACCTTATAGTCTTAATATGATCTATATATTATTCAAATATATTTTTCCATGCCAACTAATTCTTGAAAGTGGAATGAAGTACTCTCAATTGAACTTATCCTACATGTAAATTTATCAAAAATTTATTATGTTCATGATCTCCTATTATCAAATCATGCAAATAAAATTCACAAAGGTGATCCTGAGTATCAGGCCCAGAACTGTAGAATATTTCCAAAATTTAGATGGACCCAAAATCTTATAAGGAATATATTATGATATCTTAATAATTTACTATCTATAATTTTTTTCAAATATGAACAAACTATATTCAAGAGCTGGACTTCTACAAGCCAAGAGAATCTCTCCTAATTTGCAAGCATTCTACAAGTCTTCCTCCAACTCTAAGTTTTAGTTTCTAATATTTATTTTTCATTTTCCAATCTCTTATTGGTAATGAATAAAAATTCATTCTTCTATTTGATTTATTGATATTCCTCTTGAGCTTGATGTAACATTTCTAATGGAGGAATATATATATATATATATATATATATATATATATATATATATATATAACTAGTTTCACATCGTTGATCACCAAAAGTTTTCAAAGAAGAGGTAGGCTGACTATCCTTAACATAAAATGTTTGAGAATAATTCAAAAAATTAGTTTTTAAATTTCTATTTTATTTCTCAAGACTCTTTATATATGTCCATGAATTGATTTCTTCCTCATCTTTATACTCTATTATTTCTTCCCATTTATTAACTTTAAAATAAAAATTCAAAGATGTTTCTAATTTTTGTACTAACATAGAGTTGAGATGATCCTTAATTTGTAGTTGGCTGAGTAGATTTGCAATAATTGATGCTTGTTTTTGAATCAATTTTTGGGCTTTAGAAACTTCCATGGTTAGCTACATGACAAGATCCTCGGGAATAGATGGTTCTCCTTCTTCAATGTATATAGAGCTTTACCTTTGTCTAATGGAACCTCAATTTGATCATTTTGTTCTCCTATTGAATTGTGGTTCCCTTATTAGAGAGATTTCTAATTCCTCCAATGGTTACATGGCAGGGCTTTCAACATGTTCTTTCATAGGAGCTATTTTAGGAGTATCCCATTCTTCAATATTTTACTATTCTAAAGGTTGATATATTTGTTTAAGACTATCCAAAGTATTCACTACTTCTTGTTCATTTTCATCTAAAAGAATCAGCTTCCTTCTCCTTTTCTTAGTTATTTGGGCTACACTTGACTATTTTTCTACTGTAATAGTCAAACCCTTAGCCTTCTTAGGTCTTGTTAAGGCAACAACTTATCTTTTTAATTTTATTATTCTTGAGTAGAGGACTGGTTGTTTAACAGGTTCTTGAGGTTGTTATGGAGGCTCTGAAATAGTGAGGGTTTGAGTAACTTGAGATCTTGTAACCCTTCTTGAAGAGAGAGGAGTTTCCTTTACAATTGTAGGCTATTTTTTTTCCTTGAGCTCATTTGTTTGGTAGGTGTAGTAGCTATTAGAGATTGCCTTTATGATTGGATTGAACCTAATGTTCTAGTTTCTTCTTATATAGGTGGGACTGGAGTTTGTCTAATGACTCTATTTTCAAAGGCTTCCCAAACTTCTTGCCCTTGTTGTAGGAAATGATGCTAAATAATCAGGTGAATGAGGCCATGATGTTTGAAGGAAGCATTAGGGGTTGTGGTCATCACTTAGAGGTGACCATACAAGAAATATGGAAGGTTAATTTTGCATTGGGGGTTTTTCCTTTCATGTTTAAGATGTATTAGGATTTTCATGGCTTCTCCTCCCAAAAGACTACATTTACCTTCATAGGTGATATACTTGATTACCCATAATGTCACATACTACCATGGATTTGGAAGTGAATCTCCATGGATCCCCTTATCTTTCCATTTTGAATTAATCAAGCATATAGCTCTAGTCCATTCATTTTCATTGAATTGAGCAATTAGGTCATTAAATGGAATTCTTCCTGTTACTTTCATTTTATCATCTGGGATTTCTATGATTTCACTAATAACCTAACTAGATACTGGAATAACTATTCCTTCAATAGTAAAAAAATAGGAGTAAGATTTTTCACAAATTCACTTATGAGTGGTTTATGGAAGCCATAAAACTTCTAGATGAATGGTAACCAACCATTCACCTCAAATACTATAATAGAAGCCCTATCATTAAGGAATTTTGTTGCGTTTTTTGCTTTTGACCTTGTCTTTTACCCCATTCTTTCCTAAATTTATGAATATGAACCAAATTAACACTGATTGTGTAGAAGTTTTCCAAATTTAAACTAGGGTTTACACTTATTTTCCTTTGGAATTCGTAGAAGAAAGTATCTGGTGCACTTCATAGAGACTAGTAACTTCTACGAGCATGCTATGTGTGTGATTTTAATTCTCTATGAGCTAGTGCTAGTTGTAATAATTATTTTACATATATTTTGGCTTCACTTAATGTCTATAGAGTGGGACTAATAACTATTGAAGTGACTTGAACATTGACATGATCGGTTGAATGATGGCATGGCATGGTGGTAGTTTTATTGCTCACATGGAGGGGATAGTTATTTATTATGATACCATAGATTTTTGCCATATTTGATCAATAATGATTAGAGACACTTTTATTTTGAGGATTTTTATAGGATAATGTCATCATAATGATAATGATGTAATTGATTGTATTGGATATATTTATCCATTATGACATGTGCTCCCTCATTTCTTTCTTTTGTATCCTATGATTATTCCTTTCTTTAGGGAATAAATGATCATCTAGTTGTAATTTTTCATCCCTTTAGGATTAACCTTATTTAAATCAAAAACTTATAATTCAATAAAACATGAATAAATAAACTTATCACTCAGTTATTGTTACCTTAGATCTTGTTCTTCTCTTGTCATTTATCCTATACAAGTAAGTTTACATGAATTAGTTAGCATACTTCAAAACAAAAATCTGAAGTTTCATTGAATGAGGAAATCATTCAAGATTGCATGATCAAAATTTTTTTCTTAGTTTTTGCCCCTTGACTAGCCATTACTAGTTTTCTAGTCAAAGCCCTTTTTAGCAATGCATAACCAACCAACAAACTAGTTTTCTAGTTATGCATTGTCAATAACGTCCCTAAAAGGATTTTCACTATCGATTTTTTTTTTTAATAGAGAGAAATCATTGAAGGACAAGTTCCCTAGAGGAAAATGATTCCTCCAAGAAAGCTATTTCACTTTTTATTTTTTTTACAAATTCATCTTTACTAAGAGGTTTTTGATAAAGTTTCAGTCTATACCCATTAACTAGAAGAGTCCTATTGTCATCAATGAGAATCAACTTGATAGAACCATTTTCAAATACTTCCTCTATTTGATATGGTCTTAACCACCTTGTTTGTAATTTACCTTTGAATTGTTGAAATTTTGAGTCAAACAATAATGCCTAGTCTCATTTCTAAAACTTTTATTGTATGATGTGTGAGTCATGCCAAATTTTCCTCTAATTTTGCACCAATTTAGTCCTCTATACTGCTTCAATTATTATTTCATCAAGTTGATTGAGTTTATGAGTCTCTCTTTCTATACTTTTTTCAATTCAATTCCCACTTCTAATATTGTTTTCAATGTTTGTAATTCAAATTCAATAGAGAACAATGGTCTCTTACCATAAACTAGCTCAGAAGGAGAGAAACTAGTAGTTGTTTTCCAGGTGGTATTATAGGTGCAAACTACCTCTGGTACTTTATCTACCCAATATTTTCTACTGGTACTAACAATCTTAGTTAGAATGGTTTCCAATTCTTTGTTGGTGACTTTAACTTGTCCATTAGCTTATGGGTTATATGGAGAAGACTTCATATGCTAAGCTTGATAAGTCTTCATGAATTGTTCTATCATATCCCTTGGAGCACTAAATCTTTACATAATTATAAAATATAGCAAATATACTACATCTTCTTCTCAATCATGTGTTAAAACTTCAAATTTTTCCCATTTGGTAACATAGTCTATGCAGACTAATAGATATTCCTTTCCTCTAGATGGTGGATCCACAGGTCCTATAAAGTCAATTCCCCATTTCTCAAATGGTTCTAAAACTAGATGAGAATGGAGAGGCATCTCTGCTAAAAGAGTGGGTTGTCCCATTCTTTGACATGCATCACATTTTTTGACATATCTTTTTACTTGTCAGTGAAGGGAAGGCCAGTAGTAGCCTACTCTTAGGATTTTGTGTATAGTCCTCTAACTTGAGTAATGTCCTCCTCCTAGTTCATCATGATAAGCTCTAATGAAATCATAGGCTTCATTATTGGTTACACACCTATGAAACACATGATCAAGTCCAAATTTAAATAACATTCCATTAATCCATTTAAAATAATAATTTTCTTTGATTAAATTTTTTCTTTGCTTTCTTGAAAAATACAGAGGAAACTTACCTGTAGCAAGGTAATTAGCTATATCAACAAACCATAGAGATTTTGTAGAAACAAAAAATAGTTGTTCATCTAGAAAACCATCCTCCACTGGTTGTTCTTCATTTGAAGTGTCAAGTCTAGACAAGAAATCAACAACCACATTAAATTTTCCTGGTTTATATATAATAGTTATATCAAATTCTTGTAAAAGCAGCAACCATATGATAATCCTTCCTCCCACTATTAGTTTTTTGGTAAGGTATCTAATAGTTGAATGGTATGTATAGATAAACACCTTATAGCTTGTTTTAGATTATGGTAAAAATAGGTTTTGAAGGGACCCCAAAACCCTGTACAAGGAGAAAGATAAACATTAAAGCACAACCAGGTAAACACTAGAACCTGATAACAAAAAGAACCAAAACCAGGTTTTACAGGGACCTATAACTGACAAAAAAGAACAAGAAAAAATAGCTGTCAAAACACTGATCTGAAAGATAACCATATGGAATAGCAAGCTTCCAGATCCGTAACCAGCAAACCAAAAAAATGACCGGTTTGCTGCCCCCAAAAAACCAATCAGCAGAAAGGAACTTTGGATGAATCTTTTATATTCGGATTTTTCTTTTTGCATGACCGAAGATTCATATCTAGAGGAGGGACCAAAGGCTTAGCCTTCTTTCTTCTGACTGCTGTCCAACCATCTTCTACCTTAGCTGCCTCAGCAACCCATGCCTCGGAAGACACTGATAGCTTAGACTAAAAAAGAAATTCTTTTTCAATTATGGTGTAATTTATTTCAGTAGGTATCATATTTTTGTTGATATAATAGATAACATGCATGTGATCATTCTCATATTTTTGTCCCAAGACTGCACCCATTACTATGTTGGAATCATCTATACTAGGGTAGTACTAAGCTTGGTTTTGATTGTTTTAAAAGCTTGTTGGAAATTAAAACTCCACACAAACTCACTATCCTTTGTGAGAAAAGTAAACATAGAAACAACTATTTTACTAAAGTTATCTATAAATTATCTATAATAGCCAATATGTCTTTAAAAAAAAAATAGCCTCTAATTGTGTATGTGGAATGGGCAGGTTGGAGATTATCTCAACTTTATTGGGATCTATTTGAATTCCTCTTATAGAAATATGATGTCCTATCACTATTCCTTGATCTATCATCAAAAAAAAAATTTCGTGACTTAATGATAATTTATGTTCCTCACATATTTTCAAAACTCTTTCTAAATTAGTAATATATTCTTCATAGGTTTCTCCATGGACTATGAAATCATCCATGTAAACCTCCACATAGTCATTAGTGAGGTCAAAAACTATTGTTAAGACTGCTCTTTGAAAGGTTGTCAGAGCATTATAAAGTCTAAATGAAAGTACTCAATAGGAAAATGTTCCCCAAGGATAGGTGAATGTGGTTTTATCATTATCTTCAACTCCTACCATTATTTGGTTGTATCCACTAAACCCATCTAGAAAAGAGAAATATTTTTTCTCTGCCAAATTGTCTGGAACTTGGTCAATGAAAGGCAATGGAAAATAATATATTGAAGTGGCTTTGTTCAACTCTCTATAATCTAAACATACACACCATTTCCTATTCTATTTAGGTAAAATTACCAATGGTGAAACCCACTAGCTATCTAAAATGGGGTAAATAAATCCTATATCTAACAATTTTTGAATTTTTATTTTGGTCTTTTAATGTTGGATTTATTCTTCTTTATGGCTATCTTACTATTTTTATTGATTCTATGTAGAGATGATGTGTACATACACTTGGGTGAATTCCATTCATATAAATTTAGTCCCAAAAAAAAGCCTTGGTGTGTCATTCTAAGACTTCAAAAATTTGATCCTCTTCATCTTTTGTTAGCCAACTATTGATGTTCAATAATTTTCCTAGCAACACCATGAGAGGTTTAGTGCTTAGATTATTAGGTTCCAATTTCTTAAATTCACTCACTAATGAATTCAAAAGACATGGATGAGGAAGTAGCATATGGAATTTAGTTACATTTTTAATAAATCCTTTTCTAGGAGGAATAACTCTTGCTAATGGGTAATGAAGTACACTCAATAAATGGGTCTATTATGTTTCTACCCAATTCCAAATATTTAATTGAATCAACATGTGATCATATGATGAATAAGTAGTAAAAAGTTTGAGATAATATGTCCTAGGAAATTCAAGAGAGTTCATAGAATCTAGACTGGCTGAGTCCATAGATTCTAGATTGGTAGAGTTCATAGATTTTAGACTAGTAGAGTCTAAAGATTTTGGATTGGAAGAGTCCATAGATTCTAGACTGGAAAATATTTCTATTGAATTGTTATGTTATTCATAACTTTGGATTACTTATTCATTTAATTCTTCTAGATGCTCTTTAACTGTAATTATAGCTAAAGATGAAAAGTCGTTTGTTATATTGTCTAGCTTATCTACCCAGATTTTTTTTATGTGGTTGATTGAAGGTTTTGTAAGAGGGCACAAAGAAATGTTTTTGGATTTTAAACCATTGGAAATGGTCATGTTTCCTGACCTAAAATCAATTAGTGCTACCACATTAGCTAGCCATGGTCTTCATAGGATTAGGGGATATCCTAAATTCTTGGTTTTGCACTACAACACCATAAAGCCAATTGGATACTCTAAAGATTCAACAAGCACTACAACATTCTCTATAGTTCTTTTTAGTTTTTCCATAGATTGATCTACCATTTGAAGGATGGTAATGGTAGGTTGAATTCCCATTAGGGATAGTGTTTGGAGAGTATTATTTTTGATGATGTTGATTGCTACCCCTAAATTTACTAGAACATTTGGAATTTCCTTTCCTCCTATTGTGACTGTTATTATAGGACTACCTGGGTTTGCATACTTGGTTATTAAGACTTTTCCTACTAACAAATCAACAAGCTTTCCATCAACATGTATGGTTTTTGGATACTATTTCTTTCTTCCAGGTGCCTTGACATAAATTCTTGATGATTTTATTTAATTCAAGAATATCCCTAGTAGCTTGTAGTAGGGGTACCTCACTACTCATCTTTTGAAACTCATGGATCAAATCCATTTCTTCTTTGGTTTCAATTTTTTTAATCTCTCAGGGAAAAGAGCTACTAGTATAGTGACATTTCCCTTATGTTTATCAAAGCTTTCCTCACTTTCAATTTCTTTATTATTTAGTTGAGATTGTTTTATTTCTTCATTTTCATTTGGTATTTAAAAAATGAGAATTGGTGGTTATTTTATAGTTTTCCCTGATCTTAACTGAATGTCAAATTATTCAATTTCTCCTACATTCATTGTGTCATCTTGTTCACTGACATAAATAGGTGGTGGGTTCTTATTATTTGAATTGGCTATTGGTTGTGTAGGAATGAGGGACTAATTAACTTGTTCTAGATGTTAGAAAATAGGGGTGGAATTATAGTTTGCTAATGTGGTGGTCTTATTGGTTGATTGTATTTTGGATTAGGATTCTATTATGGATTCCATTATGTATGTGACTATTGTTGGGGCACCCATGGCTATTATGGCATCATCCATGGTTGAGGTGGTATCCATTCTTGTCCTTGCCATGGAATTTGAGCTGATGGTATCTGTGTTTTTTCCCACATAGATGGAGGAATTGGAACATTCCATGATGATGTCTAAGGGTTACCTATATTTTTGGAAGAAAACTGTCCTTGGTGCTAGTTTTGTGGAAAAACTCTCTACCTCTAGATATGGTTTAGCTCTTCACTAGATTGAACATTTTATTTCATTTGAGTTTTTAAAGTGGGTAGATAAGTATAATGATTTGTGTCATGATATTTTCCTTCATAGATTCCATAAGATGAAATGTTTGTTTTATCCAAAGGATAGTCTCTAAGGGCATGTTTCAACCTACATTTAGGATAGTATATTACCAATGGTTCTATTGGATTGGATTTAACTTGAAGACCATACAATGTAGTATTGAGTGTTACCAAAATATCTACTTTCAAATTAGAAAATTCTTCCATCAATTTACCCATTTCATTGGATTTCCATAGTCTTATTCTCATAATCCTTGGTTTTGTCCTGGAGTAGTCAGTATAGAGTTATAAAATCTGATGAAAGGTTAGTTTATTTGTTTCCTCCTCCCATTAGATTTAATGCATCTCTAGTTTCTTCATCTAATCCTTTGAGGAAAACAAGTTTCAATACTTTCTCAGTGAGTGGGTAACTACTCTGTTTAAGAACAAATGTAAATCTATCTAGATAGTCTTCCAAGGATTCATCATCATTTTGTTTGATTTTAAAAAACCTTCCTTTCTTTATCATACCCTGTAATAATATCAATACTTGTTTATAAATGTAGTTTATATTTCATCCCATGTGTCAATGGAGTTACCTGGTAGACCCATGAACCATCTCATGGCTGCATCTTTGAAAGTAGATGGGAATAATTTGAGTTTCATATTGTCTATTTTATAGTCATAAGTTTGACAAATTACTTTAAATTCAAATAGAAATGGATTGGGGTCTTTTGTATATCTTCCCCAAAAGTTTGGAAAATTAGTAGGAGAAATGTTTTTCATAGAAGTTTGATCATTAGGATCTGAAATAATGGGAAAGGAGAAAGTCCTCCCTGGTACTAAAACTTTTTGGTTTTATTATTCAGCCATATCTTCTTCTTCTTCTGATGGTTCTTCAAAACTAGGATTAGCTTCCCAATGAATTTTGGTTGAAGGTTTTTCAAATTATTCAAAACTCTCTTCAATGATGGCTTGTTCAAATACTTCTAAATATTTTGCAAATTCTAAATACTCTCTTCTTGAAAATGGATGTTCTGGGTGAATTCTTCCTATAGGACTTGGTTGAGACAACACTCTAGTCCCAACTAATATTTCAAGAGAATCCTAAAGATGTGATTTGATAGCTGATTCAAGGCTCTTAGCTAAAGATGATGAAGGACTTCCTTCTTGGAGATCTAAATTAGAGATTTTATCTTTTGTTTTTGGAGGGTATTTAGGGACAAACCTTGTTTTAGAATCTCTAGGTAGAAACATAAATTGATTACTCTTTATTTAATTTTTATTTATTTTATGTTTTTTTTTAATATAGACCAATAAGGTTTACCTTAATAAAACTTAAGAATTTCCTTGTTAATGCTTCCAAAAATGATGAGTGTTGTTTAACTCTTCATTTAATCAATCTTTCAGATTGATGTCTATCAAATCAGGGCTAGTGTCCAAAGCTATCTACAGTAAGGTTTGTGGTGGTAGATCTATAGGTTGGTCTTTGGGGGAAATTTTAATGATTATAATATAACTTCTACCAATGAAATAATCCTTCTAAGATAATTTATTCACACACTTTCTAAAATAAGAGGTTACTAACTAATTCAATCCTTTACTTGAAATCAAAACACACTTTCACACTTGCTTGAAATTGTAAATTTAAATCTAATTCACACTTGATGAAATTGTAATTCTAAATCTAATTCACACTTATTGAAACTATAAATCTAAATTTGATTCACACTTGCATGGAAATTTAAATCTATATATAATTCACACTTTACTTAAAAATGTAAATTTAACTCTTCATTCACACTTGCTGGAAAAATGAAATACTATTGAAATGTAAACCTAGAATTTACTATTTTATGAATGACTAAGATATGCAATGATTGAAGATGATTTTATTATATAATAGTGGAGAATCAATTTTACATAAATATAAATACTATACAAAAATTATTGGTTCCAAGGAGAGTGGGCCCTTGCTCTTCATAGAGTTAGGAATGAAATCTACTTAATATTGAAAACTAGAATAATTCTGCAATAACTCATGAAATCTAGAAAGTTTACAATATTATTCAAGATAAAAATGTAATTATATTCATTATTATTTTACTCTAAATGAAAACATAAATATTTATGCTCATTCCTTGAACTAAATATAGTATGCTAAAAAATAGAACTACTAGTCAATTTGTTGCTCCCCAAAGACAAGAGATTCAGATTGATTATAATCCTAGAGAATCCAACTATTATCACAAAATAGTTATACTATCTCTATGATAGTTTTAAAGTCCAAATATATCAAGATTGAATCCTTCAAAATAGGAGGCAAATATTTTGTTGATGTGATTCTAGATGTAGCCATCCTTCTTTCCTACAACTCCCATATTTCCTAAATCTTAGATCTAAAAAGTTCATAGAAATAGACCTATAGGGTTAATAATTCTAGATCTACAGTGTCCATAGAAGTAGTTCTATAGAGTCCACATAATTAGCTCTAAAGAGTCCATAGAAGTGGTTTTTTAAAGTCCATAGATGTTGGATGAGTGAGTTTGTAGCTTCAAAAAACTAAGGTTAAAACTAGAACTTATTTAAAATGTTATTTTTGTCATTATTCTTGTGTATTCTTCAAAACTAAAGCACTAAAACATGATAATTATTAGGTATAAATGATGAAATGGTAACTCAACCTTTGGTTTGACATAAATGAGATAAAGTAGCTATTTTTCATGAAATAGTTAGATAAAGGTCTATGATTGGTATAATTTTATATCCTTAGAGAGATTAAATGAAGGAAATTCCATGTCAATAATGAGCCATATGTTGGGCTCATCAACATCTAAGATATAGACCATATGGTTCTTAGAAAAAGTGGAACTGAGCTTCCTCTGAAAAATAATAAGTAAAAACTACATAATTTAAGACATAAATATTCAACACCCCATGTCACCAAACATCAATAGCATGCATCCAAGGTGATCCCAAATATGATAAAGCCATCTTACACTCTAATTTTCAAACTATCTTTCATCCATGATTTCTTGATCACTAATGAGTATAGGCCATGATCCAAACATGTATATTAATAGGTAACTCTACAAAGAACATCTCATATAATGAATTGCATATATTTTGTTCAACCCATGTGCATGTAGAGTTTACTAGTTTGTGAAATGGTACTAAAAATTTATCCCTAACACTAGTAATCTATCTTTCAATGTTATCAAGTGACATTTGTTTGAGAATTTTACATCATAACACAAATAAATACCATGGGTCCTGATAATGGAATCAAAATGTTGTGTTTTTCCCCTCTATTTAGGCATAACTTTCCTTAGGTGTATGTTAAAGTGACTACAAATCCAAAATGCTGGCATGTTAGCATTTCATATAAGAACAAGTTCTTATGCACTCACTTAAAGCACATAGTGAGGGACTAGTTCCCATTGGTTTTATTGCATGAACTTATACTAACATACAATGGTGCTTGAACACATCCATTTTACTTGGTAATTAACTAGAAATATAAATACATAGTAACTATGGACCTAAACTCAGTTAACTAGACAACATATAATATGACCAACATCATTGTTTCCATAATCAAAATAACATTTAAGCAACATGTGTTCCATTAATCATATTGAAAAGTGATTCATAGGTTACATAAACAAATGTATAGTGAAACTCAATTATATAACTTTATGTTATCTAGTTGAGTACAATAATGACAATATCACAATAGTAACCTCAACCACATCAACACAATAATAATTAAAAACATCAAAAATTCATATTTAGGGGTATTTATACTTGGTTTTCCTTAACCAATAAGTAACAATCATAATCACACTCATACTGACTTGTCAAATATCATCAACACACGTGAGTCATGGAGGTGAATTATATTGATTTCCTAAGGATCTAGGCCTTTGTACCCTTATATTCTCTCTTCAGTGTTGGATCCTTATTGCTAAGTGCCTATATTTCTATGGGCCTATGCTAGATTTATAGTTGAATTAGTCTCTTTCATCCCTTTGAACCTCTCCCTAATTGTATCCCACTTCACATGTTCTCTGTAAGTCCTCTACTAGTGTTTTGAGTCCTTCATTCTTGGGTTATCCATTTATTATGCATATTTGCTCTAAATAGGTCTTCTTGTGCCATGGAATCCCATGCCATTATCTTCTATGTCATGACTCTTCTGAATCATGCTTATTCTATACCATGATTATTATACACTATGATTCTTATACATCATGCTTCTTCCAAAAAGGATAGCCAAAATTTTGGGTCTAACAACTTCATTTAGAGAGTAATCTACTAGGAGGTCTATGTCAATGAGATCAACATAGCCTATGAGTTAGAGGGATATTTAGAATAGGCCTCATATTGTGTTATGGGTCCTCTAAAGAGTAAACCATGATGAAATGATCCTAATCCTATTATAGATGCCCTTTCTAAGAGATAGTGAGAGACATGAGATGGTTGATATGATATATTAATGTATATATATTTTTGAGATGTATCATTATATATACACATTCGAGTTATATATACACATAGGATTCATTTTGGGTGTTGGATGTGTGTTATGGATATATCATGGACATTATGGAATGTTATTATTTTTTTCATGTATTGTATATGACATAGATGGATGGATATTGTATGGTAATTTCTTTCCTACTTTTTGATTTATAATAACACATGTTAAATTTTTTTCATCTTTTTATTATGGGATAAAATGGTAAAATGTAAATAACATGTATGGATCGTTAGGTATCTTCCTTTTTTTATTTTTTTATTTGAATTGGAATTACAACATGAATAATTGAGTACTATTTGATAAACTTAATTTTTAATTTTGCATAAAACAATAATCACAAATGATATGAAAAAATCATGATGAGTATTTATGTTTCATGCGTAAGGACTAGAAATATGTATTTATGTAAAAATAAGTACTTAATGATATGAAAAAAACATAATCACATTATTTTTTAATACACAAAATAATATTTACTAAAAAAATAAGAAATCAACCTATTAAAATAAAGGACACGATGTAAAAGTGACAAACACATACTAAAATTGAAAAACACATATAAAAAGTTTAATTAAAAAGGTAAAACTGAAATATAAGAATTTGAAATAGATCATAAGATACACAAGAATAATTAAATGACAACAAAAAAAAAAGTGAAAAAAAATTCTAAAGCAAATAACACTTATAAGGAGCACATGACTTGAAAAACATCCTATGGATAGGGTTAGGACTTTTGGTAGCCAATATCCATGATAACATGTGGATGATCAATGACGAAACCCTAAGATAAATATATGAGTTTGGATGGGGATGTGAAAAGGATGAAACCATGATTGGGGGAATAGGATGATAGGTATGATAGTGGTTGAGTTGACCCTAGAGAACCCATGTCTCTAAGCATTACTAACATAATCCACCATAGACAAAGTTCATGTAGGGATTTTAGGCTAAATGTAATTCTCTCAATATGATAAGTGATGAAAAAATGAGTGATTATTGAAGTGTTAAGTGTTTTATGAATAAAATAATTATTTACATCCCAATAAAAATGAGTGAGTGAATGACTACATCATGGACATGATAGATAGATTGGTAAATGTGTATAGGTAAAGTGTTTGTGTGTGGTTGAAATGTTTATTTGAAAGTATGTGTGGAAATAGATGTGATATAATAGGTAATATATAAGATGTTACTCTAACATGAACAAGGACATAGTTATATAAATATAGGAATCAAACTCTAAGCTAATATTATATGAAATGGATGGTGAGACAAATGACAATATGGGAATACACAAGTGACAACTGCAATGGAATGCCCCCAAATAAGTAGGGTGGATATAGACAATGGATTATTCATGGTGATAGAAACCTATTTTTCACCATGGTACTTTCCTAAAGTGCTAATAAATTGGTTTTCACTAATGGATGTATTATTTTTTATTTTTATTTTCTCTTTTTTCTTTTTTTTTTTTGATTTTTTTGATTTTTGACTTTTTTCTATTTTTTGACATTTGTTTTGATTTTTTTAAAATTTAATATATAAATAACATCATTATAAAAATTTAGGAATAGAATATAGTAAGGTTCATGATGTTCATAGGCACGTCAATCTCCTCTCCATCTTCAGTAGCCAACCTATAAGCTCCATATCCATACTTGGAAATAATGACATATGGGCCCAACCAGTTGGGTTCAAATTTTCCTTTAATATACCTCTTGGAATTATTATTCCTTTAGTTTTAATTTAGAACAATATATCCAATTTAAAATTACCTAGATTTAATCTATTTATTATAGCTATGAAAAAGGTGATTTTGGTAGACTTGTAGATGGTTTAAGGCATTGAACATTATCATAGAAGGTCAAGTTCAGTAAGATGTGAAATGTGATAAGATTTGTCATCAATAATACTTTATATAAATATGTGTAAAGATGTAATATAGACTTATATAGGTATAATGTACTTGTTTCTATAGACAAGTGAATATAGGGTTACCTTCGTGGGTATGCATATGCTAGTGTGGTATTCCCAGAGGGTGGGATAATATTGCATATGCCAGTCATGAAAAAATGTGTTATAACTCATTTAAGGATTCATAGAATGATTTTATTCATTTATTTTAATTGGCCATTACCTTGTGGGTAATATGGAGTGGACCATGTGTGTTTTATATGGTAGGTTGAAGGATTTTCTATTATCAGAGATGATAATAGATGGGATATCAAAACAACAGACAATCTGGTTTAAAATGAATTTTGTTAGTAGAGGTTCCTAGGTTCACCAAAATATTCTAATTATAAGGATAAATCTTAAAATTTAAGGAAGAGCTTGTGGGAAAGGAAAAATCATTACTCAGTATTCAAATGTATACTAGGATTGCATACGTTTACATAATCTTGAGTAATCCTATGACTATTTACTTAAACAAATATTTAATGGTAATAGTCAGGTATGATGACATAGTTTTCAAACTCACAGAGAAAAGAAATTTTTATTATTCATTAATATAAAAAGATTTGTAATAGTTGGAAGTAATTTGTAGACATATATAGAGGAATATTATCAATTCATAGAGTTATTATACAATATCACCCAAATTCACAATGAGTAGATAATATCAAATAGAAGACAAAACCTTTTTTTTCATGATATATAGTCTTGTAACACATATCAATACCCAAAAGTTATATCTAACATAGGAAGTGTAAAGATATTATATTAATCATTAATTACTAAATTTTCTTACAATATTCATATTATAAAAAACTCATTACAATTTCATTTTAGATATCCAATATTATACTCATTCCTTCAAATTTTTAATAAGAAACTTTACTTAGAAGGCCTACGTACAATATTACCCAACACTATCTAACCCATTCTACTACAATTTATAGGAATATCTAATCTTAAAAAATATATTATCATAACCATGATGTCTATACTTGGTGTCTAGGTATGTCAACCTGTATTCTATTGTTAAATATTCCATGTACATGATCTCAAATAAAAATAGAATATCTTCGTAACAATATTATAGAATAACTACTAACCAAAAGAAACCATGATCTGTATCCACATGGTAGGTTCATATATGTGAGTGGTTAGTGTACACATTCCCAAACTAAAACATTCATGAACTTAAAATTTTGTCTCATCTTGAGATAAGATCTCAAAGAATTAGGAGTTTTTAGAACAAAAGATAAGGAGAATGCACTAAAACTGTAGATCACTCAAGGTGTTATTTGTCAGTTTTTACCCATTGTGAACTACTTAGCTACCCTCACATGTTTTCAACTAAGTAGTAAGCCAATATACCACCCATTTGGGTTTTAATTAGACTATAAAAACTATATGGTCACCCTTATGAGTTTTCAACTAACCTAGCCTTATGGGTTCTTATGGGCCTACCAATCAAAAATATGATAGGCAAAATTTAAAAATTCCCCATTGCAAAAAAAAACATAGCTAGATGGAGGATGTTAGGTTGTGGAGCTAAAAGCTTCACTGATGCAGGCATTGGAGGAGGTTTCTAAAGTGTCACAAACACCGACATCGATCAGGCCAACCGACGTCGGTAGGATTAGATAGGAAGAGCAACTAATGTCGGTCAGGATTGGCTAGCGTCGGTCACCTCCAGGCAGACAGGGACCGACATCGATCGCCTGTGTAGTTCAAAACTGTGAATGTTACAGACAATTTGTTAATGAACTGAGTGTTTGCATGTTAAGAGCCAATTTTAGACTCAAAGCTATGGATCTAATTATTGTAATTAGGTGTTTAATTATTGTTTACATGAGATTTATATAATAGACTCATGGGCTGTATTGTAATTTGTTCTAGTTTGAGTTGAGCAAAGTTAGCTCCTTTTATGTGTGAAGTGAGCAAGGGTGTTTTTCCTAGTTCCACAGTAGTACCAAGTGTGGGTGCTAGTTTTGGAGAATCAGAAGGGTTCTTCAGGTGTGTAGGATCTTGGTCAGTAGGTGTGCAAGGCCACGTTTGGAGATCTACATGGTAAGTAAGATCATTGATCTACAGGTGTATGTGTGTGTAAGGTTTGCAGGTGTGTAGAACCAGGTTGATCTATAGATGGCATCAAAATCAAGGTTACAGCAACACAACAGGGAGCAGGATCAGGTGGGATCTACTTGGAGTACGGTGTGTGCTCGGCTGGAGAGCAAAGAGGAAGGCAAGGAAGTTCCTTCCATAAGTAAGAGCATTTGGGTTGCAGGTTGTTGTAGTTCAGGGGAGATTTACTTAAATTATGATTGAGTACTTGGAGTGCGTGGAGCACTTGTGGAGTGCATGGAGCACTGGTGTACTGGCAGTAGTGGATACTGACTGGTTGGAGGTGAACACCAACTCTGTGTTTGAGTTGTGTGTTGGGACCGTAAGAGAGAGAGCTTTGAGGAAAGAAGTACTGTACACTTGAGGTGTGGGAAGCCTCAGTAAGGTGGAAGAGTGTGGCATCTCTTTATTTTATTCTTTTTTGGATGAGTATTAATACAAGTTGTGTATTGTCTCTCATATTTTGTGTTGTTTTTGGTTTCTAGTTACTTGTTACTTTTGGTTAATTCTACATCTTAAGTTGCTTGTATATGGTAATCAATTGTGCTTCCACGGGTTCCTAACAGTTGGTATCAGAGCAAGGTTGTTGGCTCATAGCTTGATACCACTAACAGTTGGTATCAGAGCTAAGGTTGCAGGGAGCAGGTATCAAGGTGTTATTTGTCAGTTTTTACCCATTGTGAACTACTTAGCTACCCTCACATGTTTTCAACTAAGTAGTAAGACAATATACCACCCATTTGGGTTTTAATTAGACTAGAAAAACTATATGGTCACCCTTATGAGTTTTCAACTAACCTAGCCTTATGAGTTCTTATGGGCCTACCAATCAAAAATATGATAGGCAAAATTTCAAAATTCCCCATTGCAAAAAAAAACATAGCTAGATGGAGGAGACATTAGCAGAGAAATAGATGCAATCAACATTTTTGAATTAGATGGAACATTCTATGAATAACCAAAAGTAAAAATATTCATGTGGCACAACTGCTACTATAGTTGACTGGGAGGATTAATGGCAAGACCATCAATTATCAGAGTGATGATACTATCAAACTCAACCACATCTATATAATAATTATAAAAATTAATAAAATACTCTTGAATGCTATTAAAATTTTATTACAAAGGAATAGAAGTGTATAAAAATTTATAAATATCAATGCCCATAATAGAAAGGAAAATATATTTAGCAATAGTTATTTTTCCAAAAATATCCACATGTATATGGGTGAGCTTCTCAACATGGTGCTATGTTTAAATCCCATAAAAGTTGTTGTGTAACATATGAGTCTACCAAACCTAAAACTAGTGCATAAAGGAGTATTGAACTTGCAAAAACACTTGAAATGTAGACTTAAACCTAGTAAAAGTGATAGTGGGATTGCACACCATTACATACCACATCCACTTGGGATTTCCAATCTATCAACTGATGGGCCATAGCCATGGCCTAGCCAATTTTAGTAGTGAGGTTAGATTTATAAATCTCTAGGAAATCACATAACTCATTTGACTCCTCCTTAATAACTTGACTTTACAATTTGAGATGGTTGACTTGTTGGATGCTCACCCAATCCCGTGTAAGTTGGGCCACTAGATTTGGAAGTTTCATGTGATCCAACATAAAACTAGGGAACACAACTTGGGAGTAAAGTGTGGGGTAGGATTTTTCAATAAAATTAATAGTGTTACTGAGTGCACTCTATAGGTTGGATTTATCCTATTGTAACTAGGTCACCCTATTTTATAAAGAAATAATAGTCTACATGATGGAATCCTAAAAATCAGAATCACCCTCCAACTATTTAGCCAAGGAAAGATTAGAAACATCAAGAGATGCTTTAGTGGAGGGTGGGGGAATAATAGAGATAATAGTGGAGGTCATGGTGAGAAGTTGTTATAACAAAGTGATGGGGAATGAAAATATGGTGAAATGAGATGGTGAAAAAGGAACACCCATGAGGGATATGTGATATAACTTGGATGTCATAACATGATAAAGTTTTTAAGAAGCCTAACCTTAGGTTGTGAGGGATTGATAATATAAAAAGGTAAGAAGTAGAGTCCCAGATGGTGGTTATGGAAGAGTGATCTATGCATCCTCAACTTGCTTGAAGAGTGGGGGGATCCTTAAGAAATATGGGCACAATGATGGTCTTTATTTTTATCAATAGAGGCTAAGGAGTTATAATAATAGATCATATGGTTGATACATCCCTATATTTTGTGTCTTCTTGAGCATGTTTAGTTGGAGTGTCCAGATATGTTAGTGCCACCTCCAATACAAGTTTGTGCTTGACCCTATCATTAGTCTAATTCTTTACTATCTTAATAGTAATATTATAATTATGCACTTCCTTAGCCTCAATGATATTCTTTTGTTGTGAATCCATTTCTATAATTTGTATGGACTAGATGTAGATATCCATTGGATTATGAAATTTTTATGCAGTTGGTTGGGGAATTTCCTCCAAAGTCATTAGTTTCCACATCTTAATAATAGGTTACAACTCCACTAATTATAGGGATACCTTAGTCTACTATGGTTTGTATGCCTCTAAAGCCTTTTATTTTACCATTTCCTTCTATTATTTCTTCTCTTCTTTTCTTATTTTGCCTTCATCAGCTCATTGTGTTTCTTCTTAGGAAGCTTATTTTTCCTCTAACATTTGTGAATCCAATACCCCCTCTTTAGTATCAATAAGGGGTTAATCTAGATGTGATGAAGAAGAAATCACAACATATCTATGCATCATTTATTATGACACACATCCCTTTTATCACTCAAAGCTCAGTGAGTTCTCAAGAAGTGATGGTGTAATCCTTCCTAAAGATATAGGAGTTGTTGCAGATTGTTGGGCTTCAAGTACAACTTGTTGCTCTTCCTCAATAATAAGTTTATATCTCCACAACATAAGATGAATATGATATAATTATGTAAATTTTAGCAAGATAATCAATTGGATGGGTCTAAGAGGACTCACCAAAGCTGCCTTCTATTATAATTTCTATTTATAGTAATTGAAGTTTGGCTTCATCGCCCATAGTATCAAAAATAATAGATTAAAAACAAGATGGGAATTCTACCCATAAATATTGGGGCACCTAATTTTATACTTGCATTATATGCACTAATTTCCAAAATAATTTTTTTTTCTTATTCTTTCTCATATAGATAACTAGCCATGTATGTGAGCATAGTCTGATAGATATCTTGTTCATATATTTGAATATTATACCACTGATATTATATGAAACAAACTAAGGCACATGTGGGTCATATAACCATGTCTTGTAACTATGAGTATTCCTTCATGAAGGAAAAGGTGATCGATGAATAACATGAGATTTGCATTTCCCTCAATCTAATGTAGCAAACATCATCAGGGAAGTTTGTGTGGTGTCCATCAGAATAAAAACATTAGGTGGAATTATCACAAAGGGGTCCTTATATGTGCAGCCAAATTTTTGTACTAGGTGATTTCCTTCTATTCCATATGCATATCAATAAAGAAGGGTAAAATAAAAAATATAACCATTGAAAGATAATGAATGTAGATAGAAATTCCCTTTAAAATCTTTAAAACCACCACATGTTGGCCTAAAAATTACATCATAGGAGGTGTGATTCCCAGGTTACTAAGAACCAATTCTATGAGTTCATCCCACCTTGAACTGAATATCTATTGATGCATGAGGTAGCCACTTTCATTGTGTTTCCAAATGAGGTTCTACAATGTAATGTCTAGACAATAATCTACACCTAGATTGAAAACACCTTCTAGAGACTTCCATTGTGTAAATATGAGCAATAACACAAAAAATTAATATTGAAAAGTTTGTTTCATGGATGCAATGACTTTTTAAATATTCATTGTAAGCTCAGGCACCATAAATTCTATCCAATTAAATTGTTACCCTTGCTGTATCATGTGATGAGCAATATAAATGACCCATTTTATGTCCTCTTTTGTATCTTTTTTGTTTACTAGAATTGTGTAGTAATACACTCTACTAAAATGTGAATGAATTCATTTAATATGTCATCTAAAGGAATTTTATGACTTCCTTAGGTATATGCCTCCTTAATCTTAGAAAAAAATTAGAGGAACTTTTGATTTATAAGGCACAAGAGAGAATCCATGTGTTTCCATGCCTGTGGCCCTTACCATCATAGCCTCATTCACATATATAGTGATGTCCATAGACAAATATATTTTCCCATTGTTATAACTTCTATGTAGAAGTTCCATGATGTCACTCAGTTGGCCAAATGTAGGTATCTAAATCAAGAACTCCACATCAGTGTTATGAAATCTATGTGGTGGTGTAATGGCTAAAGGTTTTGAATCCATGGCTACTTTAGGGACAAATAATCTTTCTTCAATGCATTTGAGAGAAGGATACACCTCAAGATCTAAAATTTTTTCTTAGCGTATGTTTACACAAACCTTGATGTTTTATAATTATGTAATGGAGAGCATTTTTATGAATTGTGGCTATGTAGAGGAAGCCATCATGAATATATTTATGTTGTGGCTAATTTGGTTAGAATACAAGGAGTACATAGTGGTGTGAAATACTTGGAGGGATGCTTACCAAATTACTTGAAAATAACTCAGTATGGAATAGTGATTCAACTAGGAAAAGGGGATATATATATGTATTGACACACCCATTACTATCCTTTAGATTTAAATCCACCAAATTACATCATGATTTTATTTTAAAAAAATTAACAACCAAATATTTGAATTGATTAGATAGCATGATTTTTATGATGAAACATCTTTTTATGGCAATCAAGTGGAATGATGTGACCCATGAAATCTATGAATTGATTATTCTATTTCTTGATGTGGATCGATATGATGATATAATATATATGCTATGTATCTCACATGCATGGTTATTAACACCCATCCCTTAGTTGTTAGCCATCATCAAGATATTTACTATACATAGATTTTATAGACTTAATTGTCTTTCTTTGCCACCCATTTTAACCTTGGTATAGATAATTTCCTCCTAATTATGCATATTACCTCCTGGTTGTGGGTTACTAGTGATAATTTATTTATAGTACTTATGAACTACACATAATATAATAAAAAGCAAAGCCAATCCACACATAATGAATAAAAATGAATCCTATGATAAATTGGTGCAAATGAGCACTTGTTCTTTCCTAGGTACACAACTTATTGGCGGTAAGGTTTCAGCCTACTACCATTCACCTTTCTAGGCAAAATGGTACCTTGTAAATCATGTAGGACCAATTTTATTAGTTTTAGTAATGCATGAAAAATATATGGTCCCTTCTAATGGATGTTAAATTTTCTTAGAAAGGATTGAAACCAACTATCATAAGTAGGACATGTTGATCTATCTAAACTTCTTTAGTTCTTAGATTCTTATCATTCTAAGGTTTTTATCTATGCTTATTTACCTCTTGTGTCTAGGATACTCTATGGTTGACTTTATACCATTTTTTTAGGTCTAATAGCCTATTTCTTAATGATTATTGATCTCCCATACACATAATGATTTTAATTAATAGGCTGAGTAAAACATACTCTAAGAGAATTAATACTTATAGACCATAGACTAGTTGAAAGGGGGTAAACCCTTAGGCATAATTGTAATGCATATGATATGCCCATAAGAATTTAGTAAGTCTATCCTCCTAGTCATCTCACTGAACATCACAAACTTTTATAATCATCTTACCTAATACTTTATTTGTAGACTCTACTTGACCATTCACTTGAGGGTGGCAAGATGTAATTTTATGGTGCAATATGAGGAATTCATTAGTGTTTCTATGGTTTCATGCAAAATGTGCATACCTATATCACTTACCAACTTGATTGGACACCCAAACTGGTGATTATGCTTTCATACAAGAACTTCATTATATGCTTTGTATTATAATTAGTTGTCATGATAACTTCAACCCACTTGGTAAAATAGTCATTTTTAATGATTATATAATGTGAATGAATATTTTTATTGGGTGGATTGATAGGTTAAATAAAATAAATCACCCATTATTCAAAGGGTTGATGTGCAAGCATTGACTAGAATGGCATTTCATCTTGATGGTTTGGCTTTCCCATCCTTTGATAGACATCACACTACTGTGTGATTCAGTGTGCATATTGAAATAAATAAGGCCATAGCAGGCCACTTTGAAAAAACATTCTTGTAGTATCATCTCTAGTGAAGTGACCTCCAATAATTCCTTGATGTGCTTATTCAAGTAATTGAGGTCATTCATGATCAAGTGCTACTTTTCATAGTACTACATCCTTACCTAAATAGTAAAAGAATCCTCTGATGATAATATAATAAAGGGCCTTAGTAATAAATTTATTATTTTCTCTCTGTGTAGTGTTCTAGAAATTTCCCCTATTCTAAAAACTATGTGATCTCTCCTAATTATTTAGGAATCATAGAAACCCAAAATAAGTGTGTATTATGTGATTCATCAAGAATTTCCTCTAGTTCTTTACCATTTTGGAACTGAATCAAATTATCTAGTCCCACATTCTCTCAACTAGGTTTGAAATTGATGTAGAATTGAAACTCTTGAAAAAACATTAACCATTGAGATATATGACCTCCCAGTAAAGGTTTATTCACTAGGTAACACAGGGCTTGATTATCAATGAAAAACTCAAATGGTGTAGCTAATAAGTAATGGGGAAATTTCTATAGTGTGAATACTATTACAAGGTATTCATGATCAATAGTAGTATAATTATTTTTAGTCACAAATAATTTTTTACTGGCAAAATGAATGGGGTGATCTATACCACCTTCTCTTGGCTACACAAACATAGTGATAAATATAGTCCATGATGCATCCACATGTAGATGGAAGGACTCAATCCAATCTAGAAAAATAAATATTGGTGTAGTTACCAACCTCTACTTTAAATTGATGAATGTCATCTAGCATTCATTTATCCATATTAACCATGTATCATTCCTTAATAACTTCTCTAAAGGTGTAGATATTGCAACATACCCCTTAATAAACTTTATATATTAGCCTTTATGTCTAAGGAAGGATCACACCTCTATCACACTTGTGTGTGGTGGTATACCCATAATTATTGTGATCTTGGATGGATCTACTAGATACCTTTACTGTAGACTACATGACTTAACAAAACCCCAAAGGGTGTAAAAAACAAGCATTTTTTAAAGTTGAGTGCTATCTACAGTGCTCTACATATTTCTAACATCAATCTTAGTTTGGACAAATGATTTTAAAATAATGAAAAAATTACCTAATCATCCAAATAGAATTCTAAGAAATCATGGATGAAATCTTTAAATGTAGCTACAATAGGCCTTGAAAAAACCACAAGTGCATTTTTTAGTCCAAGTAACATTACAATATATGTAAAAGAACCCCATTCTATTACAAAGGTTGTCTTGGCTCTATCTTCTTCTACGATCGGAATATGATGGTACCCACTAAAACTATTAGTAAAGGATTACACCTTGTGGCCTATGACCACTTCCATAAATTCATCAGTAAATGGGGTAGGGAAAGGGTTATTAATGTAAGCCTCATTTAAAAAATGATAGTTTCCAAAAACTCTTATCTCACAAGTCTTATTTGGTTGAACCACCATAGGAATCACCCAATCAAATTTATCCATAGGAAAGATAATTAGCTTCTTACATGCATTCTAATTCAAATTTGACTTTTAGCTTCATGTTTGGGTTCAAATGGTATGGTATTTTATTAATCAATCATGCACACTAATTAATTTCAACATGAATCTCCCCTAGAGATGGTTCCACACCCTTGAATTCAATGAACTTGGTCAAGAAGAGATCCTAATAATCCCACAAAAGATGTAGTACTCTGAATATGTCTTTTTGTGACTAGTAATCATCCATATGTGCCAATTTTGAAATTTCTTCAATTTAAATGTTCTCAATGTGCTCTTTCAAGGGTTCATTATAAATATTTCATTCTTCCTCAAAAATAAAATAATGCATTAGCCTTTTAGCTTCCTATTATAGAATGTAAGATGCTACAACCTTTCTTCTTCAGATGATTCTATGATTAGATTTGGAAGTGTCTCAACTTCCCATTATAGTTTTAATAATTATATGAAATCCAAATCATCATCTTTAAATTAATATATTGTCCACTCATATTATTATTATATTATATGACATGGTTGAAAAGATACATTTGACTTGTTATTATCTGATTTACAATCCTGTAGAGCTTTATTCAAAGTACAGGCTACATCACATGAGGATGATGAAATAGTTAGTCCATCTAAGTCTTCAATCCTCATTTGGCATAGAAAAACCTTTAGATTAAAAAATTCCTTATGTTTCAGAGGGTTTTCATCTTTGAAAATAAATGTTTGAATGAAATATCCTTGAACTTATGCCTAATGTCTTGTCTCCCTTCTACCCTCCTAGTGTGTGTACCAAGTAATAGGAAGGGTACCCAGAGTGTAATGGAATATATGTACCCAATAATTTGGGGCAACAACCTCTACAGTACAAACCTAAACACACTAGTAAATATGAAGCTCAGGAAATATATTTCATGAAATATTAGCCTATCCTTCCATATCCTTCTGGTAACTAGAACTGAGCTAGAAGGATTTTGTAACCTTCATCACATTATATATGTGCCTCCTTATGTGTAAGCCACCAGTTCTTAGCAATACCCTTCAATGCATGTGTGAGAGAATTATCTATCTAGTAGATGTTAGGCACATATTATTGGAATTAGAGAATAAACTAGCCAACATCCTCAGTGACAAATTAGTGTGGTAGTTAGCATTCCATTATAAAACCATGTATAGAGGTCATACCTCATTGTAATACTTCATCCAATTGAGAATGTAAGTGTTATAATCTCCACTTACCAAAGAATCCATATCCCAAGGTAGAATGCATTCTCTCATTGGTTCTATGTAATCTTGATCTATTTAACCATCCTAATATAAAAAATATGTCTGATTGAGTTGGTGACCTTATGGACATGAAACATACATCATTTACCAATAATGGTGGAATATCAATATATGGTAACATAGACTTAAGAGGTAACTCCTATAAATGCAATTGTACCTTCAGTAGGCTTGTGATATTATAGAGGAAGTTATATTAATTAGATTATAAGGCTTATCATTTATCTTTAGCATTTATCTTCATCTAATTATTCTCACTATAAACATAAGTAGAGTCTGAATCTCTAGGGATACAATATGCCTTTTATCCATCCTTGTTTAAAGGAGTCACTATAATATTGTCTCCCTAATGAGCTTCTAACTAGTTCCTTACTATATTGATGGTCATCTAACCATCATAGGACCATTTTTTTCTAATGAGCACAATATAGTAAATCTCATCTATCTTCATATCTATGAATTCAAAGTCACCATGTAAGTTCAACTCTACAACTTTGATCTCCACATACTCTAATTGACCAATTTTTTTAATGCACCCATAATATGTAAGACTTAGTGTAATTGGGTTGTAACTTAGCATAGGTTGGCTAATAATAAACCATGTTCATTAAGGGATAATATTGAGATTGTTATCAAAATTGAACACTGAATTACATACCTCATACCCTATTATTTCAATGTCTATTATTGAATCAACATCCCACAGTTTTTTGGTTTTTACATACCATATCATCTGATCTTCTCATTATTATCCCTTCTATGCACACTCTAATATATTATGAAATAAATTGGTGATGTTTTATGAGATTTCCTCAATCTATACTGTAATAAGGAGCTTAATCAATTCCATCAAGGCAATGACAACACCATATTGTTGAATTATGCACACTATCTGACCATACATTTGCACATTTGTGGCTATAACATCATATGTAGTGGTCTCTTATTATTGAATTATTTTCAAAATATACATTGCTTCATGCATTAACCCTTTCTCTATGATGGGTTATAGATACTTGTCAGGTTATTCTTTCCTAATCATGTGGTCCTATGGCAATTCTAAAGGGGGTAATTCATGATTTATAAGTTACTGATGAGTGATGTCTTGTAATAATGCACCTTATTAAGGATATATAGCTACCATATTTACATTTATTAAAGCCTTATCCTCATACTACTTTTCCAACATTGGATAATCCTCTATATTATGTTATTAATAAACCCTATAATAGGTGCAATAATATTGACATTATGGATTCATAGGGAAATTCCTTTTTACATGGTTGAGTTCACCACATAAATAGCATTAAAATAAGGGTTGAGGTCTATTTTCTCTACCTCCCTATAATATTCCTTGGTAACCTCCCCTCCTTCCTCCATAATATTATCCTCTATTTAGTTGGAAACCCTAGTTACCAAACTATTGTGGTCCATATTTAATAGAATTCTATTATGGATTCCATCATTGTAGTTATTGGTTTCCCCCATATCTACCATATTGAGCCCAAGTTGGTTGCAGGATCATAGGATTCCATGAATTCCAATTTTGTGTAGGGGTTATCTAATTCTAAATAGGTGGATTCCAGCTAGGTATGTATATAGGTTGGTAGGCTAGTACCATCAGTACCTAAGGTGCAATAGTTAGATTAATGATAGACCTATTCACTTTCGGTGTGATGATAACCTATGTTGTTATATTTGATTTGTATGTAACTACTAAAAAGATATTTTTGGTGACATATTCTCTCAGTTCTTATAGTGCTCAATAATTCTTCTCATCATGGTTGTGGGTTTCCATAAGTTATAGTACAAATTCTATGGGTTCCTTACATACTATTTTAATAGATGACATTAATATGTCACATGTCCTACTTCATGATAAATATCACAAAACTCAATTTTTATTCTTGGGTATTCATTCCTATGGTGCCCTTATTTATCGCATTCCATACACCAAAGATCTAACCTAGGTATATGCAATACTTCTTATGGTTGTTCTAATATTTTTATGAGGATTTATAAGGTGTTTTATATCTAAAAACTAGGAGTTGAATCTCCTTCATAATATTTAATTTGCTCCACTCAAATTACAATTATTATAGATCTTACTTTATTTGTGAAATGGGTCTATGTAATAGCAAACCTTATCATTGGTCACTGTCCCTCTATGAACAAAACAACATTGTATTTATCTACCATAAAAAACTTGACTTTGTTCATTATATCTAAAAATCTATGATCACATTTGAAAATAGTCTCTTTGGCTCCTTGCCTAATTTCCTTGAGATTTTGTATGGTCTGATAAGAGAATTTATAGAATTTAAATTCTAAGATTAGAATTGTTTTGACATCTTGTAATGTACCTTGGTCAAAACCTTTATGGAATATAAATTCTAATGCTCTACCAGCCAATGTTCTAATCAAATTTCACTTCATCATTGCTTCATCAATGATTCCTTTAGCTTTCCATTTCATAGTGTAGGGGAGTAGGTACTATTCCAAGTTTACAGATCCATTATAAGGAGCTAGGTGGGTCAATGTTCCCAATTGAGCTACCATAGTGGGGTTTATCATAGGTATCATAGTTTAATTTTTTGTAGCCAGCATTAGGGATGGTTATAGTTTTGGGGGCTTCTATGTAATTTAGTCTGGCAGTAGTTGTTATGTCTCCTCTAGTTATATGGATGTGGTAGTTATAGAGATATCTCTATCATCTCCTTCCTCTTATTCTAAAATTTGAAGTTGTGTAATGTAATACTTATCCTATAAATTAATTAAAGGAGATGTCTCTATAGATAACAATGATGTTATGTTTTTCTTTTGTTGGTCTAAGAAACTCTAGGTAACTTCACAATAAGTGGTATTTTATACTTTTAATTTTTTTTTGTGAACTTATTATGGAATTGGTCCTTGCCAAGTGTCATATTCTAAAGATATGTAGGATTTAATACAATTTTGGAAAAAAAAATGGGCTCAAGGGATGTGTGCTTCCTTAGGAAATGATCCTTACCTCCAAAGATGTATCTATCAAAACTTGAACCTATACTATGTATGCAACTATAGGGCAATCCTAGGTTTTATTTATGGAATAGGCTTCCTAAAATCTATGAACTTAAAACCATCTATTCTACTTATATACTACTACCATATTTTTTCATCCATGTCAAATCCTCATCACTTCCTCATGTTCTACCTTTAATTTTCATAGGCTCCTCACTTTGTCCCTCCTCACTACACACTTCTCCTTGTCATCTCCATTTATCCAAATCATCAATACTACTAATCCTATTTGTAGCTTCCTAAAACACACTCTATTTATTCCATACCCTTTGTTTTCATAACTCTCTTTCTATCTCTAAAGTTTTCTTTTTGTACTTTTCCTCTAGATTCTCCATGATGGACTCAAGTTTAAAATTTGTCTTTTCATATTTTATTCATTATCCCTTACATCACATATACCCCTATGGCTCTTGAGGTAACTAATCCATATGGAAAGGAATAGGTACCATCACTCTCTTTACAACCATCATTGTAATGAGCATATGTAGTCACTAGAATAATTTTCCTCTTATCCCTCTCATAAATAGATATTTTGACACTTTAAATACTACATAGCCTTGTACTACAAACTTAGTGATATACCCATCAATGGTCAAATCCAACCAATGATCTATCGTACATGTTGAGCTAGTGTCTAAGGCCTAAGGATATTCTATCTTCTCCTTAGACCACATAATGTTATTAGTCACATGAGATCTAAAATAATAATTTTCTAGAAAAGGCAACTAGTCAGCTAACAATCTAGGTAATTCACATCAGAATATCTCATAAATTTCACCATAAATATGTTCCTGCATAATCTACTATTTAGAAAACCTATTCTCTAAGATTCCTTTTATGCAAACTTGGTGATTTTATGATATAACATTATACATATTTTTGACTGGGTAACCACCTTATCATCTCCTTAAAAAGTGAGTTCCATGCTCACTACACCATTATTAGTAGAGGTTCTTGGATTCACCATAACATGCTAATTACAAAGATAACTCCTAGAATTTGAAGAAGAGCTTGTGGGAAAGGAAAAATCATCACTCGATAGTAAAATTTATACTAGGATCACATAGGTTTACATAAGTTTGAGTAATCCTATGAATATCTACTTTGACAAATATTTAATGGTAATACTCAGGTATGGAGACATAGTTGTCAAACTCATAGAAAAATAACTTTTTATTGTTCATTAATATAAAAATATTTATAATAGTTGGAAGTAATTTATAGATGTCTAAAAATTAATATTATCAATTCATAGAGTTATTATTAAATATCACCCAACTTCACAATGAGAAGATAATATCAAATAGAAGACAAAACCTTTTTTTTGTGAGTGATAGTCTTGTAATGCATATTAGTACCCACAAGATATATCTAAAATAGGAAGTGCAAAGCTATCATATTAATCATCAATTACTAAATATGCTTAAAATATTCATTTGATAAAAAACTCATTACAATTTCATTATAGATATCCAAAGCTATACTCATTCCATAAATTTATTAATAAAAAACATTACTCAGAAGGACCACATACAATATTACCCAACACTATCCTACCCATTTTTCTACAATCCACAGGAATATATAATATTGAAAACTATATTGTTATAACCATGATGTCTATACTTAACATCTAGGTATATCAACCTATATTATATTGCTAAATATTTCATGTACATGATCCTAGATGAAAATATAATATATTCATAACAATCTTGTAGAATAACTGCTAATAAAAAAGAAACCATGATCCCTGTCCACATGGCACATTCATATATGTGATCAATTAGTGTACACATTCCTTGAGTAACAAAATAAGAAATATATTTTCCAATGACATATGTTAATGGCATTGATTTAACCCAATTGATAAAATATTCAGTGGCAATAATGATGTCCTTGTGGCCATCAAAGGAATTAGGATTTATTTTTCTAATGAGGTCTTACACCCATGTGGAGAATGGCCAAGGTGTTATAATGGGATGAAAAGATTACAAAGGGATATGTATGGGGTTACCATGATTTTTTCAAGGCACA
This sequence comes from Torreya grandis, assembly GCA_037957365.1. Classification (NCBI taxonomy): domain Eukaryota; kingdom Viridiplantae; phylum Streptophyta; class Pinopsida; order Cupressales; family Taxaceae; genus Torreya; species Torreya grandis. Next base: position 1,104,855 of record JARHVA010002918.1, on the reverse strand, counting down.
TATTTATTAACATAAACACATGAATTAGATTCCATTGTAGGCCAATAATAACCAAAACACAAGAACTTTTTAACAAGGACTATACCACTATAGTATGCACCACAAATTCCCTCATAAACTTATCTAATATATTAGGTATATTCTTAAAAAATTTAAAAACATAATAGGGTTCCATAATAATATATTCTATACAAATTTTGACTAGGGATTATGTAATGGGATGTGCATTGGATGAATTATTTACATTGATTAGGGGTTAAATTGGATGGAAGGGTGTCATTATGGAGGTATGCATAAATGTTGATATACCATGGGGAATTAGGACCAACCACTTCACAGACCATCTCAAAATTAGGTGTGTCATATGCTGGTATCATTAATTACTCTACAAGGAATTTGATATGCTTTGTTTTGAGATCAAGTAATGTAATGATAGTTTCCATGATGTTAACTATTATGTTATTAATTCATGTCCCTTCTTCAAATTGTATATATGTAAAACACAACTTTAGACTATCCACCATACTCTTGTATGGGATTAACTTATCATCACAAGCTTGAAATTCATTGGTGACTTGATTAATGATGAGTTTGGAATCACCAAATATAATAAAATGTTGGATTCCCCATTATAAAATAATTTTGAGACCAGTTATGAGAGCTTCATATTCTGCTATGTTGTTTTTACATGGAAACTCAATCTTGAATGCCTCTAGAATACAATATCCATCTAGTTCAACTATTAGGATACCCACCCCTGAAACATGACTTGTGAAAGAATAATAAAAATACGCTACCAAACTAGGGTTTTATTAATGGACATTATTGTTTCTTTAGGAAATATATAATAAGAGGCATATGATCTTGAAGAGGAACCTCTGTTAGTGCATCTACTAGTACTTTTCCCTTGATTTCTTTGGATTAACATCTCAAGATAAAAATCACTAATAAGCATGACCCACTTATCCAATATGCAAGGTAGAGTATTTTTGGATAAGAGAGACTTAAGAGGGTCAATTTTTTCAATGATTTTAGTTTGATTATTGAACATGTAGTGGTAAAGTATTTGGGAAGTAAAAAATTATGAGACATACTTTTTCCATTGGAGAATAGTTAAGCTCATATGAAACCAAAGTTATGATTAAGTAATATATTAACCATTATGATCCACTATCATGATGTTATGATAATAATTCCCTTAAGGCATACTATGTGGCTAATATGTATAAAAGGAATGACCTGTCAGTAATAGGTGGCATTAGAACTGGTGGCTTGGAAATATATTACATAAGATGTTCAAATGCCTTATTATAATTCTCATTCCAAGTGAAAGGTGTATATACTTAATATTTTTAGGCTTTATTAATTACTAATGCTTTCTCTCTTTCAGGAATCTATTGAGTCTCAATCTCTTTGAGTGTATGCCTTAAAGGGTTCACTATGAAAGGGGTGGGTAGACCATTGGTGCTTCACATGAGTATTATCCCCTATACCACCACTTGCTATCTACACAACCTACTCCTGTACACTTCCATCATATTTGAATCCTCTCTTACACACTCCTCCAAGTAATTCACCACTTTACTTAGCCTCTAATCCTAACACCCTTTTTGATATTTATCATATAATGTTGGCTTGGGTAGACTATGTATTCTAATTGATATTTTCACGTTATGGGTCTAGGTTTTCCTTGGCTAACCTAGACCTGGACCTAACTTGTTTTTATCAAATACTAATATAGAGTCAAATTAGGCTGACCTTGTTAACTAAACTTTTAGAAAGGTTTAAGTTTAGATTCAAATATATATACACATTTTTTTTCATCATTTATTAAAAAGAGAAGAATAATAATATTATATTTTGTATCTGCTTATCCACCATTATACATGAGGATCATTGTTGAGGGTTTCAATAATTTATTTGTCGATATATATCTTGTCTTATGGAGAAGTCTTTTATATACATAGATAAGTTGTTTAGCCTAGAGCTGACTTATCCTTGTTACCCTTACATACCACAACCTCTTTCAAAGTACCTTGGCCAAGAGAGAGATTGAGGCTTACCTTTGTTCCTCCTTTGTTAATGTAAATATATTAACATTTGTAATTTTCTCCCATGCATTAGTATTTACTATATATTGAATTGAGTATAGATCTTATATGCATGTTTAATTTTTATGTTTATTACCCCCACTTTATGCCACAAGATTGGGTGAGCACTAGAATAGATTTTGTGAACTAGGAATTTGACTCAAGAGAGGATGATTAGTATCGTGTTAGTTTCAAAATGAAAATAAAATGAAAAAACACACTAACTAACACATCTCTAGGCCTAAACACTAGGGAGAGCTTAGCTAACAAATATGATTAAAAAACACAACTAAAATGCAAAAGAAACCCTCTTTTACCTTCATTGGATGCTCTAAAATGTTTATTATAGTGGTTTTCTCAACTTGTGCTCATAAAGGCTTCATCAAAGGAGGCTTGGCTATCTCCTCTTCTCCTTAGAACCTTGTGGCTTTGGCTTGGCTTGGCTTTGAATCAATTTGGCATGGTAACACTAATTGTAATAGATTTTGGAATCATTTGTGCATTATAACTTTACATTATCAAGACTTAGAAATGACATTTATGGCCTCTTTATTTATATATTTTTGAGATTGATCAGAATCAACCTGAACCATCCATCTCAAGATTGAGATGTGTGGCTAAGGATTAATCTAATTATGTAATTAAAATCCATAAATATGCTCATTAATATTTAGGATAGAGGAGAAATTAAGAGGCATGGAGGTCTTTGATGAGGCATGGGAGGCATGAATCTTGATATTTGTGGTATTTATGGCCTAGGGATGTCTTCCTAAGAAATGAGGTCACCTGATGATGTAGACATTCAATATTCATTTCTAAAAACAAGTATTCAACTAGTTTTCATGGAATTATTAATTAGGATCTAACTTGGATTAATTATCTCTAAGCATGATTAAGCACTTTATGCACAAATTGCTCAAATTAATCAGAATGCCTTGTTATTGGTCCAAAATTTGACTGGGTTAGAATTAGAATTCAATGTTAGATGTATTGGAACCATATTCCCATTTAGGATGTTACCAAAAAAATAACAAAGGCACGTGTCTCATGTAAGAAATTTGATAGAAAAGAGCAATCTAGAGCACCCAGGTGCAAAATTAGCATTTTGATTAGAAATGATTTGACCAAAGTTAGCTGGCCCATAAATTGAATTGACCTATGTAATGATAATATATCCAAAATCAACACTTGAATATGTCAGTTTCACATCATTTATCATATTTCAATGTTTTTAGGCCAAATTGTACATTTAGGGTGGAAATTGGCCAAAAGCCTAATTAGAAGTCATTGGTGGCTAGATTTAGGTGTCTATTTGGGAAGATGTTACAAACCATATCCAAAGAAATGTCTTCTCAAAAAATGATAAATGACACGTATGCCAAAAAGAAGATGATGATTAAAGAACAAAGATCCAAATGGTTTTGGGAAGCCTATGATGATGCCCCCTCAAGGGAGTGGCCATCACATTTGTTGATGGATGGTCCCTCAAAAAGAAACAAGAATAAAGATGGAATTAACCCATGGTTAAGATTAATCCAAATGAGAAAATTATTTTTATGCATTGATGTAAAAAGGATACTAATTGCCAAAAAGTGGTTATAATCAAGATTGAAAGTCAAAATAATGATTTTCTCACAGGTGGTTATAATCATTAAGAAGACCTAGATTGGATAAAGATGATTGTGCCCCAATTAGGGATGATTAAAAATCATAACTCAAGGATATAACCTAGAATACAGGTTAAATATGAGTGGGTGAAAAGTGATGAAAGAGATGGATAAAGGAATAAGATTGATGAATGTGAATGACTCAGTTATACTTGTTAATGAGGAGATGCTCATCTTGATTAGCAATGATATAACTAGAATGGTTAATGGGTTGATTTGATAAAGGGTCGGATGGGACAATATTCTAAGGTTCCAAGGAGAAACTTTTATATCTCCATTGATTTTAGACCTTCCTAATGCTAATTTTTGCTGCAACATGTGATGGTAGGCTTTATGATAGAACACCATGAAGACTATCCCAAAATATGCATAAGGACCAACTCCCAATATAATAAACACTAAAAAACAATGCAATAATGATAAAAACTATGATGATAATTTTGATGTATGAATATGGATGGACTCAATAATAATGTGCTTGAAAAATCACCCAATGAACGCATATAAACTGACTCAAGGCAACAATGCTGGAAGCAAAAAAATAAGCAAGTGAACAAACAAATAAATAAAAATAAAAATAAATAACTTGAAATAAAAAACCAAATAGAAATCATAAAAACAAAATCAAAATAAAACATCATAATAATGACCATTCCCCAGTAAGGTAGATTGAGGATAACTGACTAGGCTGAGACATGACACATATTTTTGGATTTTGAAATATTATGAATGTTTTTGGAATTTTGAGGGATCTTAACTTGTTATATAATGATAATATACCTACTCAAAAAATGGTGAGATCATTTGTTTTAGGTTTCTCACAAAATAGTGAGAGCATTTGGCTTAGGTTGCTCACAAAATAGTGAGAGTGTATGGCTTAGGTTGCTCATAAAATAGTGAGATCGTATGGAAAGGGGGATTGAGGTGACCTCAACATGAATTTAACATGACCCAAATATTCCTAAAATTACCTCAAATCATAGTAATTACATCTACATAAAAGGTATGGAAAAACCAACTAGGTCCCAATAAGTTCTCAAATTTGATAAATAACTAGTCAAATGAAAACAATAATGGTAAGGTGATGTGGTAAATTAGGATAAATAAGCATTTCCCCTAGTTTGACCATAGGTGGTTATAACTAGGATACAATGGAAAAGGTCAATGATACTAATTTACCCATAGGTAGTTATAATTAGTAGTAAGACTGGTGAGACACTAATTTGCCCATAAGCGGTTATAATTAGGCTCACATAAACAAACTTGATAGGATGAAAGATATCTTTCCAGATTAACTGTCACACTAATTTAATAGACTATAATTAAAACATATATTTGATTAATTATTGAAACTTGATTGGAATCCTCTCACAAAAAGTGTAAGAAGAACTAAAGGAATCAATATCAAAAATAGGATTCGGTAGGATGACTAAAAATAGGCTTTGGTCTAGATAGGAATGGAATGATAGGATGGTATGGTTTTACAAAGGATAATGATGGTTTTTGATAGATTGGATAAAATGGTAAGAGGATTTCCCCCAAGTTGTGGGGTGAATGGTTATGATCTACAATAATGGTAAATGGATATGTAATAATGGCAATGGAAATGTGAAATGGTATGGTACATGTTTTTGGCTTGGGTGTGGTTTTTGATTTTTTTATTCCTACTAATGGGGAGATGCATGTCCTAATCAATAAATGATACAAATATAATACTTGATCAAGTTAATTTCTATCCCACACCTCATCTAAATAATTATTCCATCAAGAATTGCTTACTAGTTTGGATGTTAAAAATGTTGTGTTGATCTTCATTAATCATTGATTTTGATTCCTTCAAACATCAAGACAAGGTATCTTTGTAGCCTCTATAAAGGAAAGTGTGACCATGGAAAGTAAACAAGGATAAATAATATATGGTAGGTTTGATCTTGAAATGGAGTGGTCGATGATAATAAAATGTATAATGGTGGGGAAATAAATAAAGATCATGACTTTTAGTCACAGGTAATGTTATTGATGCCAGATTCAACATAATTTTGGTTGTGGTGGGGTTGAAGACTTGTTTTCTTGATAGGACCACCATATTTTTTTGTTGTTTTATCTTAATAGTAGCTACCATCTGATTAGGCTATAGATTGGAAGCTATTTTGATTTGATATTTGATTTTGTCCTCATCAAGTAGTGAAGAACTTTTGTGCTAAGCTATTGGTGCCTCAAAGAGGTTTTCACCAATGAAGTTGTTTTGATTTTCTCATAGCACCTTCGAGAAGGTTTCACTAAGGAATGTGGACTTTTGACTTTGATTATCTTATAGTGCTTCTAAAAATATTCACTAAAAGATGCTGAGTTCTAAATTTAATTCTACCCTATCATGTCTAAAAAGGTTTCACTAGGAGAGTGTTCTTCTATTATATGAATGTGGTCTTGGCCTCCTTGCTCTTATTCAACTACTATGTCATGATGGATGTAGTTTAATAAAGTGTGATTATGTCGATCCTAATTGACACTTGTGGGAGATGGAATGTCGATGATATGGCTATTTTGGTTGATGGTAATGGCCTATGGAATGGTAATGGAATGGGGAGATGTTGCAAAATCCTCATAGAAGATACTAGGATAACTTGTGTCAAAGTTGAATTACCCATCCTAAAAAACTATAAAAGGATAAAAAATGTATTAAAATTGATCTGAAAATCATGTGTAACCAATTTTTTAACATCCATGAACATATTCTTCTTCTAAATCTAATTCTAACTCAAAGGACTCTAAATCTGATTTTGAGACTAATATTGATTCTAATTCTAATGCTAAATCTTATATCAGTTCAAGAATATAACTGACTCTTAACTCTAATTCTTCATTTTATGGGTACTCTATTATAATTATGTCTTGTTAAATATTTGGTTTTGGATAAGTAATAGCCTATGATGGCATAATGGGCTCCATAAAAACTAGTTTGTCAAAGTGGGACTCCTCTAGGATGGGAAAAAGGTCAAGAGACAACTCTTTAGAGACTGGGTTGTTAATAGGAGGATTTTTAAAAATAGGCACATGGTCAAGGTAATAATTTTACCAATGGTGGTTATAATCATTAGGAAGTGACTCAACAAAGACAAGCTCATCAGTATGAGAATCCTCAATAACTAGTATAGGATTAATAAGTGATTCATCATAAATTGACTTATCATAAGTGGTTGGTTCAACAAAAACATCTTGGATTGGTTGGTTATCTTGGCTTTGGTTTCTAATGAGTTTTAAAATACTAGTTTTTAACATAGATTGGTCTCAAAGGATTAGATCAGTTAAGGTTTGGATGGGAATGGTTCTAGATGAGGAACAACTTGTGGTTAGATAATGGTAGGGCATAGGGGAGAATGATTTATTGCATGATCTAAAGGATGAAGTCATAAAATAGTAATGATAGGGAATTATGGGGCTTAATTTATTTCACAAGCCAAAGGACTAGGTCATGGAATGATGAAAGGGTGTTGTGGAGCCTGGTTACTCACACAAGCCAAAGGACTAGGTCTAGGAATGGTAATGGTATTCCTTAGATATTGTAGATATTGATAGCTAATATAATTAAAAATAGGGTTAGGGGTAGTTTATGATCTATTAAAAAAAGTATTTCATTGAACTTGATTACTTGCACAAGCTAAAGCATCCAAGTCTTCCTCATAAACCATATCATCCCAATCATGAGTTGGCTCATAAGCTGGTTCTTGACTGTGTTCCATGTACTAATTATTACAAGTAGGGTATGGATCCATATCCTAAACAAAATTATCTATATTTGGGTCTTCAAATTCCTCCTCACAAGCCTCTTCATGCCAATAAAGGTCTTGATTTGGATTTTGTAGATTTTGACTATGTTCCCCATATAGAGTATTATAGGGAGAATAATAAAACTCCTTAGAAATTCTTTCTCTATAAGGGTTCTTAGTGGGATTTTGTGTGGCCATTCTATCATAAATTGGATTATACATGACTCCACCATAGGTGTATCTAGAAATATCTACATAAATGATGAAAGCTTCAAAAACAAAAAGGCATAGAGTTTTACAAACTCTAAAAAACTATGCCCAAAGGAAAAATGGTTCAAACCTGGTCTAACCTAGTCAAAAGGGTGGAGTTGTATCTCCAATGTGGTCTGAAGGTGGAGTTGTATCTTTAAAATGGTTTGTGATAAGACTTAGCATAAAATAGTCTAACATCAAATTTCTAATGTCAAATGTCATATGTATAAAAGGTTAAGCATATGAATAAAAAATGGCATGTCAAAGGTCTAGGTTAAAGTGTTTCAAATAAGGTTTAAACTAGGAAAGGGAAAAGTTGAGTTACTAGGTATTTTTTCTAAACATGGAATCAAAATCTAAGCTCAAACAAATAGGCATATGCTAGGACTTTTGGCCAAATGACATCAAAATCTAGACTTGAAACAAAGGCTGATGTGATTTGATTTAATCTAACAAGTTTGGAAATAACTTTGATATAGACTCAACACACAAAATCAAACATAAACATGATCAGATGGCATAAGGCATAATATAAAAGGCTCTTTAAAAAAAGGCTATGTTTTCTCAAATAAAATCACAAAAAATGATAATGATAGGTACTAAACAAACAAACTATCAATAGTTTTCAAATTTGGGTAATCGATTAACTAAAGTTATGCAACCCAAAAGAGAAAGATCTATGTATCAACCCCATGAATTAAGGCCTAAACAGAAATCAATCAAAGTTTGAATCCAAACTTAACAAGGATAATTGAAAACTCAATGGTGAAAACTAGGATTTGACCAAACAAGCTAGACAAGATTAGATAGCATGACAATACAAGACAAAGGTCTAAATGGTATACATGACATGGTTTGAAATGAATGATTTTTTATACAAGGTAAACTAGTCTTGAAATAATTTGAGTAGCCTAATGACATAAGCATGCTCAAATGATGTGATCAATGCTATGTTTTAAAAGACTCAAAGGCAAAAATGGCTTGACATGATTTGGGAAACATAACACTACCCTCCTTAACTCAAATACATTGTTTTGACATGGCTTATGAACAAACAAATAATTTTTAGTCTCAAAACATACCAAGCAAAAATGACTAAAATACACTATGTATAATTGTCCAAATCCTAGCAAGGGTACGATAATGTGGGGTTGACTAAACTAGAAAGATTTCAAATGTTTCTAGGGGAATCAATTACACAATGACTTTCACATCAAATGATGCAAAAGATAAGCATAGAAATTGGGTGATCATAGCATTGGCTAGTTGTAAAAATGTCTAGTCCTTTTTACAACCACTACATCCTACTATTCACTCAGTGTAGTGCGATGTCCAAATGCAGATACATCCCATGTGCAACTCTAAAAGAGTAAGTGAATTCAATGCTAGGAGGTGGAACCTTGGGTTAAAGCTTCCCTAAAGAATTTGTGGGAGGTAATGATGTCCCCCTTGCAATCCAAGTTTATATGAAAATAAAAGACTAAAATAAAAAGACTTTAGGGTCATTTTCAAAGTCACCCAAACTATGACGAGTTTTTGGGTAGTGTTTTAGATGATGTTCTTTCTATGCCTTAGATTATGAAATTTATAATAAGAATGGTGATTTTTATTCCAAGGGTTACCTAAAAGGGACAAATAGAAGAGCATACATGCAACACCCCTATCTTTGCTAAAAACAATTATATAAAACAACTATTGAAGACAAAAATGACAAGTGTGTTCAATTTTAAGCCCAAATGAAAGATTTGGTGGTGTTCATTTGACCCCTTGGTCTTAATTGCAAACTTTGAAAACATTCACCATAAACATATAATTTTTTTGTTAAACACCAAAACTAGGATCCTAATCTATTTTAAAGCACTCACAAGGTGATCTAAACATGTTTTTATCAGATTTTTGGCTTGGTCCTACAAAAAAAATATTATTATGTCCTTTAGCCTTGAAGCTACTTTGGATTTGAAACAATGAACCTGAAAAAAAGAGCTTTCATGGTTTGTGTTTTTAAGAAAAACATAGTGACTGACATCAGTTCTACTAACTGATGATGGTTACACTTACTAACTGATGATGGTTATCTAACCAATAATGGTTATACCAATAGTGACTGATGATGGCTATGCCAAATGATGATGTATTTACTAATTGAAGATGGTTATTGTGTAAACTTGTGACAAAAAAATGGCAAAAAAAAGTTAGAAAATCAAATTGTGAATGTTATAATGATCCAAATGAAGATTTTAAAGTTGAAAAATGATCTTCTTCATGTGTTGGATGCATCTGGTCCCACTAGGTGTGACATTATGTGAACTATGAATTTGACTCAAGAGAGGATGGCTTGTATTGTGTTAGTTTTAAAATGAAATAAACACACTAACTAGCATAACATCTCTAGGCCTAAAAACTAGGGAGAGCTTAACTAGCGAACATGAATAAAAAAACAAATAAAATGCAAAATAAACCCTATTTTACCTTTCTTGGATGCTCCAAAATTCTTGTTGTAGTGGCTTACTCAGCTTGTGCTCATGAAGTCTTCATCAAAGGAGGCTTGGCTATCTCCTCTTCTCCTTGGCCCTTTGTGGCTTTGGCTTGGCTTGGCTTGGAATCAATTTAGAATGGTAACACTAATTTTAATAGCTTTTGAAATCATTTTTGAATTATAAATTTACATTATCAAGACTTATAAATGATGTTCATGGCCTCTCTATTTATAGATTTTTGAGATTGATCATAATCAAACTGAACCATCCATCTCAAGATTGAGATGTGTGGTTAAGGATTAAAACAATTATGTAATTAAAACCCATAAATAGGCTCATTAATATTTGGGATAAAGGAGCAATTAAGAGGCATGAAAGGCTTTGGTGAGGCATAGGAGGCATGAATCCTGATATTTATGGCCTAGGGATGTTTTTCCAAGAAATGATGTCACCTGATGATGTAGATATTCAATATTCATTTCTAAAAACAAGTATTCAACAAGTTTCCATGGAATTCTTAATTAGGCTCTAACTTTTATTAATTATCTCTAAGCATGATTAATCACTTTGTGCACAAATTACTTAAATTGATCAGAATGCCTTGTTATTGGTCCAAAATTTGACTGGGTTGGAATTGGAATTCAATGTCAGATGCATTGGAACCATATTCTCATTTAAGATTTTACCAACAATAAATAACAAAGGCACATGTCTCATGTAAGAAATTTTATAGAAAATACAAATCCAGAGCACCCAAGTACAAAATTGGTATTTTGACTCGAAATGATTTGATCAAAGTTAACTGGCCCATAAATTGCAATACCCTGTTTAATGATACTCTAGCCAAAATCGGCACTTGAATATGTCAGTTTCACATCATTTAGTGTGTTTCAATGTTTTAGGATAAATTGTGCATTTTGGGTGGAAATTAGCCAAAATATTGATTGGAGGTCATTGGTGGCTAGATTTAGGTGTCTATAGATTTTACCTTACTTTACATACACTTAGTGTAAATGAAACCATTGGATCTAAATAGGGTTATTGTATGGTTTTGCTTAATTAGAGGCTTAGAATCCTTTCTGGTGATATTAATATGGTAAGAGATCCCTTGGTTAGGTTTAGTGGATCCATCTTGGTCATTACCCCAATTATCTAATGTATCAACAAATAGAAGTGTAATTAGGAATAATCTTCTCCAAGTTAAGATTGATTAATAGGATAACTATATTTTACTTTGTATACATTTCGGTGAACCCAATATGAATCAAACCCTTATAGGTTTTATTTCGTGCATTAATTTTTATCATCATATTATATTTTTATTTCTGTAGTACCATATCAAACCTATCGGTATAGTTATAATAGTGTGTGTATAAGTTTAATACATAGTCACCCCAAAATGACTATGTTCTATCTATACAAGTCTTCTCAAAATATAGGTGACTAGATAAATCAACTTGACATAGTCTTATTATTCAATTATAGGATTACATACATAGTAGATACAATTGAATCTATTCATGGTTCTTCTTTTTTAGCATATAGGTTTGTAAACATAATCAAACCAGTCAACCCTATTCATGTATTCTTTTTCAGCACACTAGTTTTGTAGACTTTGTCGACCTAGTTAATTATGTTCATAGAATATTTAAATCATAATTTGAGAACCAAAACATGAAATTTTCAAACTAATAGTATTCAAAACAACCAAGGTTCATTATTAGCTTCTCCATCATTTTATTTTTTCATTTATGGTATTATTTTTCACAAATTTGTAGTCTATAAAATTGTAACCCTATAGTGAATTAGGTCGACTAGCTTGACATAGTTATATAGCCTATATTTTATCTAGAAGACATAGTCAAAATATTCAACTATGTTCTTATGGATCTTGATTATACATAATAGTAGTGACCCTATCAACTCTATTCTAAATTGTTTGAATATAGTGTCACCTTAACCGACTATGTACTCTTCATAGTTAAAAAAATTAACCAATATTGTAAGTAATTAGTTCACCTTTCATTTTATTTGATTTAATGATTAGAGTAAAAAACAATTCATTAGGTTTTTTTTCAATTTATCTATTTAGTCATGCTATTTTTCTCTTTTACACACACTTACTAGTAAATTTACATTAAAAAAACATTAAACATTTTTCTTTCCAAGGTTTATCTACTTGGATTTCATCAACAAGGGGGAAGATGACTTAGTTTTATAAACAAGTATAAATATGTGGTTGATGTTATATATTGTCAAAACACCTAATACCCTTGTCATCATGGGATTGTGAAGTGAGGGGGCAGGCCCTAATATGAAGCTAATACCATCACCAATAAATATTCCTTTTAGCCTAAACTACTTGAAAGTTTCCATAGATTGATTTCTAGTTCCTTTTTACACATAACTCTCCATCACATTAATTTCAAATTTTACTATAACTTAAAAACATTTAGTAATGACCAATTAGTTAATACTTACATTCAAGTTATTACTTTCTCTTTGATTATTGTATTTTTTATTGTAAAACTTGCATTATCTAGTGTTAGTGCAAGGTTGTGATGTGTGTTTCAATTGGATCAATCACATTGATCCAATTTCTTGTTTGTTTCACTTTATTTTCTTATATATTATATTTTTTAAAAATTATTTATTTTTAGAACACTATCGTCCTTGTTAACATAATCTCTTATAGACTATTCATCTTGTTTCCCTTCAGTACACAATCACCCTATCTGAATGTGTATCTTTATCATCCTATTTAATTTTTATCTATGAATTACATAGTTAACCTATCTTACTATTTATCTTTTTAAACCCATTATATTTCCTATTTAGCAATACATAGTCAACCTATACAACTGTGTCCCTTTTGTTCCCTATTCTATTTCTTATGCTACAGAACCCTACCAATTCAATTCAATTCTATTTCGTATTACTTGATTCTTCTTTTTTTCAGCTTATTAGACTCTTTTCTTCACCAAATTTTTTTTGTTTAAGGATAATAAAAAGTTAAATAAGAAAAAGGTGATGAGTCTTACCAATCCTAATAGGTTTTTGAAGACACAACTTGTGGCTTCCTCCTTGGATGAAAGTAATGTTCATGTTTCCACTCAGATTACCAATGATGGGACTCCTCCCCATCCATCCTTAGTTTTTAATAAATTATTATCCATATAAGGTGAGCATAATTTAAAGTACACAACTAAAATTATCTTTTTCATTAATTAATTTCCTCAACATCACAAAAAGGAGCCTTTAACCATTTATAATCTTATGATAAATCCTCAAGTAAAACAACCTCTTTCACCCTCCCCTAATTTCTCTCACATATTTGAGGGAAATACTTTCTTTTCCTCTCAACATTTTCCATCTATTATGTCTCCTTCACATACCATGACGTATTATTCTATGACTCCTTCAACCTCCATGCTAAGTATCTCCACTAACATGGTATGTTCAACTTCTAGTAGGCCTTTTCCAAAGACCCTTCTCCTTAATCATGCCACTAGTGTATCTTTTGATAAAAATGATAATCATTTTACTAGTCCCTCTTTTTCTACAAATGGTAATAATGCCACTAGTGCATATTTTGATACCAGTGCTAATCATGCTACTAGTGCTTCTTTTTTTACCAATGCTTTTCATGCCAATAGTGTGTCACATGATACTACTCATGGTGTAACTCAAGCCATTAATACCAATACCAATGCATCACATGATTTGTACACTAGTCAAAATGCTACCCAAACTCACCAAATTTTATTCCAAACACTCAATCAAATGCATAATTTTCAAACCAATAATGAAAATTAAATGATATAGATGTAAAACCATCTCATTAACCTTCAAAACTAACCCCAATAAATTTCATGGGGAGCACAAAATTTGAATGACCCCACCCCTCATTAGGGATTCCCATGGTAATGTTATTACTCAACCACCACTCATTAATAAAATGATCAATCATCTATAAAATGAACCTCTTGTACCTCAAATTTCTAATATAGATATAGGAGGTATTACACCCACCATCACCTATAACGGGTCTACTAATCCTAAATTTCACTTAAAGACATTTGATAACCTTTATAAATATTGGGTTAGACTTAATACCTTTGATGCTACCAAAATATTAACTAAAACACTCTCAGAAGATGCTTTAGATTAGTAAAATCAATTGAAAACCCATTCTATCACTAGCTTTGAAGACTTGGTTAACTCACTAGCCAAGAATTTCAAACTAGTGATCTTTTTGAGAATAACTTATCTCAATTTATAAATTATAAAAAACTTGAAGCTAAAATAACACAAGCCTTCATCAAATTATGGAAGAACTTGTCTAACAAATGTGAGCATAATATGGCTGATGACAACCTCTTCCACCTATTCATTAATGTTCTCTACCCTAAATTATAATATCAGGTTAGGACTCTCTCTCCAATAACTTTTAAAGAATCCCTTAACCAATATAAGCAAGAAAAATTTATCATGCACCAATTTTAACCATATTAACCTAAAATGGGTACTCGTATGACCATTAAAAAAACTATCATGAAATTAATGATGGTGTTACTAATACCTATGATACTATTTACAACATTAAAGATATCACTTCTAACAACACTATATAGCATGCTTCCCCTAAAAACAACACTCCTAATCCTATATATTCACAAAGAAACAACACTAATATCTATAAACCATATCCTTAGCCAAGATTCAAAAGCATCTTCCAAGACCTCTACCATAAGACTTGACCCTAATCATCTAATTAAATCATGGTATGATCTAAATATTTTTTTTTGGTTTCATGCATGTTGGGGACATTATCATGAGACTTGTAGAAATTTCCACAATATGGCTATGGATTTAATTCTTGGACAAAAATTTGATCATGACTCAATCATTCACAAGCATCAATAAACATATGACATAAATTTTAAATCCCATTAAACTCAAAACAAAAATCAATCTAATTCTCATCTTGCTATATACAAAGATCCTCTTCCTAACCATCAAGATAGTCATGACAAGCCTACTCATTCTAAAAATAATGTTGAAAGTCTTATAAACCTCATTACTAATGAGTAAAATGTGGTAAACATGATAAAATGCAAAGAGTGGTTATTTTTATGGACTCTAATCTAACACCCATGCATCAAAATTCTCAACCATTATGCATCATTCATGATAATTCCCCATTTATTCTAGTAAAATTAAGGAAAGAGGACCTTATAACCTTTCAAGAACCACTCTCAACAACTTAGCTTGATCATACCTCTCACACTATCTCTACTATTCCCCCAACATATGCACACCAAGATAATGTTCCCAAACCTTCCAATAGTATTTATTCAACCCAACCCAAAGAAATACCTCAACCAACTATCCCACCACATAAATTCAATCAACCTATTTGCCCTCAACCCAAACCAACTACACATTATCAACACATATTTAGTTTCACTTCCAACCCTAATTCAGAGGAACTCTTACAACATTATGTGACTATAGCTAGAAATCCCCCCATGGGTTATGATTAATGGGACCCCATTACATAAATTTCTCATCTCACATCTCAAATACCTTTTTTTTAATTAATTTGAACTTCCCATCATCATCAAATTTGTATAATGGAATTGTTTTTTTTAAATGAACATCCCTCATCCTCCTCTTGCAAGATGCAAAACTATGTTATCTGGATTCAAAGACAATATCCTTTAATAATGTGAAGATATGTCCATACATGTTAATCAAATAGTGGACACTTCTCTTTCCCTTAAGTTTCCTATCATTTCAATGAGTCCCAATGAGATTTTTCTTCATACGGATGATCTTAATCTAATCATTAACAACCAAATCGATGATATCCAAATTAAACACACCTTAATTAATGATGGTTCATGTACTTACATTGCCTCCTTTGATTTCATTAAAACACTTGGATATTTTGAATGTAATCTCAAGTCTACATGTAGCACATGTCAAGACTAAAATAAAAGGCTAATGCCTCTTCTAGGTTGCATGTGGCTTCCCATTACCATCCTTACTATCACCATCCATGTGAAATTTATGATCTTTAACTATCCACTCTCTTATAACATCTTGTTTGGTAGACATTGGACTCATCATATGAGGCTAGTCACCTCATTTGCATGCCAATGCATCAAATTCCCCCATAATGGTTCTATTTACAAGCTTTAAGGAGACATAAACCCTTGGAATTTTGAACAATTCCAAGAATGTGATTTCTTTAAAATTCCTACCCTTGAACCTTTACCTAGTATCCCATTTAGGGAATACAAACTCTTTAGTTATCCTATCAATTCTACTTGATGTTATAATGGTCACCTTGAACTCATCAGGAATATTCCACCTAACCTCTTAGATTATGATGATGATGAGCCAAATGAGATTAGCCTCAAGATCAATTTTTTTGATCTATCCCCTCATATCATCACTCAACTTCCTCCCTATTTGCAACCTCAATCTCATCAACCTTATATCAATGATATACTTGTGGTCTTAACTAAGACTAAACATTCTATCCATCATGTGATTTCTCATAATAAGATCATACCTACATGTACCATCAACTTTCATACACCTGACTATGATAATGGTTATGCTTTAGATAACCCATTTTTATGTGGACTTATCCAAGATAAAAATTCCAATATTATTCGATATCATACTTAAATATTTTAGTCTTTTCATTCATCTTTTATAATTCCTTCCTCTATAGTGCCTAATTCTAGTCTTTTTCCTATTTTTTTTAGGGTAGAGATGGAACAATTACATGGTACACCTCTAGTTTCAATAGAGCCTCTTAGAATCATGTTCATGGATCATGCCATGACTAGTCTTTACCACTTTTCTAGATACTAGGATCCTTCTAGTTCACTTCCCTTAGATATACTAGCTACTATTCTGAAGCTTTCTATATGACTGACCTCAACTTCAACTAAGCCTAGTCTAGTTTCTACTCCCACTCTACCTTCAATTGAGCCTCATATGATTTTTGGTCCTAATTTATCTTCCAATGAGTCTAATTTTGATTTATATTCCTTGGTAATGGCCTTATTATTTTTTCCACATCTTGATCCCATACTCACCTAATGGGTTGATCAACTTTATTTTCATATCTACAAAGTTATCAATCATTGAAACAAAGAATTCCATTTATATCATCCATCCTAAATTATCCTTCTACATATTTTATTAGTAGGCCCCCAAAGTCTAATATCAAGTGTATTTGTTTCTTTCTGGGACAAATAACCACTCTTACACTCATTGATAGAAAATTCAAAATTATATTAACACATTGCATCCCATCATTTCTCAGTCTAAAGACAAGGTTATACCTATTACTAAATTATACTTAAGTATATCCATAAATATGGTGATGTATACTAGCTTTGGCATTGGTGTGGTACCCATCATACTTATCATTTCCATATTCTCCAACAACATCTTCATAAACACCCTCAGTCAACACCCACATCAACCATTCCTCCTTCCACATGTCACCTATGTAAGAAGGCTCCTCCTTCACTAATGGCACATACTTATCCACCCATGGCTCCTCTTTCTCACCTCAAGGATACCATTCCTATTCACATACTTATTCTTTTCCTTGAGTATCCTACATAGGAAATACCTCATTATTAGATTAAACATAGAGATTAAAAAGAGAACTAGATTAAATGACATAGCACATATTCACATACCATACATTAAGTCTTATTAAATATGAAAATAAATGAACCACTTGAGAAACATGGAAAGGGTGGGTGAAACTACTAACATCGGCTAGCATGAAATTGCTAAGTTTGATTAAAACAAACTAACCTCTTAACCCAAATTGTTAAGGAAACTAGCCATAGACCTATTACCTTAGTCAATAACCGAAGGTAAATACATAATTATGATAACACCCTCCCTAAATGATAAAACTATAAACAATACCAAGTTTATCTCTAAATTTTATGAACTAGTTTGCACCAAGTGGTTTAGTCATTATATCAGCTAGTTGTTCTACAGTGGGGTAGTAGAAGAGACTAATGTCTTCATTTATAAAAAAATGTTAGATGTAATGATAGTGAACCTGAATGTGTTTGGTTCTATCATGAAATTATATATTCTTCACCATCTTTAAAACACTCTTATTATCATATAAAATTAGAGTAGGCTTTGATGACTCAAACTAAAGATCCTTCAAGATTTTCTTTATCCACATAGTTTCATAACATACACTAACAATAGCTTTATACTCTTATTCTATTGAATATAATTCCACTATAGTTTTTAGTTTAATCTACCATGAGAAAAATATTGAACCAAGAGTGAATACATAACCTGTTATAGATTTTATTAAATCTACGGATCCTACCCAATCAAAGTCAGAATATCCTAAAAGCTCAAAATATATAAATTTATCATATAGTATGCCAAAGTAAAGATTAACTTTGACATATCTTAATACCCATTTTACAACTAACCATTTTAATTTCTATGGTTTAGACATGAAGTGAGATAGAAAAGTCATTTTAAAACAAATATCCGATCTAGTGGTAATGAGGTAAATGAGACTACCTACTAGATGTCGATACACTATTTCATTGACCAAAGGTGAAGTAGTGTCAATTGAAATTTTAGCTCCAACTTCCATAGGTGTGTGATTTGTATTAAACTCCATCATTCTAAACCTTTCTATCAATGATTTGTCATTATTATTTTGTGACATGAATACAACATAATCACCTTGCCAAAAATCAACACCTAAATAATATTTGAGTAGTATTAAGTCTATCATGTCAAAAGTATAATAAATATCAAACTTCATCTACTGAATGAGACTAGCACTAATCCTAGTGATGGATAAATCATCAACATATACAATGAGAATCAATATATCATCACCAAACACCTTTACATAGAGATTTGGTTTAGAGTTACACCTTTTGAAACTAGACTCCATAAGGTATGCATCTATCTTCATAAACTAGTCTCAAGGAGCTAGATTAAGCCCATACAAGGACTTGATCAACCTGTAAATAAGATGTTCCTTATCAAGAAATTGAAAAACTTATGGCTAAACCATGTAGGCTTTTGCCTCTAAATCTTAATTCAAGAAATCACTCTTGACATCCAATTGGTATACCTGCCATCCAAACTAAGCAAAAATAGCAATAATCAAATGAAAAGTTACCATATTTGTAGTAGGAACAAAATTTTCCTCATAATCAACCCCTTCCTCTTGTGCATAACCTTTTACAACAAGTATAGATTTGTGTTTATCTAAGGAACCATCTACTTTGCATTTTACCTTGAAAATCCATTTAAACCAATAGGTTTATTTCCTAGTGGTATCTCTATAAGCTCCCAAGTCTTATTTTTCACCAAGGAATCATATTCCAATTGCATGGATGATTCCCACTCATGCTTCCATTTGGCCTCTATAAAATAATTAGGCTTGAATACATTTGGAACAAAAGTTGTTAGAGAAAAATTATCATGCTCACCTCTATTACCAAACTGCTTTCTTGATCTCAATCTTCTTCCTTTCATACCTTGTGGTAAGTCTCCTTCCTTTAGTGCTTCCATTATGGTATAACACCAGTTTGGCTTCTTTGGTTTTTCTTCTATAACCTCACAATGACCTACAAAAATTCCTTCCCTAGAATGTGATTCCAATGTTGAACTAGAATCCTACTCAACTTTCACACCACAACTTACAATAGAACCATTAGAGGAAAATAATGACTCAATATTAGAAACTATAATAGTTTATGTGAAGTATGGAATCTATTTATTTAATATGACATCTCTATTTACCAAAACTTTGTTAGTAGAAACATCAAGTAATTTTTAGGCCTTTGAATGCTCACTATACGCAACAAACATGTATGCTTTGCTTTTCACATCCAAGTTACTTCCCTTTTGACTAGGAATAATTGCAAAAGCTACACAACTAAAAATTTAGAAAACACTAACATTTGGAGTTTGAATTGACCAAGCTTCCTCTAGAGTCATATTCTCCAATGCTTTTGTAGTACTTATATTGAGGATGTACACCACTGTATTCACTGATTTTGTCCAATATCTATATGGGACATTTCTATTTTGGACCATATAATGAGCCACATCCATCACCGTCCTATTTCACCTTTCCACAAGTCCATTTTGATGTAGAGTGTAAGGGGTAGTGTACAATATATATATATATACCTTTAGTGGTACAAAAATCCTTGAACTATTTTGAGATGAACTCACCCCCATTATCTATTTTAAGATATTTCACTGACCATCTTACTTGTTTTTCAGCCATCACTTTCCAAGTAGGGAAGTTAGAATAAAAAAAAAATTCTTCACTAGAAATTATACCAATTTTTTCTTAGATAAATCATCAAACAATAATAGAAAATAATGGGATCCAAAAGGGGTAGGTGTCTACATTCGACCATGAAAATTTGCATGTACTAGATCCAATACTCCCTTAGCTCTTGAAGCTTTACCAACATCAAATGAATGTCTAACTTACTTCCCTAACTAACATACGCTACATACATGATAACCATATTGAATAAAAGGAATCCACTTAACCATTTTAGTCTTACTCAATGTTGTCAAATACTAGAAATTCAAATGCCCATACCTTTCATGCCATAGTGAACTTGTGCTATCAACCATTGTAAGTGCACTTTCCTTTTCCCTCTATGGATTTGCAAGCTTATACAGGCCTTTCTCACCAATCCCAATAGCAATAATCTTGTTATCTTTGGTAGTGACTAAACATTATTGTCCTTGAAACTTTACAAAAAAATCAGATTTTGAAGTGATCTCAGTAATTAAAAGTAAATATTTATTCATATCAGGTACATACTTTACATTATTAAATGTATATTGAATTGTACCATTAAAACTAATCTGATTATTACCACATCCTTTTTCAAAATGAGTCTTACCATCTCCTAAAGATACATATTAATTATTACCATCATTTTTAACAAAATCCACATACTAGTCCTTATGGCATGTATAATGACAATATGCCCCTGAATTAAAGTACCAATCTAGATCCACTATAGAATTACCACTAGAAGTCATGAAAGAAAAATCAAGAGATATTTCCTCACTTTCACCTTCAGTTAAATTCACATGATGAGCTTTCTTTCTAGGGTTAGCCATATCTTGTTATCTTTTCCTACAATCTTTCTTAAGGTGACTAGGTTGCTTATAGTAAAAACATTTCCACTTAGATCTCTTATAAGAACCACTTACTTGTGAAGTTTATATCAGATAAATAGGAGTTTTACCAAACTATTTACCCTTCCCTTGATGAAGAATACACTATATGTAGAATTAGATGTAGACACCAATGTATTCTCTTATTGTCTCTCCTTCTACAATAACAATGTGGAAATTTTTTCAAAGTCTAAAGTCTACATCTCAGCAATCATGTGCAAGAACTCCAAAAATGACTCAAATAAAAGTGGAAGATTCTGCATATAATCAAATCTTTCTCATCAATAGGATTTTGCATAACCTTCAACTGATCATTGATGTCCTTGATCTAAAATAAAAACTCAAAAATGGATCCATCTTACTGCATCTTAGTAGAAGACAACAAATTATTAAAATATGATACCCTACTAGCTTCAAATGCCTGGTATTTAGAAGATTAGTCCACAAATTTGATGTAGTGGTTGCATTTTTGACCTCTAAGATTAGATTATTTGCTAATAATAGTTTTAACAACATAAGAGCCTCATGATGATGATTATCATAGTCATCATAACCAATGGTAGGTCTTTGCTCTTTACCAATCACTATTTGATCAAGGTTATGATATTCACATATCATCAAAACCTTATGACTCCATAAAATAAATTTATTTCCAATCAATTTCTAAGAATATGTTAGTAATATGTGATGAATACTAGCCATTTGACCTAGTTTCTCATAAAAATAATTAAATTATAAAAAATATAATGAATTTTATAAAAAAAAATCATTCTACACACTAATTCTATATTGACACTGAACAACTTTGCTAATTTTTAGTAAAAAACTCAATACCATTTGTAAGATTTCAAATTTTTTGTCACTAAAATAATTAAATTAAGAAACCTAAAAATATGATTTAAAAAATCTTTCTCCATCCACATCCAGATAAAAAACCTAGAAAATAGTGAAAATTTTAACTTCTCAGATGCTTCCATGATTGTTAATAGTGGTAGGTCCCCAATAACCCCTATTGGCTAAAGTTTTGATTTATTTCAATTAAAAAATTAAAAATAATTGAAATAATAAAAATTTAGATTAGAAATTTCATGAAAATAATCAACCAATTAGAAAATTGGCCTACCTATGAAACTTTAGGCATAGATTTTGGGCTCTTTTCTTAGCCAAATCATAAACCATCTACACCACTATTCAAGTTGTGAATTAACTCATATTTTAGACTTTTATTTCACTAGAAATGATCAAGATTTGAATTTTTATCCTCTCCCCTAAACTATATGGTGTTGTACACCATATGAACTAGCCAAAAAAAATAAATAGGCTCCTTAAATAGCCCAAAACTAATTTGTCTGACCTTCTTTTGATCTTATTTGGTCTTTTCATCCTTTCAAGATTTTTTTTTGGTCTTCAAGTTGAGCTTACAAAATTTTCTCTCTCCTCTAACTCCATTTGGTATATGAAGTTCTTCCCTGGCAAGACACCAACCTATCAGGCTTCTACAGACCTCCACTTTGGCTATATGAACGATGAGATCTAATACCATATTAGATTGAACACATAGATTGAAAAGAGAACTAGGTTACATTACATAACACATATTCACATACTTAAATGAATGCCTATTAAATAGGTAAATAAATGAACTAGTTAAGAAATATGGAAAAGGTGGCTAAAACTACCAACATCAACTATCATGAAATAACTAAGTCTGATTAAAACAAACTAACCTCTTAACCCAAGTGGTTAAGACAACTAACCATAGACCTATTACCTTAGTCAATAACCCAAGGTAAACACATAACTACGCTAACACTCATGAGCATGATCCTTTAGCTACACTTACATTTTATATTGAGAAGATTTAGAAATAAGTCTTTGCAAAACTTTCTATGAGGATTGATGAGACTTTAGCTACCGCTAGGATCCATCTTCATAGAGATGTTTTAGATGTCATGGATAATATATGTGGATAAATTTATCAGTATTTGTGAACATGGCATGGTGTTATTTCACATTATTATTCATTATGATTTTGGATTAGATTTGTGATCCATTTTTATATATCTTATACACTTGACCATGTGTTAAATTTGGTTTCACTTACCTATTTTACATGGATCATTATATTATGCTTTATGTGTTTTATATTGTTCCATTTAATTTCCTCATTCTTATGGCTTCTTATTATTATTTTTATGATTTCATACTTATATTTATGAGTTCACTTCTTTCATGACTTATTTTTATTTTACAAATGATTGTTTGATATCTTATCCTAAATACAAATCAGATAATTATTATTATGACTTGGTTATACAAACCTTGATCCCCTTAGTAATATTTTTTCACCATATGATTAGTTAAAAAATAAGAAATCTCATTATACTTATATTTTATGATCTAATTTTCACCTCCCTTTATGAATTTATTTTATCTCACATGCTAAACATACATACAGTTGAATCATGAGATTACATATTGGCTCATAGGTAAGCCTAAGTGTTTAGTCAGTCATATATTTGGATAGTTAGCTTCCTTTAACCAAAGTATAAAGCTCATTCATGTGTATCACTTCTATCACTCATGTTGGTTATTCCAAATATGTATGGAAGAAGAATCATAAAATACATAAAAAAAAGTTAAAATCCAAATCATTTAAATAAAAGGAAATGATATAAAAGACAATATACAAACTTAAAAGTCAAATCAGATTAAAAGATGTGATTCATAGCACATCTCCTATTTATAATCAAATCTCAAACTCCATAGTTAGCCTCATGATAGAGTCGAGGTGCATTGGGTTTTGGTAGGCTAGTAGATTGGGACAGGAGAATAAAACAATCTTTTAGTGCTACCTACTTTCTCACACAAGTACCCAATATTTGTAGTAGACTGATAGATCTATAAGAGTTCCTGAGGAATGGGGGGCATGTTGTGGAAAGGTAGGTCCATTTTAATTTTATTATTCATATAACCAAAATGATTTTATCTTAGTATATCACCTATTTGCCTATACAACTTTGTGTTTTTGTGAGTAGGTGTCCTTTGTATTTTGATGGTCACTAGACTCTTAATGTCTCTCCTTTATACCTAGTATGACTCATGTTTATTAAGGTCTTATCATAGATGCCTATGTCATGATTTTACATTCCAACTTTCATTTATAAAATTCCTAATATTCCCCCTTGAGAAATATTATTTTATTAACTGATCATTCCCCCTTAGGATTTCCCTTTGTGAGTTGTAGTGTAATACCATGGATAGGATAAGGATCTCCTCACAAATACCAAAATAAAACATTTCCTTATTACCATTCACCTCATTGATGTTTCCCTTTGTGAGTTGAAGTATAATACCATGGATAGGACTAGACCCTCCTCACAAATTACCACATTACAAACATATTTTAAAATCATTCCCATACTTGTTTCCACCTCATTAGTGTCCCCTTTGTGAGTTTTAGTGTAAGACCATGGATAGGACTAGGCCCTCCTCACAAAATATTCCCATACCTAGTTTATGCTATAACTAAGTTACAATGAAATTACATGCATCAAATTTTAGATAAGTAGTGTTCGATTATGATTTACACTTCACTGACATACTTACCATCTTGATTTAGTGTGTTTTTATGCTTACTTCATAATTATTTCACTTTTATCTTCTTATTTTGTGATTATATGTATGTTTAGAACCATTTTATTTATTTTTTCATACTTCCAATCTTGAATTAGTGTGATTAATTTCATTTATTTTTATATTTTATCTTTCTTTTTATACTTCCCAGTTTGATTTAGTATGATTGATTAATTTAATTATTTTTGTTTTCAAACCATTAGTTTTTTATCTGCCTTCCATTTTATTATAATATTCATACTCCCTAACATGATATAGTGTGATTTTTTATTTGTTTTAATTTGGTGAAAATATTTACATGGTTTGAAAACATTTGTTATCTTTTTTAGCATATTTGGTTTATTATATTTATTCATCTTTTATTATTACACATTTCCCATCATGATATAGTGTGTATTACATTTATTTTGATTACTTATACTTTTTCAAATTAATTTTGCCTTTTTATTTATAACCATGTATGTGTCTCACATAATGCTAGAAAAAAAACATACATCACATAGTTCCCATAACATATACAATAAAATATAAATACAAGTTCTAGAAAGGAAATATATCCATGCATCCACATCCAAATCCAAGTACAAATCATGAGATCAATGAAAATTTCAACATCAATATATATATCATGTTTTTTTTTATAAAATTTAAAGTAAAAAATACAATAGCTAATGCTCTAAGGTTATGCTCCATCATGTCTATCTTGTGGCCTAGCCATGCTGCCCATGGATGCCTATAATTGACCCCTCTAAATAGTATATTATAAAGAGGTAGTTTTAGATCTCAAGTTAATAACCTATCCCTATATATTGGCCACCTAGGCTTGTACCTATCTAAGCTAGATGGTAGATCCATGTGCATTGCTCAGACCTATGCTATAGCCTACCAAGACTAAGTGTCTCTAGCTCCAACCCATATTGGTGGATATAACCCATCACCATGAACTTGTATCTTCTACACATCCTCTCCCACAAGTATACACTATCTTACCTGAGCTAGGGTAGAGGGAACCACATGATCATCCAAAGTGGTAGGGTCATACAAAAATAACACCACATCCAAAATGTCAAGATGTATAAACATAACTAGGGATCCCCATCTGACTTCTTTTGTAGTAATATCTACAAAACTAAAACTAGATAAGCATTAGATATCTCTCTCTCTCTCTCTCTCTCTCTCTCTCTCTCTCTCTCTCTCTCTCTCTCTCTCTCTCTCTCTCTCTCTCTCTCTCCTCTCTCTCTCTCTCTCTCTCTCTCTCTCTCTCTCTCTCTCTCTCTCTCTCTCTCTCTCTCTCTCACACACACACACACACACACACACACACACGTGTGCACGCGTGCACATGCACAAACACACACACACACACACACACACATCTATATATATCTCTCAAATAACCAATAATGCAACTAGTGTTATGTATCTAAAACTTAAAATAAATTAAAAACATTTCTCCCCAATGTTGATATTACCAACCATGGTATTCTTATTAGCTCACTCATCGAGAACCTCCTCCATCAACTACCTCTACACTAATCCAAATCTAGGAGTCACTACATAAGCCCATGACTATCCTCTCCTTAGTGGTCTCCCTATAGACCAAACATGTCCTAAAAATGTTGTAGGATCCCCCTATGTAACATATAACACCTATATATCCTCACATCGGTGGTGTTTCTATCTCTGATGAGCTCACTATGGTTTCTACCACCTTTACTATGGTGTTATGTGTGGTCCTTCCTCCCCTAAATCCACATACATAATGTCATCTCCTCCTATCCCTACTACCTCCTGATGTTATGCTTGACCATTACATGGTCTATCCTACCAAGGCCTAATCACTAGTATCTCCATAGATACCACTCTACCTCCCCTCCCTCTCAACTCTCTAGCATATCATGCCCAATAAGCAAAAACTATTAGAAGAGCTATCATATGGGGAATATCTAGTTGTCTAGGTATGTGATCCACTGGATGAGTCTTTACGTATAAATTTTGGTGGCCCATGATCCACACACATGCCAAACTTATAACAATAGTAACATAACTAGGCCATATGGTGGCTATGTGAGTAAATGGCTACCACACCATATTCCTTTATGTGATAATTCACAATGCTATAAAATGGCTAATGTCCTATGATACATGATACTACCTTCATAAAATGACTTGAGGAAACTTATCATTGATTACGTAGGGTAATCTAGTTGATTGATACATAGGGAACCTCTAATATATCCATGCATCAAAAGTATAATAGGTACCATCATCTTCTATCCCTGAGAAACCATCCTATACATATCATGCATGAGATGGAAACAAATGACAAAACCAAAATTGTATAATGCCCCTTGATCTAAAATCAAATGGTGTAAGGATATCACATATATCATTACCTTACCATATGACATATGACTCATCATTTGTGATATAATAAGTCTTATCACAACCTTCTAGATATATGGAATGGCTGAAAGATAAACATTAAACAAGATCACATGTAATCTAAGGTAAATCCTATTTAAGCCTGTCATCCACTGAACTAAGGCTCTTCTCTCATCATATGACTCTAATGTATCAATAATCACTAATATCCTACTTATTAAAATTCCAAATAATGCATGGACATTCTCCAACATGATATCCACCTCTAGGGTGCCCCCATCCACCTCCCAATATAAAGTGTTAGTCAATCATTACCATGCTCCTAGGAACATGGCAATGAGATCAACACTAATTGGGATCCATCTCATCTCCATAATGCAGTTGAAACCCAAGGTGACTAGTTGAGCTCTATCCACATCTGCTAATCACTCCAATAAATATGGTAGCCATGACACATCCACTAGGCACTAAAATCTTTGGTGTCTCTATAAAATATCAAAAAACAAAGGATGTATTAGATTCTATGTCATAATAAATAAAATACATTCTCAAAAAAATTTAAAAATACTTCATCAACTTGTTTGATTTATTTTTCTAGTATTTCTATTTTTATACATAATCGACCCATTTGATACAAGATCAACCTTGTTATAGTCCTATTATATTGCATTAGCTGGTACATAGTCAACCCTTTTATTTCAAACTATATAGTTGACCCCCTATTTCTCTCAGCTGGTATTAGCCTTTTTGATATTAAATTGGCCCCTTTCTTAGATCTATCATACTACATAGTCCTCTAGTGCATAATCAACCCATTTTAGCAAAATATATCAACCACATATTACTAATTACATTAGATAAATGGTACTATGTTGGCTATCTTCCTATTTCAAATAATATCAACCTACTTCTATGTAGTTGACCACCTTTAGCAATACCATGTAATCCAAATACTATACAATCGACCCCCTATTTCTCTCTTTCTTTATAAATTGAGTTGATAGGGTTGAATCTATACTTTGTCTATGGTGACTTTTTGACCATTTACCATAAATGCCTTAGGCATTTATTGGTTCAATCTTTTCCTACGTAGTACCCCAATCTACCCCTAGTCTACCTACAAATTTCCTAGGGTCAATTTTAGTTTTTAGATTTATTTGACCATTCAATTTTATATATTTATGTTAATTTTAAATAAAATTGATAAAAACAATTTAAATTCATGTTTTCTTACTTGTGCTACACTCTTTATGGCTACTATCCATCCTCCAAATCATAGTTTTCATCTCCTCACCATGGTCACTTTCTAGGATCAGATGGGGTCTCTCAGAGTAATGTTTTATTAGAATCGTAAAATTAACAAATGAATTATTTTTCACCCTATTTATATTTACTATTCAAAATTATTTACCTATCAAATATTTACAAGTAGATTATATTTATTAACCATATGTTTATTTCTACTAGCTAATTTTTTGAAACAAAAGATGTTTTGGAATCCTAGCATTGTAGAGAATATTTTCACACATTACATGTATATTTTACAATTTTTGGATTTTTAGATATTTTTTTCTAATCTCTACATGTTCACTTAATATTCCATACATTAGACACCTTCACATTTATTTCACTTAATTTCTTATTTACAACACTAAGGTAAGAAAATGTATGTTATTGTTAATTATGTTCTTTCATTTATCTTATTTTATTCTTACTATAATTTATTCATCTTTAAAATTATGTGTTAATATATTATTTTCTTGAAACACCATCTCTTATTGTACTTACATGACACATGAGATTCAAGTAAGGCATATTTATACACATAATATTTTAAAAATTTATCAATTATTTATGTTTTATCTCTTATAAGAACCCTTTGAGTCTCAATATCTCTAAGTGCATGCCTTAAAGGATACATCAAAAAAGGGTGGGCAAACCATTAGTGCTTAATAACATTATTGTCCCCTATACCACCACTTAGTATCTACACAATATAATCCTATACACTTCCCTAAGCTTTGAATGCTCTCTTACACACTCCTCGAATATATTCACCACCTTACTTAGCCCCTACCTAATCCTAAAAACCTTTTTGACATTTTCCAAAAAAAATTAGCATGGGTCGACTATAATTTCTAATTGATATTTTCACATTATGGGTCTAGGTCAGCCTTGGTAAACCTAGACCATGACCTAACTTATTTTTATGAAATAATGATACATAGTCAAATTAGGTCGACCATGTTAGTTAAAATTTAAAAAAAAATTAAGGTTGGATTCAAATATATACACATATCCATTTCTATCATTTATTAAAAAGAGAAGAAGAATAATATTATATTGCACATCTACTTATCCACCATTCTACTTGAGGAACATTGATTAGGGTTTTAATAGTTTCTTTGGATATATAGATCTTGTCTTATGGAGAAGTTTTTTTGGATACATAGAGAATTTATTTATCCTAGAGCTAACTTATCATTAATATCCATACATACCACAACAAGCTCTTGCTAGGCACCATGTCCAATGAAGAGATTGAAGCTTAGTGGGTTCATCTTCAAAGGTAAGTATTCCTAAATTTTTTCCTCTATTAAAGTAGATAGATTAGTATTTATAATTATCTCCCATTCATTGATATTTATTATACATTAAATTGAGTATAAATATTCTATGCATGTTTAATTTTTATGTTTATTACCCCCACTTTGTGCCATAATCTTTGGTAAAAACTAGATTATATTTTTATTTACTTTGCATATACTTAGTAAATATGAAAACATAAGACCTAGCTAGGGTTATTACATGGTGTTTCTTGAATAGAGGCTTTGGAACCCTCTATAATGGTGTTATTATGGTAATAGATCCTTTGGTTAGGTTTAGTGGATCCATCTGGGTCATGACCCTAAATATCTAATGTATCAACAAATGGAAGTATAAGTAGGATTTATCTTTTTTGAGATATGATTGATTAATACGTCAGATACATTTTCCTTTGTATAAAAAAGGAGCTTTTTTTTTTAAATCAGGAATGTGAATGGATGACAAATGTCTACAAGTTGAGATATGAATCATCTAATTGCTTGAATTTAACCTTACACACTATGAATTTGTTTGATAATTTTGGGTGGAGTGATATTAATAATAGTTGATACTTTAGAAATATCAAATTTTATCCCATTAGGCATGATAAAAAGTGTGAAGGAAATCAATAATGAAACTAAGCTAAGAAATCAAACTAAAATTAAATCTAAACTAGAAACCTAAACGTCAATTATATAGAAACAAATTAAATAAACTAACTAAACACACACTTAACAAACTGAAGTGAAATTATCCTCCTCCATTGTGATCAAATGTGATTTGATATTAAAATGTAGTGTATGTGGTTAGTCTATATTATATAATGCAATGGGAATTAGGTGGAATTTTTATGTGTAAATTAATCTTGATAGCTTGAATTCACTTGGGATTCATTTGTGAATTTGATAGCACTTCATTAGCATAAGTGAGGATAATGAAAGTGATGGATTGATTGTATATTTATAGTTTTTATGGATATAGATTGATGGTGGAAGATTATTTTAATATTTCCAATTATTTAAATAACTATTGATAATTAGTCTTCATTCATGAGGATAATGACCAAATTCCATAGGTTGAAAGAAAAGGGATTTTGTTTAATGGATCATCAAGAAAGGGTCATATTGGTTGAAAAATTCCAAGGTGACTCACAAGGTGTTTGAGGAAGTTTAGGGTGGTTGGATGAACCAACACATGGTTGGGATAAATGTGGAGGATATCTGGGTGAGGTGGAAAATATATAATTATTAATTAAATTTGGATAAAAGGTGTGCATAATTAATTAATTAATTAAGAATATTTAATTATTCAAATTTTGGAGGGAAATTATGTTAGTTTGAATTCAAATTTGGGGAATAAGATGAGTTATTGTGTTAAAGTGAATTTGACATTAAATGGTGAAATTTAAGTGTCTACACTTATGAAGAAGCTTCAATCTAGGGTTTGAACATTAATAGATTATAATATTTCTGTTTTATTTTTAAAGATAAACCTTTCTTGGTGATCATTGTATACTATGTGAAGCATTATTTTATAATTAATGTATGTTGATGTGAATATTAGGATGAAATCTAAAACTGTAATGAGTATTTCAATATTTCTATTTTTTAAATGGAAGATGTTTACTATCTTTGCTTTATAGTATACATTAGTGTGCATAAGTAGATATTTATGATTTGGTTTCATAACAAGGGATCTCAGGGTTCTCTTTCTATGCCCTAGGTGAGAACTTAAGTATTAAAATATTAATTGATGTGATGAAACTATAATATTAGTGTATTTTTATGTGTTACACAAGATCAAGTATGTGTAGGACCTTTAATGGGCAAAGTATTTAGAGTTTGTGAAAGATATGATCATAAGTATTGGTTTGAATCCAAATAAGTGGAAACATGATAATATCCATAGAGATATGTATGATATTTTTTGTTTGTTATTTATCAAATCACTTTTATTTATGGTTAACAGTGTATATGATTGGGAGAATTCAAAACCTTAGGATAAAACATGCTTGAATTGAAGATTAGGTGAAGCAATTGATGAAATTAGATGAAGAATGAACAATAAATGTGGAATTATAGTGGAGAGGCACATTCAATAACTAGTTTCTATAATTTATTGGTTTCATCTTATTTTTGCCCATAAGAGTTAAAATTTTAGTTTCTGGTAGAGCCTAAAGACTTTTATTAAGTAAATTATGATCTAGGTCAAAATTCTCATGTTTGATTTGGGAAATACAAACATGAGGATGAGTTTATAAATATGATCATGCTTAGGGATAGGTAGATTGTGAAGAATATCAAAGTGGAATCTACACAAAGTGTGGTGAGAAAATAAACTCTAGTAAGATAGAGTATCCTAATGAAAGGCAAGGACAAATGCAAAAAATATAATGAAATCAGGGAAAATGTCTTTAAGAGGAAGAAATTGCCTAATCAAGGAAATGTCATTTGGATTTGTAATAAGTGGGGAGGGTAGGTTATTGGATAACATAAATATGAGAAAAAATATTTTGATTTTAGTGATGTGTGCATATAGGGTTCCCTATTTGAAGAATATCCATGGGAATTTGTCATGCCCACTAAAATTGCATCACTAAATTACAAGCAAAAGACACTAATTTTTTATTTTTATTTTGAAACGAATAATTCTCAAAATACACAACATAGAACACACCTATCTAGCCACCTTCATGGCATGATACATGAAAATATTTAAAAAATTCACATGTATACATGACATGAATAAAAGTTCCTAAATGGTTGCATGAGTGGATCACACAGCCCCTCAACATGTAATTTGGAATGTGCAATATATTAAAACAAATAATTTGATTTGATAATGGTAAAACACATATTTAATGATCATCAAAACACTAATAACTTAGTTAAACATGTTAAAAATTTCTTAAATTAAGTTTTCGCTAGTGTTTCTTTCCATAATATCAAACTAAAGGTTATCAAAAAGTGATTTTTAACCTAAATCAAGTGTTGGTGAAATAAAAAAACTTAGATTAATAACCTAAACCCAATGCCCCACCTTAACATGGTAGCCTACATATCCACTCCTTAGAATTAGAGTTTAATATAGTTCTCCTGAAGAACTAGTGAAGAGTATCTTTATTGAGACATTATCATGACATGATTTATTTACCAAGGAAACACTATAGACAAGACTACCATGATTATAAAATGATTAAAATTCTATAGAAGTAAATATTAATATAATACTAATTAAAACTCTGCATTGGTTCTAAAGGCCTTTAGATCTATCTTTCTCATGATTAAACAACATATTACTAGGTTCCATGACCATATAAAAATAGGGTTATACAAACCTCATGATTAAAAAATAAATCATGATATCCATATTTATCTAAAACATAATGACTTACTACTAATATAAAAAAATAATTAGTAATCTGACAATAGAAAATTAATCTATCTGAATACTAAGGGATAACCCCACTTTCACGATAGCTAAGAGGTAGCATAGAGTAAACTAAAATGATGTTTAATGTATATAGTTATTATAGACACTAAAATTAGATTTATATATTACCTTAGTATTGTACACTTGGTAAATATCTATCATGTCTATACCTTTTAGTTATACACCTTCCCATTGCCAAAAGGTTCACATTCACTATCTCTTTGTGCCTAATTGATTATCTTTTAATTTTACCATTATTATTTTGATGACTAGGCCTTTTATATTGTGTAAATATCTATAAACCAAATCATTATATTTTAGTGCTAGTTTTAGACCTATACTTATTTTATAGCTTTCTAGACACTTGTGACCTGCACAAACACATGTATCAACATAAGTGTCCATCTTTTCTACAAAATGTCTAGTGCCCAAAAGTCATCCAATTTGAAAAATATACATATCCTAAAGGTCATCCTAAGGGTTTAATGTAATATATTTATAAAATGGATATATACATATACATATACATACATACATACAAGATCAACCCTCATTCGTTTCACACCTAGAAAAAACCTATAAACCACATACAACTCACAAGGAAATATACTAACAATCACTCAATCAAGCATTTAAATGAACAAACCTACCCTATTTGTATCTATTTCCATATAATTCATAACAATAATATTTCCATAGGTTTGAGGAATTCAAAGAGAAACCCATGCACCATATTTTCCATGTTATAAGCTAGGTCACTTGATATATTTAATTATCACACATTTCATCCTTGTATACACACAAAACAACTCATAAGGGAGATATATTGAGGCCTATTCAAATTATTGGATATTTAGGAAGTTCTCATTGATTGAGGGGTCCTTGGGGCATCTTGAAAATGTGATCCCCCTATCCCATTTTCCCATAATTAATCCAAGGTTGAGGAGATAGGGTTTGATCATTTGATAAAGAGTAATAAACTCTGCACAAGATCCAAAGACACCAATGGAAAGGAAAAAAAAAACCCATAAAAGTGAAACTAATAGATCCAAAAAAGAGTTTGTATTTTGGGAGGGAAACTAACATCCATAGGAGGACACTAGCATTGATGAAAGTTTTTGGATATGCTGAAAGTATTTGAGGAAGAAAATATTAAAAATCATTAATGAACAAAACATAAAGCTAATTTATAGGACTAAGAGGAATCTGAGAAATAGTGAAATTCCAAGACTGAACATAAAATAATATATGATCTCTTCCATCTCTTAGTTGTATAGTTATATAATTATTTATATATTTATTATGCATGTTTGAATGAATTTATTGTCAAAATATTGTATTACATTGCCTAGATATAAATATTTTTTCTATTGAGGTTAAAGGAGGGGATTTTTTTGAGCTAGGGCCCCCAAACCCTAGAAGTAAAAAAAAAAGAGAACCAAAATAAGAAAAAATATATAAAAAAGAGGTTCCAAAGGACACAAAACAAAGACAACTAAATAACATCTAAAAATCTACTCCTGAGTAACCAAACAACTTAGATTATTCCATACTTCCCAAAATGTCTTCCCAACATGCCTTCATGTTGCTAATATTCATGTCAATTTTACTAATAATGATTTAGTAGTCAGTATTATGTGTTCCTCTACTACTTTGGACCTTTGTCTATTTTCCTTTACCTATATAGATGGGGTCAAATAGGTCTTTGAGGTGCTCTCAAAGGTTTTCCATTTTTTGTATTCTTTTATTCATTATGGATTTACTACAATTTATAATGAAATTAAGTTTTTTCTAAAGATCCTCATTAGCATGCTCAAGAAGATCTACCCAAAAGCTGAGTCTTTGAATCTATAAATCCTCTTCTTTATCAATCCAAGATTTGGATACCTTTTCATTTTATCATTATATTCATCCTAATTTTGAGGCTCAATATTTGCCTTATGAAACATATCATGAGAGAATTTTGTAGCTCCATTTCTTTAGTCAAAACATCAGTGTTCTCCCTACTCTTGAGCGAGTTTACTATTTGATTAAACTCTTTATTTTATCATTTTGGAACTATTCATTCTCCTCTTTCTCAATATTATCTATTTGGATCTTTTCCTTCTGATTCTCAATCCCTATCTTAGTATTCCTTTGTGTATTATAAGTTTCCTTCTTGATGCTACACTCTTCCCTCTCTTCACTGTCACTATCCACAATTACAAATTTCCTTGCCCCCTTTTTATAGGGAGGGGTTTGCTACATTTTGAAATCCTTAGATTTATTATTATCTTTGACCTCATTAGTGCATTTATAATCTCCTCTCCTCATTGTTGTTTTCCTTTCCTATCTTAGTTTTTTATTTACTAATTTATTTTATCTTGTTGCCAACACCCTAACTTGGGCTACTCAGATATTTAATCCAAATTTTCTTAATCTTTCTCATGTCCACTGGTCCTTATCTCAGTTTTTATTCTTTTTTGGGGAAAGATATAACATTAACTAATTCATACCCTTGAAATAATTGTAAATGAGGAATATAACTCCCTCATGTCTAGGGGCTATGTAGTTACCATTTTTAATTTTTTGGATGGAATTTTCCATAGATTTGAGAATGAAAATAGGAAGACTGAAACCTATTCCATCTCTAAATTAGTTTAACATCTTAAACATGGACCACCTAACAACATTGTATCAACCCTCTAATGTTACATACTAAATAAGGTGAAAATCTACCTTAACATATAGTTTGGGTAAGAATTCCTTGTTGAATTCGTTATGTAGCTGATCCAACTATTTGCCCTCTTCTAGAAATGCCTCTTTATGTGGTTGTAGTATCTGGGAGTGTAGTAACTTTTGGTTTCTTCAATGATCAGACCTATCACATGAGTGGTTATCTCCTTTATGATTTCAAGTGTGACCCATTATTATTGACAACCCTTTCCTCCCAAGCTTTGGAAAACTAAATGGATAGGTGATTATCAAATCCCTCAATGTTCTCCATGAATCTAGTGAAAACCCCCACCTGTAGGGCATTTTAGACTCAACTATTAGATATGACCTTTGATTATAGTTTGGGATCTATTATATTGGGTAAGCCCATATTGATAATACTATTCACATAGGGCTCTAGGATGCCTTTTCCATCTCTATAGCTCCACTTTAAAGCATCATTAAGACTTTCATGAGATGAATTATGAGTCTCAACACTTTTTTTTCTTTTTCTATATGCCTCTCCCAAATGGAATTGAAATCAATGGGTCTAAGTGCCCACATACTTGATGAAATCATAATGTCTCCCCTAGACATGAGGTAGAGAATTAGGGAACTATATACTAATAGAAGAATTTTTCCCTTCATTGGAAATTCTTATTGATAATTATCTAGGTAGGTCCTCATGATCAAGCCATGTTTTGAAACCCACATTGTTAGTTCTCTCGTTGGTGAACCAGTCTATAATTCTATTACCTTCCCTATACATGTGTTGAATGTGCACCTATTAGAAAGAGTTTATAATTATCTTAGCTTCATAAATTATATTTTTTATAGTCCAACTTGGGGGGTGTTTTCCAATTAAATAATTGATAATATTCATAGAGTCCCCTTCTACCTCCAACTTTTGGATATTAAGTTGTTTAGCTAATATGATGCCCTAAAGGGCATCTAGAGCCTCCACCCAATGATTAGTCTTAGTGCCCATATCTCTTACATAGGACACAATTATCTTCCCTTCAACATCTATGAAGATTCATAATCATCTTTCAATTCCTAGATTCCATTTTGATGCACCATCAAAATTAAGTTTCATCCATTCTTCAGTTGGGACTTTACATTTAGTTCTCTTTCAAATTTCCTCCTTAGGATCTATTTTTCTTATGACTATCAGATCAATCTACCTAGATATAAATATTATAATGTTTAATTAAAACTATTTTATTATCTTATTGTGTTTTTATATAAAACTCATTTTGTATAAAACATTTTGGTGAACCCAACCTCTATATTTTGAAATAAATCTTAGGTCGCATTTATGGTTTTTCCTTCTACAAAAAGTTTCTTTCAAATTCTTGTATCTATTATTCATATTTGATTTATTACATGTGTATATTTTAAGGAATGATTCTTCATATATTTCCTTGGTAATTTTAACTATTTCTTGTGTGGTTCTATCTAAAGGTAAAAGCCTTATTACAACATCTCTTGTTGAAATCACTAGGAAACCCAATCCTTGTAATTACTTGTTTAATGTTCTTGATGACCAACGTATTGCATATGAAGATCTTATGGAATATCAAAAACATGATCAAAATCCCTTATTTTCATATAACTATGATGATGAAAAATTGATTATGAAAATGCAAGTATAAAGGAACATGTTGACAATCATATCACTTTTTCATATGGTTACGAGTGTGATTATTTCCCTTTTTAGAGTGAATATGAGGAGCCTAGTTCTCCTATTTATTTTATTTCCAATGATGAGAGGCCTCAAAATTTAAAAAGGATCAATTTTTTTATCACCTCACATAAAGATGATATAATATATATGCAAGAAGTTAGGATTCATGATGTTGAAAGTCACAAATTTTCATGCATACATTCTCTAAATGATCCAAACATTGAATTCTCCTCTACTATTTCAAATGATGAAAATGTTGAAAAATATGAATGTGTGCCTTCTTTCCAAAATTATGATAATGTTAAAAAATGTGTTCCTTCTTTATACCAATCAAGGAAAAATAGTGAAAATTATTCTCTAGATCTCAATGATATAAATACATGTACTACTTATCTCTCTATAATTATAGGTTGGAAAGATGAAAATAATAATGATGTTGAAAATAGTGTAGATTCATATTCCTATACTTTTATTCCAATTCAAAAGAAACAAAAAAATATATTTAGTAAAGGTTTCTTAATGAAATAGTTTCCTAAGAAAAATAGAAATGATGTAAATGACAATTATGTAAATGTTCCTTTCTCATATGACAAGGATGTATATAAATTATAAAGTGATATTACATATTCTATCCCATTTTATTTTGAGTTCAAAAATTAAAGTGAAGCTTGCATATTTCCTTCCTTTGATAATATTTCAAGCAAAATGGAAACCATTCCTCTTTATCCATATTTTACATTTTCTACTAAAAACAGGTTCCAATTATAGATAAAAAAATGAAAGTATCTTATAGCCCTCTTGCATGTAATAAAAATACAAGTATCAATATATTTAAAATAATTATTGAATTAACCTTTGTGATATCAAAAATTATATTATTATTTATCATGAATCATCATTCAAAATGGATATATATTTACCTAGTGTTTCCAAATGATGTGATAATCCTACCCTAGAATGTAAGGATAGTGGTAAAGATCTCAATATTCCTATGTTTCATATGGATCATGAATTAGACCTTATATGCACCTTTTCATCTTTTTTACTAGTTATTCCTAGTGATAATATATATGATGACTACTATAGGAGACCTTCAATGTCAAATTAATATTTTTTAGTTACAAGTATCCTCTCATGAGGCTGTATTCAATAATGACACCTTAGAAGACCAACCCCTTACAAGGGAGGTATTTTAGCATCCATATCCTATCAAAAAATTTATGCCTATGTTACCTTTATTTGATGGTAAAGAAGACCCTAAAAATAACTTGAAATAATATATACACTCCTTTAACCATTGGGCTAAAGATAGAAGATTAATATTAAAAGACTTATATATAAGATTAACTCAATAAGCTTTAGATTGGTTCTATATCATTACAAATGGGTAATTTACAACTTTCAAAAAGCTTGAGGAAATTTTTCAAAATGATTTCCATAAGCATAAATTACCAAAATTATCATTTGAATGTTTGTAAGCCTTACTTCAAAATGAGGATGAATTTATTTAGGATTATAATATTAGATTTAAAGATATCTTGTATTCCTTGAACTAGCCCCCTTGGATTTAGAAATAAAATTCATATTATTGACCACTTTATAGTATTATAATTAGAAAAGGGTCAACCTCAAGTCCTTGAGTCCTGATCCAAAGTCCTTAGTCTCATGGTTTCCATTCATCTTGTGAGAATTGGTTTGTTCAAATAGTTCACTATCTTGTCATGTTATAACATTAATTTGTGACCCTTCATACCTATGTTTCAACTTGAATCAAGTGTTTCATGATGATTGAACATGTTTAGAGGTCCTTAGTTAGTTTGATGGAGATCTAACATGTGAAAAATGCCATGTTAAAGGTGAATTGAGAAGGTAGTCTATGATGCTAGGAATTTAACAATGGAGGGGAGGTTAGATCCAGTGTTAGTTTCACAATGAAATAAAAATGAAAAGAACACACTAACTAATATTAACATCTCCGTGCATAGATCATAGGGGGATCTTAGTGGAGAAAACCAATTGACAAAACATAACTAAAATGCAATAAAAATAACCTTTCTTACCTTCCTTGAATGCTCCAATAGATCTATTTATTGGCTTGCTCAACTTGTGCTCAAGAAGTCTATGGTAATGGAGCTTGGCTATCTCCTTATCTCCTTAGCACCATTGACTGGCTCATGCTTTCTTGATGTATCTTGATGGCTTGGCTTGTGATTCATAGTTTTGGCATTATAACTCTATAAATTTCAATCTTGTCATAAAACCAAAATTATAACATTACTATGTCCAAGATCTCCTAAATGAGAGGAAAATGCTTGAATTTGTAGGTTTAGAAACCAACCCAAACCCAAGGTGAGCTAGAGTGTAGTTAGAGATTTAAATGGGTTAAAATCTAACCTTTGTGAGTTAATTAACCCCAATAGAGTAAAAAGGTTTCAAATGGTCATTATTATTAATGAATAGGCAAGTTATTATATTTTGGATATTTGACAACTTGTGAAAAGGTTATAATGAATTCCTAGGATATTCTTTGATTTTTGAATTTCCTTTTTGATAATTCATTTAATTTTTCAAGGATGATTCAATTAGGTATTTGATTAGGTTTTGCATGTTAATTAAATTTTTTTAGGTATTTTAGCATTTTTTAATATT
Source organism: Torreya grandis (assembly GCA_037957365.1). Lineage (NCBI taxonomy): Eukaryota > Viridiplantae > Streptophyta > Pinopsida > Cupressales > Taxaceae > Torreya > Torreya grandis. The sequence goes on along the minus strand of JARHVA010002918.1, from coordinate 1,064,283 downwards.
TGAATTAATTTGATGTGTGCATTTGCCCCATTTTATTGGTTTATAGGCCACATTGCATAATATGAAGATAAATTTGAGATGTTTAGTGATTTTTAGGCTAGACTTGCAAAGGTTGGTAAGAATCAATCTAAATTTTGGTATGAAGCCATTGGTGGTCAATTTTAGGTGTCAATAGTTTTCCCCTATTTAGGAAGGCATTTCAAGCTAAAATCATAGTAACATCTTCTCAAATATTGAAAAGGTCTTGTATGCTTACAACTTTAATGATAATGGATGAACTATAGGGTACCCCCTTGAGGAAGCAGTTGGCAAAGGGGGTCAACAAATGGTCCCCTGAAAGAAATAAATGAGTGGACCAAATAGATGAAAATGATGGGGTAGAATGAAATGATTTTCCCAAAGGTGGTTATAATCAATGGCATATGGAGCTACCCCATTTAGGGTAGACAAACAAGATGATTTGACCATAGGTAGTTATAATCATCGGTATAGGTGGGATTAAAAAAAGGTGATGATTTTCTCAAAGGTAGTTATAATCATTGAAAAAGGCTTAAGGTAACAAGGGATTGATTTTCTCACAGGTGATTATAATCAATTAAAGGGAAAATAATGATTGACCAACATGTGGTTATAATCATTGGTAAGATAAAAACATACCCTAGTTGGGAAAAATAAAGAAAATTATTTTCCCAAAGGTAGTTGTAATCATTAACCCTCAAATTAGTGGAGACATAATGATTTTCCCAAAATCAGTTAGAATCATTGAGAATGCAAGTGGGATGGTGTAAAATGATTTTTCTAAAGGTGGTTATAAGCATTGTACCCCAATAGTGGAAAATATGATATGAAAGATAAAAGTGGGATGGTATACAATGATTTTCCCATAGGTAGATAAGCATTGTATCTTGATAGTGGAAAACATGATATGAAATGATGATGACAAATATGATACAAAGGATAAAGATGAATTAGGAAACCTAATAGTAGGGAGATGTTCATCTGAATTGGCAAGGAGGAAAATTCATTTGTTGTTTACTTACTTTATTTTGGATTTAATTTGGATTAGATCAAGAATGTTGATAGTGCTAGTGCTAGGGAGATATCATTAATGCATTTGTTGTATAGACTTTTTGAAGTTGATTTTTGCTATAGCACATGACAGTAGGCATTATGATAGAACACCATCATGACTTGGCTAAAATATGCATAAGGACTGACTCCCTATCCAATACTTAATTGAAAACTATGCACCAATTATAGAAACCATCATGATAATGTTTACATATGAATATGGATGGATTCAATAATAATGCACAAGGAATCACCCAATGAACGCATGTTGACTAAATCAAGGCAATAATACTTAAATCAAATAAATAGGCACACAAACCAAAAAAAGAATAAAGAGAAATAATAAATAAACAACTAAACAAACAAGATGAAGAACATTATCCCTAATAAAAGGATGCAATGAAAAAAACAAACAAAATGGGGGAATAGAAGAAAAAGAAGGGGGTGGCTAAGCTATCTCTATATGCACTAGGTAAGTAGATGTTGCCTACATAGTTCCATGGATGTGATATCCAACAAAAACCTTAGGCCAAATGTAGTTCTCCCAGGATATGGGATAGAAGAAAATGATGAGAAAAAAAAACATGATGGATTTGATAGAAGATGGGAATGGTCTTGAAAAATGGTAAGTGCATGGGACAAGGCTGAAAAAGATGGGGAAACTAAATGATAGGTGGTTTATTTTGATTTAGTGAGGGTTCTAAGAATCCTTAAGATAATGAAGTGGTTAATGTTCTTGGTTTTTATAAATTTATTTTTAAAATGTTTTAGAATTTTCTACATATCTCAACTCAAATTGATAATGACAAGACACCAAATGGTCGAAGCTCATAAAATAGAAAGAGAATTGAAACAAAAATTGTTTGAAAAATGGTGAGAGCATGGTGAAGGGGTGACTAAGCTAACCTCAACAAGTATCAAACATATCCCACATAGTCCTATTAGGACCTCAAGTCATAGTTTCTCTAACCTATAGTGTGGAATCAGACTAGCATAACAACCAATTCAAATAAAACAAGCATAGTTGACATAATGGCATAATACAACATAGGAATGGCAATTTGGTATATCAAGGCACAATAAACAAATGTTTCCCCTAGTTTTCCCATAGGTGGTTACAACTAGGAAACAATGACATAAACAAATGATACTAATTTTCTCATAGGTGGTTATAATTAGTAGTAAAACTGGTGAGACACTAATGTTCCAAAAGGCATTTATAATCAAGCCCACACAAACAAGGTATGAAGTAGAATGAAACAAAAAATTAAGGATTCAGCTATCAAAACTTATATCATATTGTTCCAAAATATGGCCTCTATCTAGAATGCTTGAAATAATTGCTAAAATTGATCTGATTTTTCATGCTAAAAGTAGAACCAATGGATGAACCAAGGTCAAATAGGCTAGGTAGGGAGGGCCAAAACAAGTTTTGGTCAATATAAAATGTATCGTAGAATGGAATGGTGAAATGAAAAATTGATATAATGATAGAATGGTATAGTATAAAGAATAATGTTGATAATATGGTATAACTTGAAATGGTCCTCATAGACAATACACTAGGTCACTCAAGCGTAGTATCACTTGAGGTGTATAATGTTCATAGGTTCATCAATTTCATCCCCATCTAGTGTGGTGAGCATGTATATTCTTACACCATAGTCTAAAACAATGATGAAAGGACCTACTCAATTGGGTTTAAACTTTCCTTTATAAATTTTCTCAACTTGATATTCTTTAAGAATAAGATCACCAAGTTCAAAGTCTCTATGTTTCACACACTGATTATAGTGGCCATAGAGTCAATTTTGGTATGATTGTAAGTTATTTACTGTATCCATGCATTTATCATCAACTCCAACTCTTATAAGTGATCTACTTGATAGTCTTCATCATCCAAGACATGCTTCAAAGAGATGCATAATGAAAGTAACTCAACCTCAATGGGAAGAATGAATTCAATACCATAAAAAAGTATGGAGTAGATCTTATTGGAGTGTGGTGATTGGTATTGTATGCTAATAGGGCATAAAATATCTAAAGGTACAAATCATGGCTGACATCATTAATAATATTTTTAAGGATGTTGACAATGGTTTTATTAGATGTTTCTATTTGGCCATTACCTTGAGGGTAATATGCTAGGGAAAAATGTATTTTGATCTTGTATTCATAACATAGCAATTTGACATCCTTATTTTTTAATGATCCTCCATTATCAGATATAATATTGGAAGGGATACCATAGTGACAAATGATATGATTGAAGATGAATTTGGAAATTTACTTTATAGTCACATGAGGGGTATAGCTTCAACCCACTTAGTGAAGTATTCTATAGAAATAAGGATATGTTTATGACCATTAAATGAGGTGGGGTTTATATCCCCAATGAGATTGAGGCTCCATGTAGTGAATATCCATGGTGTCAACATTGGTTTAAAAGTCTTGGATATGGCATGAATCATATTGGCATGTCGTTGACATTTATCATATATTTTAACATATGAAACTATATCTACATCCATTATTAGCCAATAGTACCTAGTACATAAGATATTTTTGGACAAGACTACCTTGCTATTGTGGGATCCACATCCTCCTTCATGACCTTACCATAATGATTCTACCAAAGGTAAATAATGAAGTAGAGTTCCATCAAGACTATGATGGTATAGGGTTGGTTAGAGTAAAGTATAATGTTGGGCATTATGTATGAAGGATTTGGATTATTTATGTGATAAGTTAGGTGGCATAATATGGTCATAAATATAGGAATATATATCTAAATACCAATTAGAGTTAAGACCAATAATATCACATATCATTATAATGGTTAAAGGTTCATGAGATGGTGCTAGTAGATTTTCAATGAGAAATTGGTATTCTTTGGTTGTATCCATATATCAAATCAAATATCCAATGGTATCTATGACATATAATATTTTTTTACTTACCCTTGATATATGTTCAAACTAGATGTCAATAATCTACTACTTGAGATTGTCGACCATGGCCTTGTAGGGAACCAACTTATCATCTTTAGTCTTAAAGTGGTATGTAACCTAATTGATGATTAATTGAGAATCACCATAAACCTTTAGATGATACATGTTTTATTATACTACCTATTGAATCCCTATGATGAGTCATTCATAGTAGGCCATGTTATTGGTACAAAGAAAGTTGATTCTGAATGACTTAGGGATTAGATACCCCTATGGAGTGATAAACAAAAGGACTGCCCTTGATCCATGTGTTGTGAATGATACATCAAAATATAATTTATAGTGATACTCTTTAAGATGTGTTTAAATGATGGTCATAATGAATTCTTTAGGAAATTGGAATGTCAGTGACTCTATGTCTACAAGGGGTACTTCATCAAGCTATCTACAATAGCTTGCCCCTTGATAGATTTCTAGTTAACATATTTTATCTCAAACTCAATTAGAAGCATGATCTATTTGGCCATATGGCCTTGTAAAATTGGTGTAGATAGTAGATACTTGAGTGGATCTACTTTTGAAATGACCATGGTCTTATTATTCAACATGTAATGCCATATTTTCTAAGCTACAAAGATCATAGCTAAATAGGCTTTTTCAATGGGCATATAATTATGTTCATACACGACCAGTGTAAAACTTAAATAGTATATGACATGCTCTTTTCCATTATCATCATGTTGAGTTAGAAGTGCCCCTAGTGCTTTGTTTTTTACTTATAGATATAAAAGGAATGGTTTTCCTAGCATAAGAGGTAATAAAACTGGTGGATTCACTAGATAGTCCTTTAGTTGTTGAAAAGATTTTTGAAATCATCATCCCAAAGAAAATTTACACCCTTCTTTAGTAGGTGTGTAAATGGGTGGCACTTTTTAGCCAATTGAGATGTGAATCATCTGATGAATTGTATCTTTCCCTACAAACTATGGAGCTATTTCAAATTGGTCAATGGTGGTATTTTTGTTATGGCTCATACTTTGGCTAGATCAACTTAAATCTATCTCATTAATGAGACATAATGCATCCAAGAAATTTGCTTGAAGTAACTCCAAAACACATTTCTTAGGGTTGAGCTTAAATTTATATTCATGTAGTCACTTAAATATCCTCCTCAATATTATTGGATGATCAACCCTGGTCTTTGATTTACCTAGTATGTCATCGACAAAGTATTCAATAATGTCATGCATCATATCATGAAATATGATGGTCATGGCTCTTTGGTGGGTGGCTCCTATGTTTTTGAGACCAAATAGAATAACCTGATAATAGAATGTTCCCCATGGAGTGGTGAAGGAGATTTTGTGTTGGTCTTCTAGTGCTATTTGAATCTTATTGTCACCTAAGAATCCATCCATCAGTGAAAGCATCTCATAACCTACTATAGAGTTGATAATCATGTCAATGTTTTCTATAGGAAAGTAATCCTTGGGAAAGCTTTGTTTATATCCCTAAAATTAGTGTAGATTTTGATTATATCTAAATCCTTATTGACTAGAATAACATTGGATATCCACTTTGACTGGTTAATATACCTAATACATATCAATTCTAAGAGTTTTTATAACTCTTTTTTCACTAATATAATAATGTGAGGATGCAGATTACATAAATTTTGTTTCACGAGTTTGGCATCAAGATGTATCACAAGGTGGTGAACAACCAAGGTAGGGTCTAAACTAGGCATGTCATAATAGGCCCATGCAAATATATCTACAAATTCCCTTAAAAGGGTTGTAAGGAATTCACACTCTTTAATGAGGGATTCACCTAATTTAATCCATTTTGGGTCATCTGGAGCCCTGATGTTAACCTTTGTTGTGTCTTTCACTAAAAGGGTCGAACCATATTCAAGAATAGTGGGCAAAGATTTGAACTATTTTGTAATGGTGGAGTCCTCTATCAGGATAGGTTATTTGAGTTCTCCTAAACATGATGAATAAGAATCCCCCAACGGTAAGGATGTCCATGTGACAAAGATAGTAGGAAACTCTTGAATGATGTGATCAAAATATTGTTATTCTTCTAGGTGAAACTCATACCTATTGATAAGCTCATTGTTAGTGATGTCCTTGATGATTTAATGAAAAGTTTGATGTTATTCAAGGCTAAAATTAGAATTGTAGACAAGTTCATCATTGGTGGGCTCCCAGTCTATAATTGAATAAGATTTAAAACCCCCATCTAATGGTGCCTGAAATAGGTTTTCACCACTAGATTGGCCTTTATCTTTACTATTTCCCTGGTCTAAAGGTACCTCAAAGAGCTTTTCACTTTGGGACCTCAATGTTTTATCTAATTTTTTTAGCTTAGGGTGTTCACCCACTCTCCAAAATAGGATTTAGGATATAGTTTGATTGAGAACCATTTTTTGTGGTCCCCCAATGAAAGATTGTCTTTAAGACCTAGAAAATCAAATAAGGCCTCATCATTTTGAAACTAGCCAACTAGTACATTGGATTCTTGTTGGCCCTGTTATATCAATTGGGGATGATATAATGGTAGTGGATTATGATTAATGATTGGTAAAAGAGTAAAAAATGAATTATTATCAAACAAATTGGTATGGGATAGGTCATCAAATCAGCTATGATCAGACTCTATTTCACTACCAACATCATCATCACTAGTCACTGGTGATGGAACTCCCAGATAGTTTAAATCCAAGTCCATATGTTTGTTTGTACCTAGTCATAAAAATTTGTTCAAGTGTTCCCTATTGATTTGGCCTGAGGCCTCCTCCTTCATAGTCTTGGTTATCCATGATCTAATTAAGAATGGGATATTTAAAACTTTGGTAATAATGATCTAATGTTGTCATTATACAACCATGATTCATCACCGGTTGAGAGGGTCATATTCTTGGCTAGAGGATAGTATGAACGTGATAGGTGCTAAAATATGCATTTGGCCTTTACCCTTTCGTTTCCATTACATGAGTGGTTTGGCTTTTGGTCTTCCAAAGGATTTTGGGTTCTGTGGAAACTTTGCAATGTGAAATGTGTCATGGTTAAAGTAATCTCTTGGGCCATTAAATGGGATGGTATAATTATTGGACATTTTAGGAGGTGTCATGTGGGAAAGTGAATCAAGGGTATTAGGGTCAATATAATTGGCCTCTGGTAAATAAACAAGTATTTACTTCCCCTTGTCCTTCGTGGCAATTGGATTCATGCTAATATGGTAGTTATAGATTTTGAACTCATCCTCTAAATGCTTATAATTTTTTTATGGATGTAAATCTCTTGAAATAGTAACCTTCATTCTTGAATGGGAGAAATTGATACACTAGTGCAAGGTTAATAGGATTGCATGGATCTCATGTATCCACAATCTACCCAAAAACATATTACATGAAAAATGAATATCTAACACATGGCATAGTGTAGCATGGGTCTAAGGCCCAATGATAAATGACAAGTTAATGGTGCCTTATGATTCTCATTCTTCATTGTTGTAAGATTTGATGGTGATTGTTTCTATTTGGAGATCTGATGTCATGTACTTGAGAAACTTGATGAGATTTAAAGACAAAATATTTAGACCCAATCTATTATCTATGAAGACACACTTCAATTTATGATGTATTATATACACTTTGATGTATAATGGATTATTATGAAGTAGGCCAAAGGATTAAATATCACTTTGGTTGAAGGTTAATTATTGGCTTGGAGCTAGGTGTCTAACTAAAACTTGAAATTTGTTAGGAGATATGTCATTAGGAACTTTAAATTAGCCAAGGAACTCTATCAAGATGTTTTTTGTGGACAGTAGATATATGCAAAAAATCTAAAATGGAAAATTGTGTAGGCATATTTTAAAATTATTTCACAATGTCAAACATCTTTTCTTGGATAGTAGTAAATGGCTTGTTCTTATCCAAAATAGTTGTTTGGATGATGGGTGAAGTGGTTGATGGCTATGGGCTTGGTATGGTAATCCTTGACCACTAAGTTATGATTTCATAATACAGATTAGGTACAAGACCATTATTATTAACAAATGATGGTGGAGGGGGACTAGATAGGATAAGTCTTGGTTTCCAGTGCACTTGTGCATGGTCATGGGCTAATGAAAATTTATTGGTATAAGGTCCAATAGTGGGAATCCCTTCTTACTAGTTCACTTATATGCAGTCCTAGGTCAAGGAAGGATTACTAACATAGATTGGTTGAGTAGAAATGATTAGTAATGGTATTGTATAACTGGCACTTGGTCTTGATTTAATGGAAATGGTGTTAACATGACCTCTTAAAATATGGCCTAAAACCATGTTGTAGTCATGTGCAACTGCATGGTAGGTCTATTGGGTATTGGCATTATTCTAGCCTTGGTTCTTTATATTATTTTTATGTTGTTTTTAATACTAATTTTATTGGTTTTATTAGTTTGGCCTTAGTTATTGATACTATTATTGTTGTTATTGTACTAGCCACTTTGTTATGTTGGGGAAAAGGGTTTTGATAAATGCTGAGCTTTTGATTAGATGTGGAATCTCCATGATCTAATGTGATCTCTCCATTTTCCAATATATTATATATCACATGTTTAATTTGCACACAATGATGCAAATTATAGCCATTGAATTAGTGATAATTTTATAATTCATTTGGCCTATACCAGTCAGGATAGTGAATGCCCTCAAGAACTTGTCCTTTTGAAATAGGCCATTTAATCAAGTTAGATTTAGTGATCTTATGAAACACTAATTCAATGGGTTATCTAAGGGTAATAAAGACATGAGGAGTAGGAATATTAATTCTTAGAGGATGGTTTTGTAAAGGCATAGGTTATTGTGTTTTTTGCATTTACTATGCTAGTCTAGGTTATTGCACTTACTATGCTTGCTACATTTTTTAAAGAGGTTGATCATTATGAGTTATGTGCATGTACTACATAGGCTATAAAAATGGTGTTTACACTATTTGGACATATCATGACTCTAATACTCTATTCCATACAATATTCTTGTTATGATTAAATTACTTGGGTTTGTCATATTTATTGGCCTAGGTTTGTTATGATATTTGCACTTAGACCTGGTTTTGATTTTGGCCATTATTTTGGTTTTGGTTCTAGCTCTGATTCAATGAGGTAAGTTTAATGATTCATTTTTTAATGATGTCTCTTTTAATCATCAAACATTTATCAATGATGTCTTTAAAATTATGTGCACACTGCAACTCAAGGTAGTAAGTTATATCATTGTGTAGATTATTAGTAAACACAACAACTAGTTGTTTATCTAGTAAACTATGGATAAATTGACTTGTAAGGGTTCTCCATCACTATAGATAGCTTTTGAAGTTTTCACCAACCCTCTATTTTTCTTGTGAAAAGTCTAATAATGAAATATCATGCTCAATATTCTAAGATAAGTTTTGTACAAACTTGTCCCAAAGGTCATCAAAATCAGATACAAAATTATTGGGAAACTTTAAGAACCATTCCAATGGTTTCCATAATAGGATTCATGGAATAAATAATAAAAGGTATATGTTTTTATAGGCCACTGGTTGGCACACAACAAATAATTCCATCAAATGGACCTTGGGGTCACCTTTCCCCTTGTATTTATCAAACTTTGGTGGTTCATACCCTAGATGAAATGGTATATGCAAGTAATCCATATTGAAAGGGCAAAAACACAAGTCATAAAACTTGAACTTTTTGATCTATTTCCATAATTGGATGAGTGCAATTTCATATTTCATTTTATGTAGATCTTATGCAAGGAAACTAGTGGGATTATTATCTAATTGAGGTAGAGGTTGGGTGATCAAAATTAGATTACTTTGATCGAGGTATAGTGGAGGCATTTGTTGAAGAATGTTGGACTAGCTAGGAAATTAACTAGGAATATGCATGCATGGATTGGGGTGTGATTATTGAAATTTCACATACTATGGTGTGATATTTTAGCTATAACTAGGTATGTAAGCTTGATGTTGGGAATATTATGATTAGGATGGAGGAATATGGTCATATTATGCCTATTAAGGTTGAATAGGGAAATGTTGTAGACTAGTCATACCTTGTTGATTGAGGATAACTTGTGAACCAAAATCCTATCATTGAACTTAGGGTATATTTTACATGAAAGGCAATTATTGCCTAATAGGTACTTGAAGAACATCAGAACCTCTTGGTTTCATGAATCCTTATAGGGAAGTAGACACATATTAGAGATTTAGAATTTATTTCTAACCAATACTTGGATGTTGTTGGTCAGACATCATTTGGTTTTGTATTGGCATGTTAGTCTACGATTGAAGATGTATATTCACTATTACTTAGTGAGGTAGAACATTGGATGCCTTATGTTGAGGTGGCAATATGTTTTGCCTCAACTGCATGGGTATGTTATATGGTGCCTATTATTATGGAAATTTATTCATCACCTATTAGGTTGGAGTAAGATTCATCACATTTTGTTTTGGTATGGCACTGGTTATTAGTTGACTACTTAATCTTTGATGTTGGGTGCTCAAAGATTAAGTTGGTTGAGGATTAGAGGTATCTAGTTGAGGTTGAGTAGTATAAAATCCTAATCTTTGAGTTTATGAACCACTCATAGTGTTATTTAAAGGCACATTTTGTTGTTAACTATGTGTTTGTATGCCAACACCACTTTGGTTTAAATTGGATGTTACTTACATATTGTCCAATATGTTTGGTTCACTATTATGCATAGATGTAAAAGACACTTCCTCAATAGTTGGGGTACTAAACATGTTTTTTCATAAAGTGTTTTATGTAACTGGGTTTAAAACCTAATTATCTTGACCTGTAAACTCAAACAAGACTCTTGTTGAGAGAAGTGACTTAATAAGAGGTGCATTTGACATGGTCATATGATTCAAGTTATGCACTAGGTTTAGATATGTCTAGTATGCTATCTAAATTTGAATGAAGTGGTCCTCCATGAGGCCCCTTTATATCACAAACATATGAGGATCTTGATATGACATTGGTACAATGGAATTAGGGTTGATATAAGAGGCATATTCATAGTTCTAATTGTAAGACATGTCATAAGGCCCTCTTACTAAACTTGGCAAGTTGTCATGCCCTACCTATGTGGCTCTATTAGGTTCATAAGCTAATAAAATTGTAGCATAATAGGGTTTTGATTAGATGTTTTCTATAACTAAAAGTATGTTATATAAATATTGGGTCATCTATTCTTGGTTTTACTCCTTGTATGGAGGAATGCTAACCAAATAATTATCCAAAGGATCTCAAGTCTATTCCCCTATTTGGGTGTTATATGGTGGATAATAATTCATCTCCTAAACAACATCATATCCATAAGGGTCTTTAAAAAATTTATCTTTCATGATAACATTTCCATATCCTAGATTATACATGATTCCACTACATGTATAGTTAGACATGGTCAAATCAATGGAAAATATTTCATGAAAAGAGAGGGTTAGAGTTTTACAAACTCTAAAAAGCTATGTCCAAAAAAGACAAAAGGTTAAAACTAGGTCTAACTTGGTCAAAGGGATGGAGTTATATCTCCAAAATGTCTATGCAAATAATTGGTAAAAATAGTATAACATTAAATGTCTAATGTTAAATGTCTCACACAAACAAGTTCAAGTAAAGTGAAATAAAAATAAGATGCCAAAATCTAGGTCCAAAGATGTTCCAAATTGGTCTAAACTAGGAAAAAAAAGTTTCTAGGTCTTTTGGTCAAATGTATCATCAAAAGATAGGCTCAAACAAGGCATGTGCTAGGACTCTTGACCAAACATAGTGTCAAAATCTAGACTTGAAATAAAGGGATGATTTTAATCTAACAAACTTGGAATACTTTGGCATAAATAAAGGCACTTGATTCTAGACATAAACATTATCAAATCGGTATAAGGAACTAAACAAAATGTATTTGAAGATAGATTGATTTTATGAAACAAAGGCAAAAATAATATGGTTTTTTATATTTTTGGTTAAAAATTAATCTAAGTTATGAAACCCAAAAGAGAAAGATCTATGTATCATCCCCTGTGAAATGAGGCTTAAATAGAAATCAATTAATGTTTGAATCTGAACTAGTAAAAGTTAATTAAAAAATCAACTTATGAAAACTTAGGCTTAGTTGACCAACAAGTTAGGAATATTTGAATATCATGACTGCACTTAAACAAATATCACATAAGACACATGGTTTGGTTTCAAATGTGAAACTTAAACACAAAATAAGACAAGTCTATTGAAATAATTTGAGCAGCCTAACGACATTAGTGATCTCAAAAGATAAAAACATTTTTTTGTTTTAAAGACTTCTAAGGTTCAAACTTGAGTTGATTTGGGTAACATAATTTTACCCATCTCAATCAAGTGACACACACAACATTTTTGACATAAAAGTTTTCTAAGTTTAAAACAAGGTGTCAAATGGATGGCATAACACCTCCTCAAATAATATAGTAGTATAGAGAAACAAACTCATTTATGATGTGTTATAAACAAACATAGGTTTTAGACATAAAAAACCAAGCAATAAAATAATAAATTAAAAAATACAACTAAGTATATCATCCTAAATCCTATCAAGGTGTAGCAAGTGGGGTTTACTAAAACTTACAAGTTACGACCATCTAGATTGATCCAAAGTGTGGGTAACACAAGAGAAGCATCACATCAATTGAGTTTATACCAATCAACTTATCATGTAAGGGTATATTCATTTGCATGATGATTATACCCATATAATATTTAGTGGAATTCTCTAATTAACCAAACCTAACTTAGACCTTTGTTATGAAAAGAGAGGTTAGTTGCTCAATCCCCTAGTTCTTATAGTATGTGTACCCTAATTTGTATAGCCCATTATGAAGTGGGGTTGAATCACTATTGGGAGATGAATCCCTAGGTCAATGCTTCCCTAGAGAATTCATGAGAGACAATGACACCCCCTTCACAAGACAAATTGCATGAAAAGAAATGATGAAGTGGAAAGACTTTAGGGTTGCTTTTAGATCACCCAAACTATATAAGTTTTGGGGAGATCCTAGACAACTTTATTTTCATGTGTTAAACTAATAATGAAATGAAAAGGCAATTTTATCACCTAAGTTCCCTATAGGGGATGGGGGAGATCATATACATGCTATTCTTATTGTGAAAATAAACAATTATCAAAAAGTTTATAAGAAATTATGATTGAAGTTTGATTTTAAACACTAAATTGAAGTATGTGATGATGTTATTTACTTGACCCCTTGGATTAAGTGTGAAAACATGAAATAAATTACACAACTCAACTTAGTCAAAAACCATCTATGTTTATTCTAACCCAAATGTTCAAGACTTATCCTAAGTTTTTTTTTAAATACCAAAAATTGAGTGTTCAAAACTTAAGCATTTGTTTTAAGGCATCAAAAATGAAGTGTGAAAAACATTAGCTATTCTAATTCAGTTTAAGCACAAAAGATTAAAAAAATAATAATATTTAACATGTTCATTTTAGCACAAAAACAAAGTGTGAATGACTTAGATAATTCATTTTAGGTACTCAAAATGAAATGTTAAAACCACTTAAACTTGAAATATTGTGTTTCAATCACTCTTAGGACCTATAATTATTAGATAGTCTCCCTCACTTTGAATCACTTTCAATTATCAGCAAATCACCTTTGAAAGTGTAGTTCTTGGGTTTTTATTTTTGAAAACATAGTGACCATGGTTGATTAGAACTGATCGATGCTAGTTTAAAGCAATCGATGTTGATTGGTCTCAAAGAGAACTCATGATGACAGTAAAGGACCGATACCAGTCGACTAGGATTGATGTCAGTCTCCTATGAACCTAGAGGTAAAACCACACAAGATGAAAAATGTTAGATTAGGCCAAAAGTTGATAAAAACTTATTAAAAACTACAACACAAGGATTAGATAAAAAGTTTAAATGTGACTAAAACCAAGAAAAAAAAGAATGTTAGAAAGATTCAAAATGCAATCTTTTTAAACTATGTTTCGCTTTGCATACCGACTGATGATAGTTACATAGAATTGAGCTTGGTTGGGATGAAATAATGATGGTCATGTATAATTGATACTAGTTAGGCCTAATTGATGTCAGTCTTTGTGTAGATTTGAATTAATTCAAGAATAAAAAAATATGATAAAAACAAAGTTTAAATTACAAATTTGAAAGTATTAAAGCATTTATTTATCAAATTTTGAGTTTTGTCTTCATCTCCTTATTACGTAGGGTGCTCAATGTCCCATTAGACATGCCATTTGTGATGCTAGTAATTTGATGATGGAGGAGAGGTTAGATCTAGTTTTAGTTTCACAATGAAGTAAAAATGAAAAGAACACACTAACAAAGCTTAACACCTATGTGCCTAAATCATAAGGGGAGTTTAATGTAAAAAACCAATTGACAAAGTAAAACTAAAATATAATAAAAATAACATTTCTTACCTTCCTTAAATTCTCTAATATATCTTTTCATTAGCTTTCTCAGCTTATGCCTAGGAAGTTTGTGGTGATGGAGCTTGGCTATCTCCTTATCTCCTTGTCACCATTGGTTTGATGTAACTATATGGCTTGGATTATGATTCATAAATTGGAATTATAATTCTATATATTTCAATCTTGTCATAAAACCAACACTATAACATTACTATGTCTAAACTCTCCTAAATTAGAGGAAAATGCTTATATTTATAGGTTTAGGAACTAACTCCAACCCAAGGTGTGTTAGAGTGTAGTTAGAGATTGGAATGGTTTCAAACATAAACTTTATGCCCCATTAGAGTTAAAAGGCATCAAATGGTCATAATTAGCAATGAATAGGCATGTTAAGATATTTTGGATATTTGACAACTCACAAAAAGGTAGTTATGAATTCCCAGGATATTCTTTGATTTTTGAATTTCCTTTTTGATAATTCATTTAATTGCTCAAGGATGATTCAATAATGTAATTGATTAGGTTTTGTATGTTAAATTAATTCTATTTAGGAATTTTAGCATTTTTCAAGATTTGAATTAATTTGATGTGTGCATTTGCCCAATTTAATTGGTTTATAGTCCAAAGTACATATTATGAAGCCAAATTTGAGATTTTGAGTGGTTATTAGGATAGATATGTAAAGTTTGGTAAGAATTAGTCCAAAATCTAGTATGAAGCCATTGGTGGTTGATTCTAGGTGTCTACATAGTCTGATGAAGATTAATAAGCACCTCTATTCTACCCAATCATATAAGGCATGTTCATTTTTCAATCTTAAAAGAACATAATGAAGTGAATTGGGGTTTAATTAATGTGTTTATTAGGTTATAAGGGTCCCTTCATAGATATTATCATACTATTCATTTGATATGCCCCTTGAAGGTCATGCGTGTGCACTAAAGTCAATGATTTTGATCATAATGAGGCATAATTTGAATTTTATGGGTCACTAATCCATCTTCCACATATTAAATAGACCTCATTAGCTTCATTAGACCATTATTAAATCATTTCATACACCATTGAGCCCATTACCACCATGGTCAATGGTTAAATCCTTCCTAATAGGCCCCAAACATGCTAAATTATGACTTTTCAACTCCCCTAATTTATACCATCAACTTAAAAACATCACATGAATATTATTTTCCATACATAACACTTGTTAATGATGTATTTTGGTATGAATCAAGATAAAATGTAGGTTATAAAGGTTTCCCAAATGGTACAGATCTATATAGTACAGACTGACTCAGTTGGAGTCAAGGATTTGTAGGAGGTTAGTAATGCAAGTGGGGGAGAAAGTAGAATTTTTAAATGTAAATAAATATAAAAAACAACCTATATTCCCCTCAAGCTCATTTGTAGGCTTGAAGATCTCCTTAGGTTTATGCTCAGACCATACGGGGGAGAGGGAATGGAAGCCTAAGATATTAGCCAGGGGAAGTACACTTGGTCATATTTGATCCATGGGAATTTGTTTCTAGATTGGTACCGTAAGCTATATGAAAATTCCTTAATAACTTGAGGTATTTGTATGTCACCCATATCTACATAGGCCAAATGGAACATGATGGTTTTGATGGATTCTTAGCTTGTTTGGTCAAACCAATGAGTGATCTTATTTACTAAGGTCTTAAAGTAACCTCTCATATAATTTTTAGTGTTTGGATCACAGGTTTGAGATTGTGTAACTAATAAAACTTCAAAATTGTCATAGTGTGTAATATGCAATCAGATCTGGGTAATGAATATAGTGTTAAGTTCCCTCATCAAAAGGAGTTGACTATGTTGGAGGATTGATGAAGTGTTTCAAGTTTCCCCATACCTATTTTATTTAGTTTAAGGTCCAACAGTCTTATTCATCTCAATGTGTCTTCAAGAAAGAGCTCATGTGCATCTGAGGTTCACTATGTAGTATCAATGTGTGTTACTCAATGGCACCATTAAATCCTTCAAATATAGTTAAGATCATGGAATGAGGGGTTGAAGTTATAGTAGGTCATAATCATAGCCTTATGACAAAGTTTTACATATTCTATGATAGCCTCATAGGCCTCAAATCACCCTCCAAGCCTCTAAAACAATAGAGTTAGTCTAAGCAAAGATTAAAGTTTTTTTCCAATATTAAAGTTTCTCAAAGATTCCTAGGTTGTACTTTTGGACTATGTGTACCCTTTTTATAACTTCAAAGTGGTATGTTTGCATAGTTGTATGTGTTTGGGTCTTAAATGTTCTTATGGTTTGTATTTTAAAGGTTTCCATACTCCATTTCACATCATATTTTGTCCTCTACCACTTCATGTTATTTATATTACCATTTGCACTATGAAATAACCATGTTGTTTATGTTCCAAATCCATATCATCCCATAACCATCCTCATACACCCATCCACCCTTACTTCCCAATTTGAGCCATGTGAAATAAATATATATACACTTGAGAACCCTCAAGGATAATGAAATATTGGAATTTTGGACCTATATGGGTCATACACTCATCTGAGGAAGCAAATAACCACCTACAACTAGTCATTTAGGCCTATTATAGCAGAGCCTACAAGAACACTATGTGGACTACTCATAAGCATAAAGAGTGGTATGAGTATAATAAGGTATGAATACTAAAGATATTAATGAGGATGTGAGTGTGTTATATTATTTTCAAGAAATTTTAGACCACTCTTCTCTCATACAATCCTGATCCTCAAACCCCTGTAGACAGTCTACAGGTAGATGAAGGTATATAACATTGTTCATGCATATTGAAGACCTAAATATTACCTAGGGTAAAAGGAAACATGAATACTATGTGAGATAATGTTTAGGTTTAAAAGGAGGGAAAATATGATGATCATCACTTTTAAAGAGTAAAATTATAGTCAACTCAGACTCGGGGATAAACAAGTCTTCATGGGCATGAACCCTAATATTGAGAAGGGGAATGGTATGTAAGAGAAAAAATGTTAGAATTAGATATATGAGAGTGTATATAACCCTAAAAATCATCCTAACATCATGGAAATATTATTAAATAAAGGGGAGAACCATACTCAAAATTCTCATGCCTAACCACTCAATTAGTAGGCAACCCACTGCTAGTCTGAGTAAAATGATTTTTTGAGGCCTCTATAGGATGCACAAGCCTTAAAAATTAGTAAAAATGGTAATAATGACTATTTAAAATCATCCATATCTCCATTTGGGCTATAAAAATAGTGGGTATACCCATTATTTTGTCTTGGACCTAGCCTAGTCTGTGATAGTCAATTCTAGGGCTAGATGAGTAAATTTATGCTTTAAAGGGTTTATAGGCATAATATAGTCCACAATTGTATTTGGAGTAGTTAAACATGATTTTCAAGGTCCCCATACATACTCTAATGGAATAAAAACCCTAATTTACATCATATGACCTCTAGGATAGACCAATATAGATAGACTTCAAGCTTATTCATAGATCCTAATGCCATCTTAAGACATCTCCAAGCTATTAAAATAAGGTTAATGGCCATGAGGGGTGTGTAAGTGTGTTTTAAACCCTAATAAGAATATTTCAAGTGGAGATAAGCAAGGAAAATGTCTAAATGGTTTCAAAACCCTATTTGAGCCATTTAACCACAACATAACTAACTCATATCCCAACTTCAAGTGTTCACACACTTCATCACATAGATGCTCAGGCTCAAATCCCTTAAGGAAGTTTAATTATCGCTATGGGATAAATATCCATGGAAAAATGGTTGGTATTTAGGGATAACCTTTATGAATGATCATTAATAAAATAACCTATCAGAATTGGTTAGTAGATAAACTGAGTGCCACCTTTCAATGCATCTATCTCCATACACCCTTTGCATGGGACCCCTGGCTATTCATGGAAGATGAAGAGGTTAATGCAATATAAGTTCATGAAAATTGGTCCTTGTTTGGACATCTGTATGATATGAAACATCATTAATATGGTGGAAATATCAAACCCTACCAAAGTTCAGAGATGACTTGATGATGGATTCTTGCTCTAAAACACACCCAGATGAGGTTGTTTAACCCTAAAATGACCTTTAAGGTCTCTTTAAGTCTTTTGAGCATCATGACAACTTATTAGTTAGCATGTACAAGGGTCATACTATAAATAATAGGCTTAATAATACTACTTTGATCTTAATAACAAAGAAATGGGATGTGTTTAGGTGCACCAAGGAGTTAAATAAGAAAAATGGGCCCTAAGGCTTCTAAATTGTCCTTTAACAGTCATCTATAAAGACCTCTATGATTGGTTCTACAAGTAGATAGGAATAGGTGCTAATATTATTGTTTTTATACAATCATTAGGGGTCAAGAGGTTTGATTAAGACAATGTTCCTACTCCATATGACCTATGAGGTAATATTGAAGTTGGTAAAAAGGTATAAGTACCTCAAAACCCTAGGGTTTAAGCCAACATTCAAGATTAATGTATGCAGATAGACTAGCCTATCACCTCCATTATGATAGTGTCATTAAAGGTTAAATCAAAGAGTAATTTTGGAAGAAAGGATGCTTCAAACATTCTTAGGGAATGTCATCATGGTTTTTATAAGTATTTTGATCAATTTGGATCTTAGGAGGGTCTCACAATTCGATCTTTTGATCTGTAGACACTCAAAAGTTGTTTAGGAGGCATGTTTCTCACCCAAGGAGCATCTTTAAATGATCACAACTGTATGGTTGCTTTGCATATAGATTCAATCACTTTATGGGAGTTATAGGGGTATATCTACTTACACTTAGTGTAATTAATTCATATATTTAAGATCTGATCTCTATGAACTATCATTAAGAGTCATACACACTCTTAAACCCCTTAAACCCTAATAAGGACTCAAATAGAAAGGTTTAGTTAAATATGCATATAAATAGGAATGAAATTCTTGACCAACACCTGAAGCATGTTTCCAACTTAGAGGAGCTCATGTCCATGGTATCTAATTATATGGAAGATGTATGACACCTCTAAAAGGTGTAAATTTGTAAAGTTTTGAGTAGAAAATGGGATGTAGAAATTATTCAATAATTATAAACAATGGGATATTTAAGTTTGAAACTTGTTCTACTATTCTAAGGCTGAGGTATCTATGCTAGTTCCTTCTAAACATCCAGCCTACAAAACTAGTCTAAGTGGCCTAGTCTTACAAAATAGATAAGTTTGTAGATAGAAGATGATTGGAGGGTCTAAATTCCAATGAAAAGGGTTAATCAAATAATGTTTCAATTCCTCTCAAATTATTTTAGAGTTTGGTTCAACTATCCAAGTCATTCAAATAGTGAATGAGTAGAAAGGTGAGGAGTTAGTAGAATAGGGCTACTTAACTTGTAGATAGAAGAGTCTAGTGGGTATAGAATGACATGAGGAGGTTAACGAGCCACCATTACACTTTTTAAATATCCTTTTAGGCAATAATTTTCCAAAATTAGATACCATTATGAAGGAGTGGATATAGTTTTAATGACAAGTCAACATGAATAATGAAGGAGAGACTACTCAATGCCTCTTAAAGGCCTAATAACACCTCATGTATGCCTAGTAACTATAATTGGAGGGAATAATGAGCTATTTTAATAATTATCAAGACCTTCATGAAGTAAAATAGAGGAGTTACAACCTCCACACTTCATCTTAATGCTAGAATGGAGTGATTAATGGACACCAATACATGAGAGGAGTGATTATGACTATTATAACTGCCATATGCCACCTTGGCCTCATTCATGGCCTCTCCTACACCTAGTTTATTATTTAATCTCTCTCAAACATTATATTTAAGTAGTCAATAAGCTCTTGTTTTCTCATCCCTTGGATGGGTGTAGCAAATCTCTACCAAAATTGTACCTTGTACTCTTTAAATCATTAGAAGAATAGTTGTAGACTTCATTTTTGAGTGTTAGTGTGTCTTGTGAGAGTTGATTTATAGAATGTATGAGTTTATCTATCTTATATAGTTAATTTCATGAACCTAACTTCATTTTATTAGTCTATGTAGGTTGTGTGAATTATTTATATGTAGGAATGTTCTTGGAGTGTTGGTGAGCTGATAGTGTCTAGTGTAGACCTAGGTTCTTGGCATTCAAGCTGTAGGACTTTCAATTGATCTTCACATGAAACATTCATGTGTAAGAATTTTTCAAGAGTTTTTATTAATTTTTGGTTTAATCAGGTTCATTAGTGTTTTTAATGGATAAACCAAGAGAGGATATTCAATCATTGGTGCATCACCACTTTAGTTTAGGTTCTTTTATAAGTTTTCATCTCTTTTCCCTTTTCATCACAATAAGATTATTTCTTAGAGAGTGGATTCAAGTGAAAAAATAGGGGAGATAGGCACATAAAAATATAGGTTTGGCCTAGATAATGGGTATCCCACATCCTATAGTTCAATCAAATGTTAGTTGAAGTGTGAGGTGGACGTGAACAATCTACTTTAACAAGGGTGCAACTTGGGTACCTATCACATATTTGGTAAGAGTCTTATTTATACACTTAGAAAAATATAATTTCATAAACCCTTTACTTATTTTTATACTTTATATTAAGATGTGCATAAATATGCATATGCCTTAACAAATAACAATACCAAATCACATGTTTCTTCACCTAAAGGCAAACATGTTACAAACAATTGATATCACTTAATAAAACAAAATAATAAGGGTCATGAGCCACCTCAAATACCTTCTTCTAAATCAATAATGCATACCAATGAACAAATAGTAAAATTTTTACATAGAGGAAATGAGTCCACATACAAAATACATCCTAAAGTTAAAACCTATACCTCTACTAAGAATTAACCACTTAAATTTCATCAACAAAGACATAGACCACCTGGCATATTTCATACACTATTGGATAAATGGTTGATTACTCTTCCTCCAAATTACTACCATACACCACAGATATTTGAAAAGGTAAAATGACAACCCTTTCAAACTTACCATTGTATTAATGGACATTATGATATAAAAAAAATTAATTACGACAAATTATTTCATAACTTAAAGATTGAGGGTTATTGCATTTTAGAAAGACACATCAAGGTCTCTTTCCATTTAGTTTTATAGAGGTCACTCTAAGAGGGTTTAGACATCCTATTGTGCTCATTTTTTGAACATATGGTCCATTAAACATCATAAAAGTTAACCACTAGAAGAATTCCTTCTCCTAATGTACCCTATACTATGACCAATCTTTCTCACAATGATCCTACTGAGGAACCATTGGTTGATCATGCTCTTGCTAGAGGGACACATGGAGGAGGCTATTTAAATTTGATAGAACCTAATAATATATCTATAAAACATATTTGGGTACAAAAACCAATAATCATAGATATGAATCAAATAGATATACATGATACTCCCATAAATACATTAGCTATAGTGTTAAAACTGAAACTAAAAATCTAGTTTACCACTTGATCATTATATTTGAGCCTTCTTATTCCCAAATAGAATCCATTATGTATGGTGATTTCCTCACTTATCACTAAATCAAAGTAAATGAAAAACTATCAATAATTTACCACATAAGCAAATATCATATTTCAAACATATTACATGAATAAAATTAAAGTAATTGAATCAATACACTTAAACTCTGTGTATTACCTTCCCTAGTACATGGGTGTATTAAATACATTCATATCAATAGGGTGTTAGGTTGTGCAGCTAAAAGCTTCACCAGGATGCAAATTGGAGGAGGTTGCTAAGTTGTAGGCAACTAATGTCGGTCTGATCAACCGACATCGGTCATCTTCAGTGTTCGTAGTAATCGACGTCGGTTATGGGTCGGCTGACATCGGTCAGACAGGCACCGACATTGACAGCCTGTGTGTGCATGTGTTTGCATGCGTCTCCAGAACTGGTCTAATTTTAGACAGACAGTTAGTTTGCATGGTAAAGACTAATTTTAGTCTTGGAGCTATGGTTCTAATTATTGTAATTATAAGTCTAAGTATTGTTTGTATGGGATCTATTTAAGAGACCCATGGGCTGTATTGTAAAGTTGTAGAATCGGTTCTGTAGAATCAGGGTTCTATCCAAGCGATAATCATAAGGACTTGGTGAGGTAAGGACAAGGGTTCTTCTGGGTGTGTAATATCTAGGTCGGAAAGTGTGCAAGGCCAGGTTGATCTATGGTATAGCAAGATCAGGTTAGATCTACATGGTAAGTAAGGTCAGTTGATCTGCAAGTGTGTGTGTGTGTGCAAGATCTAGGTTTGTAGGTGTGCAAAACTAGGTTGATCTGCAGGTGGCAGCAAGATCAGGGAGATTAGCAACACAATAGGTAGTAAGATCAGGTGAGATCTACTTGGAGTACATGGTGTACTCAAACTTGGAGTACATTGAGTACTTGGTGGACTGGCAATATTGTTACTGACTAGTGGAGTGGCAGTATTGTTACTAAGTGGTGGAGGTGAACAACAACTCTATGTTTGAGTTGTTTGTTGTGACCGTAGTTGAGAGAGAGAACCCTTAAAGGAGATTATTATATGCCTTAGAGGTGTGGGAGACCTAGAGGTGTGGGAAGAAGAGTGTGACTTCTTTATTGTAATTCCTTCTGGAAGAGTATTAATACAATTGGGTATTGTCTCTCATATTCTGTGTTGTTTCTGATTTCAAGTTACTTATTACTTTTGGTTAAATTCTATGTTTAGTTACTTATACAAAGGTAATAAACTGTGCTCCTAATCCTATCAAAGTGGTATCAAAGCTGTTTTTTGTTCTAGATTCCAGACAAGTGGTATCAGAGCTAGGGTTGCAGGTTCACAGAGCCTGGTTCAGAGCAGGTTTGTGTTTGATTACAGGTCACTCTCAGGGGTTTCTGATTGAGTGGGAGTATAGAAATGGTAGAATAAAGTAAGCTAATAATGGAGGAATTCAAAAGCAAGAATGATCAATTACGGAATTATGGAAAGAAAGAGCAGGTAAAGAAAGATTGTTGGTTGGTTGAAGATCAGCATGAAGGAAATGAAGAAGTAGATGTTGCAGGGATTGTTGCACATGATGTTCTTATATGTTCCTTGGATAAAGTAGAATCTTGGTTTATAGATTCTATTGCCTCTTTCCATGTAGCCCCAAATAGAGTATTTTTCCATGTTAAGGTCCATGGAGACTTTGGAAAGATTTATTTAGGGGTTGGTGAGCCTTATCAAAGTATTGGCAAAGGGGAAGTGCGGCTGAAATTGTAGACAGCCAACACATGGGTGTTGAAGGATGTCATGCAGGTCCCAGTTCTGAAGAGGAGGCTAATTTCTATAGGAAAGTTGGGTGATGAGGGATGCACAGTAACTCTCACAGTGGATGCACTTAAATTAGCATGTGGTAAGAAAGTAGGTATTCTTTATCTATCTACTTGTATTACTGATTCTCCTTCTATTGCAAAGATGTGGATCTTTAGGCTTGGTCACATGAGTGAGAAGGGAATGCATGTTCTTAAGAGGAAGTCAGATGTCTTTGACAAACTTAAGAATTGGAAAGCCTTAGTTTTCTTGGAGGAGATGATGGACAGAGATCAGTTGAGGGGACCGAATAACTCTGAGCAAGGTAGTTTGGATAGGGTTTTGATCCAAAGTGAGCTCGTGGGTAAAAATTCATCACTCACAGGGAAACATAATTACCAGCATCAGTCAAGTGGAACTTACATCAAATAGGTAGGTACCGACGTCAGTCATGTGCAGACCAAAGTCAATGGTTTTGGGCAGGTGCCTATCGGCATCAATTAGGGAATCGACGTCAGTGACCAGGAGGACACCGATGTCGGTCAGGGAACCAGTGTCAGTGATTAGGTGGATTTGACATCGGTCGAGTGCAGACCAAGGTTGACCAGGGAATGGATTTTGGGCAGAGAGCAAGCTGTTAAGGAGTCTCAAACACCCATATAGAGGACTGAAAGGGTAAGTAAGCCTCAAATTCATTATTCTCCTTATTTATATTTGTTTCTCACTATAGAGCAGGTAGGATCTAGGAAATAGTGGGAGCATGGCATGAATGAGGAATTTGATTCCTTGGATGAGAACCAAATGGGAGATTTGGTAGAGTTACCAGCCAAGATAAAATCACTGAAAGATGAATGGATTCCTTGGTTAAAGAAGAGAGAGAATGGACATGTGAGATAGAAGGCCAGGTCATATGGTCTTGAGGAAGCTCTAGGATAGTGGTACAAGTTTGACAGGTGTATGACAAAGCATCACTTTAGTCAGTGTCAATGTAATCATTGTGTTTACTTTACCAGGTTGGATAGTGGTTGTGACATTATCTTGTTACTGTATGTGGATGATATGCTTGTTTCAGGTTCACACATGCAGGGTTTTGCTGAGCTAAAGGTAAAGTTAGTTCAGTGATATGCCAGGAAGGATTTAGGAGGAGCAAAATTCTTTGGCATGATTTTTTCTAGAGACATAGAAGGTCACAGGTTGATTTTGTCTCCAGATGATTGTGTGAATAAGGTAGTGGCAAGGTTTGATATGCAGGATGAAAAACTGGTTAGCACACCTATGGATGGATAGTTCACATAACAGTGTCCCAATTCACATGATGAGGTTAAGTACATGTGTACTAGACCTATTTTTGCCCCAGTAGTGGGTATTGTTAGCAAGTTTGTAGCCAATCTAGGAAAGAAGCACTGGAGAGAAGTTCATTGGATTCTCAAGTATTTGAGAGGGATTAGCAGCAGGGATTCATGCTATGCAGGGTCAGGGACTTCTCTACATGGGTATGTAGATTCGGATGTGGCAGGTTACTTAGATGACATGCAGAGCACCACAAGATGTGTGGTGGTTGGTCTTCAAGATTGAGCTTAAAGAGGGATACAAGCTAGGAAACAAATTAGATGATGTACAGGTATAGGTACAGGTGCAGCTATTTATCTCCAAGTGAGAGATTGTTAGGTTGTGGAGCTAAAAGCTTCACTAAGATGCAAATTGGAGGAGGTTATTGAGTTACAGGCAACCAATGTCAGTCTAATCAACTGATTTCAGTCATCTTCAGTGTTCTTAGTAATCAATGTCAATTATGGGTTGGTCGACATCGGTCAGACAGGCACCGACGTCGATAGCTTGTGTGTGCGTGCATTTGCATGCATCTCTGGAACTGGTCTAATTTTAGACAGACAGTTAGTTTGCATGGTAAACACTAATTTTAGTCTTGGACCTATGGTTCTAATTATTGTAATTAGAAGTCTAATTATTTTTTGTATGGGATCTATTTAAGAGACCCATGGGCTGTATTGTAAAGTTGTAGAATTGGTTCTGTAGAATCAGGGTTCTATCTAAGGGAGAATCATAAGGACTTGGTGAGACAAGGATAAGGGTTTTTCTAAGTGTGTAATATCTAGGTCAAAAAGTGTGTAAGGCCATGTTGATCTATGGTATAGCAAGATCAGGTTAGATCTACATGGTAAGTAAGGTCAATTGATCTGCAGGTGTGTGTGTGTGCGAGATCTAGGTTTGCAAGTGTGCAAAACCAGGTTAATCTACAGGTGGTAGCAAGATTAGGGAGATCAGCAACACAACAAGTAGTAATATCAGGTGAGATATACTTGGAGTACATGGTGTACTTAGACTTGGAGTATGTTGAGTACTTGGTGGACTGGTAGTATTGTTACTGACTGGTGGACTGGCAATATTGTTACTGACTGGTGGAGGTGAACAACAACTCTATGTTTGAGTTGTTTATTGTGACCATAGTTGAGAGAGAGAACTCTTTAAGGAGATTATTGTACACCCTAGAGGTGTGGGAGCCCTAGAGGTGTGGGAAGAAGAGTGTGACTTCTTTATTGTAATTCCTTCTGGAAGAGTATTAATACAATTGGGTATTGTCTCTCATATTCTGTGTTATTTTTTATTTCTAGTTACTTATTACTTCTAGTTAAATTTCGTGTTTAGTTGCTTATACAAAGGTAATCAATTGTGCTCCTAATACTGTCAAAGTGGTATCAGAGTTGTTTGTTGTTCTAGATTCCAGACATAGGGTAATCATAGTATATAAAATTCCATATGAAGATCCAATAAAACAAGATATTTTTTCCCAAGATAGATAATTATGAAACCTATTAAGGTTAATCCTCTATGAAATTGTAAGCAATAGGAAATCCCCTTTCCTAGGCAAACCATACTTGAGAGACCATTACATCAGAGATACACATTATTATATATGATATAATTTAGTACCCAAACATAAAATTATATCAATCTAAAAATTTATAGAAAAAATTGGATCATGATCACTTATAATGATCTCAGGAGTACTATGTAACTTTTTAATTATTTTGAGAAAAGAAATAAATAATGTGCTAGATACAAATGGTTTTGATAAAGAACATAAATGAGCATATTTTTTGAGTCTATCCATAATTAACTTAATGGAATTTTTACCTTAAGACCTCAAAAAACTATAATGAAATCCATGGAAACCTCCTACAATATCTGGATAGAGATGGATAAAGGATACAAAATATCTAGTGTCTTACTTGTTTCACCTTTGTTCTATTAACACACCATACATTTTGACTCAATTTTTTCATATCCCCATTGATTCCTTAAAAAAATAAATAGTGCTTGATTCTCTGATGGTTTTCAAAAATCATGAGTTCCACTATTGGAGATGCATGAATCTCCTTAAGGATCTTGTATTTGATGATAAAATTCTAACATAGGTATAATTATCTTTTATAACATAATGTGTTCCCTTTCCACTAAAATTTGTCAAAAACACTAGAACCATGCTGAAAATTTTGAATCAAAACCTATGTATCCATGTATTATCCCATTTTTATCTTTCCTCTTCTAACAAATTTACTTGCTAAATGGTTATTACACATACCAATACGTCAATTGATTCATCTAGCCTAGATAGTGCACTTCTACCACATTCTTTTTTCCTTTCTTATAGTCTATTTCAAAGTCATATCCCAACATTTTAGTAACCCATTTTTTTTTCTTTTGGTGAAAATCAATGTTCCAAAAAACATTTTATATATCATGATTAGTCTTTACCTTAAAATGTTTACCCATCATATAAGATCTCCATTGCTTGAGTACATGAAGAATAGCTATCATTTATTTCTCATATATTATCTTAAGCCTATTTTTTACATTGATTTGGTGACTATAAAATTCAATGGTTATTATTTCTTGCTTGAGTATTCCCCCATGCCATATCTTGATGCATGACATTCAACAACATTTTTTTTGGATTCATGGGTAGCCGAAATTGGAGTGGTGTACATAGCCTCTTTCATATGTCTGAATGCCTTGGTATTTCTTTCATTATAATAAAAGGAGTATTTATTCAACAAGGTTGTGAGTGGAGCTACTATGTTACCATAATTTTTGAAAAAATTGTGATAATAACCTATTATCCCTAAAAAACCATGAAGGTTCTTAAGGGTATTTGGTACTTGCCACTCCATCATAGCTTTGATCCTCTAAAGGTCAAATTTTATTCCTTCATGTGATATAATATGATCAAAATAATCCACCTCTTGGACTCAAAAAACACCTTTGAAGGGATTTTCATAAATTTAATGTTTTTCCAAAACTAATAGTACTTGTTTCACATGTTGTAAATGTCATTATAAAGTTTTATTGTATAGTAGGATATCATCAAGAATACCAACACAAACTTCCTCAAAAAGGCCTTAAAATAGTATTCATCAAACTTTTAAATGTATATGGAGCATTTGTGACATCAAAATACATGACCATAAATTCATAATGGCCTTCATGAGTTTTAAAAGTTGTTTTAGGGATATCCTCATTTCAGATTCAAATTTGGTGTCATGTAAAATGAATATATAGTCTGATACAATAAAAACCACCATGTAATTCATCTAAACAATTATAAATTACTAAGATAGGGAGCTTATATTTGGTATAATTGATGATTTATCTATAGTATAGGCACATCCTCCAAGTCCCATGCTTATTATGAACCATGACAACTAGGGATGGATATTCACTTTGACTATGTCTAATAATAATTGCCTCTAGCATCCCTTGTACTATGTTTTCACTTTCCCTCTTATAGGAATATGGATACTTATATGGTATGTTTTTTAGTGGTGTACTACTTGTTAGTAGTCTTATATCATAATCATTTTCTTTCTTGGTGGTATTCCTTTTGGCATATCACTAAAAAAAGTTGGGTGACCATCAAGAACCATCTTTAAATCGAGATGTGTAGACACATTGGTTGGTTGAACTTATATTGAAAATAATCACACTTTAAATCATTCAACCCTATTTTTAATATTTTACATAATCTGATGTGAACTAACCAATTATATACATTTTTCATGTAATCCATACATTTCAAATGTCCTACTTTTTTAATGTGTTATGCCCTTAACCTATGGCATGTATATGGATATATGTGGCTGACTTGTGGATTACATACCTTTTATATCAACTTGTTTCATATATTTATGTTATTATTATGTTCAAACTATGAAATAACCATGGATAAGTATAGTATATATAAGATAAAATAGATAGTAAGTGATTATCATATTGTGAATTATGTTCTTATTGTATTATTATTGAGTTTTCCCCCTCGAAGTGGCTCAATTATTTTTATAGCTCAAAATCACCCTATGAGAGGGTTATTTAATACATATAAACTTTAGCTATGCAATGGGATTGAATATAGGTTTTGGGTGACCCCTAAGTGAGTCAAACATATAGATTTAAGGGTTAGATCCCTTGGTTTATCTATTGTAGCTCATCACCTAAACTACTTTCTCATTTGGATGAAAAGGGAGAGAGAGAGAGATCATAAAGTAAATATATCCTAATAATGTGATTCACCAATTATAACTTGACCACAACCAACCAATTTCAATGATACTTCAAGAAAAATCCTAACCTATACATGACACTACTTCAAAATTGACCTTGTATCAATATTTCTCATAGAGTTTTGTGAATCTAACTTAAGCTAGGAGGACTAAACTCAAGGTCATGAATTGACACTTGTGGAAATACAACTCACTAAAATTCATGAAACACTTCATTAAAACACTTTAAGAGACTTGAAACAAACTTTCAAAGCTAAGTATAAATGCAAACAAGGACAACATGCTAAGGAAGAGAATTTATCACTTAACAAGATCAACTAGTTAAAAAAACATTTAAAAGACTCATGGAGAAGGTAAAATAGATTATTATTTACTGATAAACTACTAAAAATGAGCATGGATTTTCCATACTCAGATGGAGGATCCAAACTTAGCCAAAAGTAGCTCAATATATAGAGAATGTGAGAGAGAGGAGAAGAAGAGTGTAGGAAAGAGATTAGACAAGTGTCATATGATTTACAACAAGAAGGGGAGTTATGTAACTACCTCAATATGTCCTAGAATCCATGTGTAACTATTATTAATAAGCTTTGGCTCTCCATGTGGCATGGGAGTTGAAGTGCTTGCTTGATACCTTGACTAGCTTCTTGAAACTTCTCTTCTTATTGACATGTTGAAGGATAAGTGGCCTTATTGGTGGTAAGATAAATTTATTCTACCTCTTTTCTCTACTCTTTACAATTCTCAAATGACCCCAATAAGTTCTCTTTGATAGATCATCTTTTTCTCATATAAGGTGTCTAGGGGGTTCTTCATCTCCTTAGGCCTATTTTGTACACAAGTGTAAAAAATTTGTTTCAATTTATCTAGCTTGTCCAAAATTCATGGATGGCCTATTAATACCATGTTGGACCTAAAAAAATCTATTTTGAGGCCTCAAACTAGCCCAAACAAGTTTTTCTCTACCAAAAACCTCAAATAGGCCTAATTCCTTATAAGCTTAAAATAGTAAAAACCTCCTTGTGTAAATAAAAGTAAAAAATATCCTAAGAATATAATGGAATATTACAGTACCCTATATGGATTTATATCTCCAAGTTCAGTTTCATGCTATGAAAGTGAGTGGAGATGTCCTTTTCTTCCCTATCTCTCCCCTAACTAGGCCTTAATTAGGCCTCCCTACCAAGAGAGTGAAAAATGAATATACAACATCACCACACATTTTTTTTTAATAAAAAGTGTGTCATTAAGTTATAAAACATCCTCCCCTACCTCCATGCCAAATATAAAGTTTTGACTGCT
Organism: Torreya grandis; assembly: GCA_037957365.1. Classification (NCBI taxonomy): domain Eukaryota; kingdom Viridiplantae; phylum Streptophyta; class Pinopsida; order Cupressales; family Taxaceae; genus Torreya; species Torreya grandis. The sequence continues at coordinate 1,033,586 of JARHVA010002918.1, read as the reverse complement.
TGTATGGACCTTCAAAATAACCAAAAATAGTCATTTTATCCCTATTCTATATGGTTCTATTTAATAGTATACCAACCAATGACATGGGACATTCATTAGAGTATTTTTTAACATATTATATGTGTTTGGATTATTTTTTATCCATATGGAGGCATGAAATTGGATTTCTCTCACATCGAGTCTTTATGGCTCTCTTAGGTAGCCTGAAAGTTATTTGAAATCTTAACAATATTTCATAAACCTTAGGGATGAAACCACCAACCAATTACAAAAAAATTAAGTTCATTAAGGTATTTAAAATACACTATAATATTAGGGTACCATGCAACATGTGTGATCCATACAAGTAAGAAAAACTAGCCTCCTGGGTTGAAACTAGGAATTCTGAGAGGTCTGAGAAAGAATGAGGGATGTAGGTGCATGTTTTAAGTTTTTTCTAAGATTAAATGGCCTTCATGAGGTCTATTATACCTAATTTAACCTATTTAAATAGATATATTATCACCTTTCTTCATTAAACTCCTTAACCATGCCACTAACTTAGGCTTAGGATTCTTGTACTAGTTTGTCGACCATACCCTAATGGATTATGTTTCTCTAATTTTTCATTCTATCAGGGTATGATATCTTCACAGAGTGATTTAACATGTTCCTATCTTATCAAGTATATAATTCCTTAATTCACTTCAAATATAATCATGACCATCTCTTTAACGTTGTCTATAGGCTTGTGTAAGCCTGAATGTACACTTAGGACTATTTGAGGGTTTATAACATGGTATATTAAAATGTATACACTTATTATTGAGTCTAAGTCATTTCATGAAGTGAATTCATCATTATCCATTAGTCTTTATTTATCTCTAATATCCCCTAAAGTCTTTCAGACCTTTCAAATAGAAAACCTTCTTGAGAAGGTATGTAGACTATGTTGATAAGGTTATAACCCTTATTTTAGTTTTCTTATTAGACTCCTATCTAGAACCCATTTGGTCTTTATTGAGTTTGTAACTCCAATATATTTATGAAAAAAAACTCAATGCTCAACCTAACGCTATCACTCTTCCCTAAGGCTTGAAATATCTCATATCAATCAATAAACATGTAGGTCTCTGTAAAAAGACTAAGAATGTATATAAAACTGTGTGACCCATATTTATATCTCATTTATCAGTGTCTTAAGATTTTGACTCTTTTTATATCCTTTAATCATACACAAACACTATTGATCAGGTTTTGAAAAGAACTTATCCCCTTGAATATACCTACATGAGATTACTTCCTGTGTATACACTTTTGAAAAGGGTCTACAATTCAGTGTCCTAGGAGTCCTTTCACTATTGAAACCTCAAACTCTCAACCTATCATTTCTATTCTAATTTAGATCTCTTTCTCAACACCTTGAAGTTCTTGTTTCATTCATCATCACTACCAGTGTCTCAAAACCACTTTAATGTAGGTGGCTATAGGTGTTGACATGAATAGTGTTGATTGTGTTCTAAGTTTCTTAGCCTCAGTCATCACTTACTAAACCTCCCAAGTGTACACACCTAAAATTGGACACAAATAGCTTTCACCTGGACTTTAGATTGATTCATACCAACCATTATAAAGCAAGCCTAAGAATTATTGAATGCCCCAAATTTTCTTATGTATCATTTATCAAGGCTCAAAAGTATGTTGAGGAATCCTTATATGGGGTATCCTATTGTATGAAATAATAAACTCTAACAAATTCATCCCTAATCACCTTACAACATCACAACTATCAATTTAACCTATAGACCTATTAAGTGGGGCACTTCCACACTTAAATCAAATATTGAAAAAGCTAAAAGGCCAATCTAAATCAATTAACAAAATAAACAAGATTAAATGCTTATTTGAATTATCTATTTAAAATTAATGAATATCTAAAAAATTAAATTCAAAAGATCCTATCCTTTCATCATTGCCTTTATGAGTTGTTAATCTCTAGGAAAATATCTTAAAATATATAATTTGAGATCCATTCCTAGTAATTACAAATCATAATTACATGACAATTATTAAATCTATTAGAGTTAGTTTTAACTCACCTAGGTTTAGTTTGAACCCATTCCAAGCCTAAACTCAACCTTAACTCACCTTGGGTGAGAGTTGATTCCTAAGGCTATAAATACAAGACCTTGCCTATTGAACCATAAGCTATTTTTGTGCAAGGTTATCATGCATAAATATCTTCAACAAAGCTTTGTAGGTAAGGTTATAATACCAAAATATTAAGTCAAGTAATCACAAAGTCATGGTGCCAAGGAGAGAAGGAGCCAAGCAACCTCTATTATCAAAGACTTCTTGATGCACAAGTCAAACAAGCCATTCAACAAAGTCATTTCGAGATCCCGAGGAAGGTAAAAGAGTTATTATATTTTATGTTTTTATTGTGTTTTCATTTAGTTTTTTTTACTAATCTCTCACTAGTATCTAGGCTAGGAGTGTAATTGTTAGTGTGTTTATTTGAGTTATATTACTTGAAATAACATAATACTAACTAGCCTTATTAGATTTCTTGATCACAAATGGAATGATTGGTAGGACTATGAACATCCCATACAACCAAGGAGATTAATATGATGCTCTTAGTTTTTCTAATAATTTGCTTAATAATCTTCAAAATTTGAGTTTTAACTTTATTTTTCATGTATTCCTATTTTTTAACAATACATAGTTTGTACAGAAACCAGTATCAATTCTCTCAAACCAACATCAATTCTCCTAGAACCAACGTAGATCCCTAAGTGAAGAATAGAGTAGGATTTAAATGTGATTAATGATTTTTTATTGAATTTTCTAGTTTTTATTTTGTGTTTAAAATTTTTCATATTATATGTTTAACCATTTTCATGTAGGATCCAAAGAGATGTTTGATTTTTAGATGTGTTTTAATAATAGTCCTTTTTATCAAAACCATACTATGTTTTTTTTTAGATTTTTAAGGAACCGACATTGATTTCTATCAATCTACATCAATCCATGTGTGAATTGACTGATGTTGATCTCTAGAGAGTGGCATCGATCCTTGCATGGATCAATGTCGATCTCTTTGAGATAGAAAAATAGAAAACCCAAGAGCTCATTTCAAAATTTGTTTTTTCATTCACTTTTGGGCTTCTAAGTAGGAAAACCCTCAAAAAAATTATATGTCATAATATGGAAAAAAATCAAAGTTTGAACATGGTTAAATCTTGCACACTTTATCTTTGGTGTTTAAAATGAACTTAGTTCATTTCATTCCTTAGTTGTTTTTTATGTTTTTTTGCAATTTTTTCGAACAATTAATGCCAAGGGGCTTAAAAATTCACAAAACATCTTCATTTTGGTGTAATTAAATGAACTTTCACACTTAGTTACATACTCCTAAGAGTTGTTTATTTTATGCTTATTTGTTGAAAGTTGTTTGTTTCTAATAAACTAAGTGATGCATATATGCTCTCCCCTTGTCCCCTTAAGGGAGCTTAGGTGACCAAAATCACTCATTATTTTCTTTAGTTTCTTTAATCCAAAAGTGTGAAAATAAAGTCATTAAGGCCCTCCTAAAATTCATATGATTTGGGTGATACAAAATGTGACCCTAAAGTCTTTTCACTTATCTTTTATTTTCATGCATTTTTAGCTTGTGATCAGGAGTTCATTACCCCCTCACAGGTTCTTAAGAGAAGCATTGACCCAAGCATTCATCTCCTAGAATTGTTTCAACCCCAATCCATGGTGGGGTATATAAATTGAGTTGGTGAATCACTAGGATGGTAGTTTGAGTAGTTAAACTACATCTGTTAGTGACTATTACCCTCAAAATGTACGATCAACTTGGACATCACACTATATTGAGAAAATAACAGATGTAGTGGGGTGAAAAGGATAAGACCTTTTCACAATAAGCTAGTTGACATGGATCCAATTGATGTAAGAATTTATTTTGTTATCCACAATGGGGACCATCTAGAAATGAGCAAAAATTATTACTTTACAATAACCCCACTTGTCATAGACCTATTATTAATGTTGGGGGAGTAGCCCAAAGTTCCATGTCATAATACACAAGATTAACAGAAGAGGGGGACTAGAACCCTGATTTTCATGTGCTTTTATTTTTTGGATTAATAATTAAAATATTATCAAGATCAAGTATATCGATGGAATTCAATAGTATTATGAAACCTTGTCATTTTTAGGATTTAGGATGTTACACTTAAGTTTTTGTGTCATCTTTATCCTTTATTTCATGGTTTTGAGTTTAAAACTATTTGTTTGTCTTACCATGTCAAAATTATTATTGTTTGTACATCACTCCTATGTTTAAAGAGGTGTTATGCTTCCCATTTGACATTGTATATATACCTTAATCTTTTGTCATCCTTTGTTTATGTGTGTCACTTGATTGAAGGCTACCCAATTAATTTCAAATATTATGCCTTGGAGTCTTGAATCAAACATTGATAACATCTTTAGATCACAATAATATCATTATGCTACTCAAACTCATTTCAAAGACTTATTTTTCTTGTGTCTAAATTCCATTTTTGAGACCAAAGCCATGTGTGCCTTTTGGATAGTGTTGTTATGTTGTTCATTATTGTCTATCTTGTTGTTTGTTTAAATAAGCCTACTTTTTTAAGTTGATTTCAAAATTAGCCTTGAAAAGTTAAAATCTAAACATTAATTGATTTTTGCCTATGCCTTATGTAATTTTTTCCTAGATATCAATCTTTCTCTTTTGGTTTGTGTAACTTAGGTTAATTCTTTATACAATTTGAAAACTATTGTTTGTGATTAGATTTGAAGAAGTAACCTATCTCCATATGACTAGAGTTTCATGCCTTATACCAATTGAAAAAGTTCATGTTTGAAATCAAAATGCCTAGTTTATGCCAAAGTGTTTAAAATTTATTAGATTAAATGTCATACCTTATTTTGTTTAAAGTCTAGCTTTTGTGCCTTTTCCATGTAATGAAATTACTTCAACAATAAAGTATAATAGCAGAAGTAGATACAAATATGACTGAAATATATCCAAATATATGATAATAGATAAGTTGCTTCGAGGGGGAAACCTCCACAAGCTTCAATAAGAGTAGAATTCACAATATGATGTTAAAATATTACCCTCTACCTCTTATATATAGTCTATCTAGGCCATAATTACTCCATAGGCTGACCTACTAACCAAATGAATGCATAGAGAAATGTGATATAACATCAAAGAGGGATAATTAAGCCACAAGTCAGCTATTCATATCCTCATACATGTGATAGGTTAGGGCCATAACATACCCTTCACCTTCAAACCAATGTTGTCCTCAACATTGAACAACCCTGGATGTTGTTACATAAAATCTTCACCTTCTAAAATTACATCTTCACTGCTTAGGTTCTTCCACTTGATCAAATATTCCATAATCTCTCTAGTTCTCAACCTCTTAGTACGAGTTTAGAGGATCTTCTTTGGTTCTGAAATGACTCATCCTTCTTCATCTAGTTCTAGGAGTTTTATTTGGGCTGAAACTATCTATCCAATGACCTTCTTCAAACATGAAACATGAAATATTGGGTGTATGTGAGATGAATGAGGTAACTCAATCTTATAAGCTACACTTCCAATTTTCTACAGAACCTAATAAGGGCCATAATACTTAAGATCAAGTTTGTTGTCCTTTTTTTTTTGCTTTAAGGACATCTGCTTATAAGGATACAAATGAACAAATACCCAGTCACCCACCTAAAAATTTCTCTCACTACGGTGTTGATCTGCTTGTCTCTTCATCCTATTTTGTGCCAAGGTCAAATTCTCTCTCAAACTAGCCAAAACCTCTTGTTGATGCTAAATGTGCTCCTCGAGATTTCTAACCTTGGTTTGCACCTTTGATGAAGAAGTGATCGAAGGTGGATGGTAACCATATAGTGCTAGAAATGGAGACATTTTATAAGAGGTATGGAAAGATGTGTTATACCACCATTCTGCAAGTGGTAGCCATTTAACCCAATGTTCCTATTTATCTAATACAAAAAAATGGAGATACCCCTCTAAAAATTTGTTAACCACTTTTGTTTGTGCATCATATTGGGGGTGATAAGATGAGCTATGAGCAGTTGAGTACCCAAATAGGAAAATAGTTTAGTCCAAAAATTACTAATGAAAATAGGATCACGATCACTTATAATTATTTTGGGGGTTCCATGTAATTTGAGAACTACTTCCAGAAAAATAGTTGCTACTATACTTACTGAAAATGGGAGTGAGAGAGCACAAAAATGGTCATATTTTGTAAGCCTATCCACAACGACCAAGATAAAATTCTTACCTTCAAAAAAAGGCAACCCTGTGATGAAATCCATGAAAATCTCCTCCCACCTTTGACTAAGAATTGATATGGTTGTAATAGACCTGGGGTCTTAATTGTCTCACCTTTATTCTGTTGGCATATCAAGCATTCTACCACAAACTTTTGTACATCTCCCTTGAGTCCTTCCCAAAAAAATTCTTTCTTAATTCTGTGATATGTTTTCAAGAACCTTGAGTGTCCCCCAATTAGAGATGCATGTAACTCCACAAGAATCTTATGCTTAAGCTTAGAATTTTTACACAAGTATAACCTACCCTTATACCATAGGACATTACCTTTCCATTCAAATTTTTTAGAGGCTAAAGGACCTTGCTGGAGATTTTGAATTAGAACATGCGTATCCTTGTCTTACTCCCATTATAATCTAGCTTCATCCACCCAATCTGCTTTCAATATGGATATTGCATAAAGTAATGATTCTATGGATGTATCTCATTTTGATAGTGCATCTGCTACTACATTATCTTTTCCCTTTTTATAGATGATTTTAAAATCATAACCCAACATTTTGGTTACCCAGTTTGATGTTCCTCAAATGATAATCTTTCCTCCAAAAAGTATTTGAGATTATCATGATCAATTTTCACCTTAAAGTGTCTACCCATCAGATAGGGACTCCATTGTTTAACTACATGAAGAATAGCCATCATTTCTTTCTCATAAATAATTTTTTTAGATTCTCACATTTGAATTGATGACTCTCAAATGAAATGGGTCTTCCTTCCTACATGAGTACCGCTCCCAACCCAAATCCAGAAGCATCACATTCAACAGTGAATGTTTTTGAGAAGTCTAGAGTAGCCAAAATTGGAGTCGTGCACATAGCTACTTTTAGTTTCTCAAATGCTTTGGTGGTGGCATCATTCCAATGGAAGGCATCCTTCTTTAGCAATGTAGTGAGTGGAGCTACTATGCTTCCATAACCTTTCACAAATCTTTGGTAATAACCTATTAGTCCTAAGAACCCTCTGAGGTGTTTGAGAGTTTTTGACATGGGCCATTCCATCATAGCTTTGATCTTTATGGGATCAACTTTGACACCTTCATGGGAAACAATGTGACCTAGGTACTCTACCTCTTATACTCCAAAAGCACATTTGGATGACTTTGCATAAATCTGATGCTTCTCCAAAACTATCAACACCTGTTTCACATGTTGCAGATGTGCTTCCCATGTCTGACTATAAATCAATATGTCATCAAAGAAAACCAACACAAACTTCATTAAAAAAGGCCTAAAAATAGTGTTCATCAAGCTTTGAAAAGTAGATGGTGCATTTGTAAGACCAAAGTGCATTACCAAAAACTCATAATGGCCCTCATGCATTCTAAAAGTAGTTTTATGAACATATTCATTCTTGATTCTAATTTGATGGTACCCTGAGCGAAGGTCTAATTTTGTGAAATAATTAGCACCATGAAAATCATCAAGTAAATCATCAAGTACTGGAATAGGAAACTTATCTTTGATGGTGTACTTGTTGAGTTCCCTATAATTTGGGCACATCCTCCATGTGTCATCCTTCTTTCGCACCATGACCATTGGTGATGAATTTGCACTTTGGCTATGCCTGATGATCCCTACTCCAGCATCTCATGGACCATTTTTTCAATTTCACTCTTTTGTGTATATGGATATCTATATGGTATGATATTTTGTGATTGACTCCCTGGAAGTAGTTGAATGGCATGATCATGTTATCTTATTGATCGTAGTCCTTTTGGCATGGGCCCAAAAATAGATGGATGGTCATCAAGAATCATCTGTAGATTAGGATGTGTAGATGCTTGTGTGGGTTGAACTTCTATGGAACATAATCATACAATAATTCCTTCTACCCCCTTTTTTAGTATCTTGGTCATCTGATGTGAACTAACCAATTATGGAGATTTTGCCTATAATCTACGTAGTTCAATTTTCCTACCTTCAAAATGAAAGTTCATGAATAGTTCGTAGAAGTCATCTCAATGGTACCCAAGTTTGTGAACCATTGGACTCCCAAAACAATGTCTATGTTACCCATGGGAATAGCAAACACAGGAGAGTCAATATTGTACTCACCCATAACAAGCTTAATACTATGGCATTTGCTTGAAAAATTAATTGTGCCACCATCTACAATCATGACTTGAAATTTTGGTATTGGGTAGATGAAATAGTTCAATCGAGTGGCCAACTTATGGTTGATGAAGTTATGTGTGCTCCCTGAATCAATCAACATTATCACCTTCTATTTCTTGAGGAAACCCTCCACCTAAAGAGTTTATGTAGTGCTAATACTTTCAAGTGCATGACAAGAGATTGTAGGTTGGTAATTTTTAGGTACCTCCTCTATCTCTTCATCGTCATCATTGGAGGCATCATTTTCTTCTTCATCTTCATTAGGTCCCTCAATGTAGAATAACTTCTTCTCAGCACATCTATGTCCTTTGCTCCACTTGCTATCACAACCAAAACATAATCCTTTTGCATGCTTCTCTTCAATTTGTTGTGGGGTCAATCTGGTAGGTGGAGGAAATGTTGGTGTTGATATGTTACGATCTTTGAAGTGAGTGAATGGTTGCTTCTTATTGGATATGAATTTTTCCTCACCTTTGTATGCCATGATAATAGAATAAAAAATCTTAAGTGGATTAAACATGTGTACCTCATGTTGAATGTGGTCCTTGAGTCCTCCCAAAAATAGGTCATTCAAGTTCTCCTCAAAAATTGTATCCACCCATAAGGTTAGGTTCTAAAAATGATGAATATAATCCTTGATAGAGCCAGTCTCTCACAATTTTGCTAGTTGGCTAAAGTAATTCTCTGTCACACTATTGCCATAGTGTAATTGCAGCTCCTCTGTAAAAATTGACCAAGTGACATTGAGAGTCATCTTTTTCTTTTGAGCACACAACCATCGATACCAAATGAATTGATCAGGTTCAAGATACAAGGATACCATGGTAACCTTATATCTACCTAGGATCTGATGTAGATCAAAAAAATTATCTATTTGGTTGATCCAATTGAGTGGATCTTTTCCATCAAATTTGTGCATATCCACCTTTGGTAACAGGTTCCTCTATGGCACTTTAGTTAGATTTAAAGTAGACTGGTTGGGAAAACCACCCTGGTGGGGTTGTGCAATAGAATTAGCTAGATGATTTGACTGATTACTTTTCAAATTTGTTATGATCTCTACCAAATTATCTTGTATGGATTTCATATTAGATTGTATGCCTTGCACCTCACTCTGAATGCCTTGCACACTATAGTCAAGTTAGCTCACTTTATGATCTATGTCAGAGAACCCTGGTATAAAGGGTCTAGTAAATCCCCCCTATGACTTCATCTCTTCCTTGTTAGGATTTTGACCTAGAGTTTCAGCACCGTTTCCTCGGCCCCAAGTTTGTGGACCTGCCATAAAAGGGTTTTATGATGTTGACCCTGATTAGAACTTTTTGACCCAACTTTGACCAAGAAATTTTAGAATACCATAAAATTGATCTATGATACCATAGCCAATTTTTTCTAAGATTTCCAAAAATGTAAATAAATCTAAAAATTTCTTTTAATTGTGCACTATAGATCAATTTTATGAAAAACACTAAAATAGAGATAACTTTTGTAAAATAGAACCAAATAATCTAAAATTTTAATGGAAGCTTAATTTAATTATTTATCACCTCCAGTAAAAAAAATTAAGAGAATTTCCTAACCATTTTTTAGATATAGCCAAATTTAAAAAATTAGGTTTTCACCCACAAGATTGCCCAAATCACAGTTTTGATACCACTTGTAATGAAATTAATTCAACAATAAAGTATAATAGTAGAATTAGATCCAAATATGACTGAAATATATCCAAATATATGATAATATATAAGCCACTTCAAGGAGGAAACCTCCATAAGCTTCAATAAGAGTAGAATTCACGATATGATGTTAAACAATTACCCTCTACCTCCTATATATAGTCTATCTAGGCCATGGTTACTCCATAGGCCGACCTACTAACCAAATGAATGCATAGAGAAATGTGATATAGCATCAAAGAGGGATAAGTGAGCCATAATTTGGCTATTCCTATCCTCATACATGCAATAGGTTAGGGCCGTAGCATGCCCTTCCCCTTCAAACCAACGTTGTCCTCAATGTTGAACAACTTTGCATGTTGTTGCAAAAAATCTTCACCTTCCCAAATTGCATCTTCACTACTTAGGTTATTCCACTTAATTAGATATTCCCTAATGTCTCTAGTTCTCAACCTCTTAGTATGAGTTTAGAGGATCTTCTTTGGTTCCAAAATGACTCATCCTTCTTCATCTAGTTCTGGGAGTTCTGTCTGGGTTGAAACTGTCTGTCCAATGACCTTATTCAAACATGAAACATGAAATACTGGGTGTATGTGAGATGAATGAGGTAACTCAAGCTTATAAGCCACACTTCTAATTTTCTATAGAACCTGATAAGGGCCATAATACTTAGGATCAATTTTGTTTCCCTTTTTTTGTTTCTTCAAGGACATCTACTTATAAGGCTACAAACGAATAAATACCAAATCACCCACCTCAAAATTTCTCTCACTACGGTGTTGATCTACTTGTTTAATCCTATTTTGTGCCAAGGCCAACTTCTCTCTCAAAATAGCCAAAACCTCTTGTTGATGTTGAATGTACTCCTCCACATTTCAAACCTTGGTTTGCACCTTTAATGAAGAAGTGATCGAAGGTGGATGGTAACCATATAGTTCTAGAAATGGAGACATTTTAGAAGAGGTATGGAAAGATGTGTTATAACACCATTCTGTAAGTGGTACCCATTTAACCCAATGTTCCTATTTATCTGATATAAAATAACAGAGATACCCCTCTAAACATTTGTTAACCACATCTATTTGTCCATCAAATTAGGGGTGGTAAAATGAGCTATGAGCTAGTTGAGTACCCAAACAAGAAAATAGTTCAGTCCAAAAATTACTAGTGAAAATAGGATCATGATCACTTACAATTATTTTGGGGGTTCCATGTAATTTGAGAATTACTTCCACAAAAATAGTTGTTACTGTACTTGTTGAAATGGGTGTGAGAGAGCACAAAAATGGGCATATTTTGTAAGCCTATCCACAATGACCAAGATAAAATTCTTACCTTCAAAAAAAGGCAACCTTTTGATGAAATCCATGAAAACCTCCTCCCACCTTTGACTAGGAATTGATAATGGATGTAACAGACCTGGGGTCTTAATTGTCTCACATTTATTCTGTTGGCATATCAAGCATTATACTACAAACTTTTGTACATCTCCCTTGAGTCCTTCCCAAAATAATTCTTTCTTAATTCTATGATATTTTTTCAAGAACCCTAAGTGGCCCCCAATTGGAGATGCATGCAACTCCGCAAGAATCTTATGCTTAAGCTCAAAAATTTTGCACAAGTACAACCTACCCTTATACCATAGGATATTACCATTTCATTCAAATTTTTAAGAGGCTAAAGTACCTTGCTAGAGATTTTGAATCAAAACCTGTGTATCCTTGTCTTGCTCCCATTCTAATATGGCTTCATCCACCCAATCTACTTTCAATATGGATATTGCACAAAGTAATGCTTATGTGGATGTATCTCATCTGGATAGTGCATCTGCTACTACATTATCTTTACCATTCTTATAGATGATTTCAAAATCATAACCCAACATTTTGGTTACCCACTTTTGTTGTTCCTGAAATGATAATATTTGCTCCAAAAAGTATTTGAGACTATCATGATCAGTTTTCACCTTAAAGTGTCTACCCATCAGATCGGGCCTCCATTGTTTAACAGCATGAAGAATAGCCATCATTTATTTCTCATAAATAGGGTTTTTTAGATTCTTACCTTTGAATTGATGACTCTCAAATGTAATGGGTCTTCCTTCCTGCATTAGTACCGCTCCCAACCTGGATCAAGAAGCATCACATTCAATAGTGAATGTCTTTGAGAAGTCTGGAGTAGCCAAAACTGGAGTGGTGCACATATCTACTTTTATTTTCTCAAATGCTTTGGTGGTGGCATCATTAAAATGGAAGGCATCCTTCTTTATCAATGCGATGAGTGGAGATGCTATGCTGCCATAACCTTTCACAAATCTTTAGTAGTAACCTATTAGTCCTAGGAAACCTTTGAGGTTTTTGAGAGTTTTTGGCATGGGCCATTCCATCATAGCTTTGATCTTTAGGGGATCAACTTTGACACCTTCATGGGAAATAATGTGACCTAGGTACTCTACCTCTTGTACTCCAAAAGCACATTTGGATGGCTTCGCATAAATCTGATGCTTCTCCAAAACTATCAACACCTGTTTCATAAGTTACAGATGTGCTTACCATGTCTGACTATAAATCAATATGTCATCAAAGAAAACCAACACAAAATTCCTCAAAAAAGGCCTAAAAATAGTGTTCATCAATCTTTGAAAAGTATATGGTGCATTTTTAAGACCAAAGGGCATTACAAAAAACTCATAATGGCCCTCATGCATTCTACAAGCAGTTTTATGAACATCTTCATCCTTGATTCTAATTTGATGGTACCCCAAGTGAAGGTCTAATTTTGTGAAATAATTATCACCATGCAACTCATCAAGTAAATTATCAAGTACTATAATATGAAACTTATCTTTGATGGTGTACTTGTTGAGTTCCCTATAATCTAGGCACATCCTCCATGTGTCATCCTTCTTTTGCAACATGACCACTAGTGATGAATATGCACTTTTGTTATGCCTGATGATCCCTACCTCTAGCATCTCATGGACCATTTTTTGATTTCACTCTTTTGTATATATGGATATCTATATGGTCTCATATTTGGTGGTTGTTTCCCTAGAAGTTGTTGAATGGCATGATCATGTTATCTTATTGGTCGTAGTCCTTTTGACATGGCCCCAAAATTAGATGGGTGGTCATCAAGAATCATCTATAGATTAGGATGTGTAGATGCTTGTGTGGGTTGAAATTCTATGGAACATAATCATGCAATAATTCCCTCTACCCCCTTTTTTAGTAACTTGGTCATCTGATGTGAACTAACCAATTGTGGATATTTTGCCTGTAATCCACATAGTTCAATTTTCCTACCTTCAGAATGAAAGTGCGTGAATAGTTCCTAGAATTTCATCTCAATGGTACCCAAGGTTGTGAGCCATTAGACTCCAAAAATAATGTCTATGTTACCCATGGGAATTGTAAACATAGGAGAGTCGATATTGTACTCACCCATATCAAGCTTAATAATATTGCATTTGCCTGAATAATTAATTGTGCCACCATCTGCAATCATGACTTGAAATTCTGATATTGGGTAGATGAAACAATTGAATCAAGTGTCTAACTTATGGTTGATGAAGTTATGTGTGCTCCATGAATCAATTAACACTGTCACCTTCTATTTATTGAGGAAACCCACCACCTTAAGAGTTTATGGAGAGCTAATACTTGCAAGTCTATGACAAGAGATTGTAGGTTGGGAATTTTTAGGTACATCCTCTATCTCTTTCTCATCATCATTTGAGGCATCATCTTCTTCTTCATCTTCATTAGATACCTCAATATAGAATAACTTATTCTTAGCACATCTATATCCTTTGCTCCACTTGCTGTCACAATCGAAACATAATAATTTTGCATGTTTCTCTTTAATTTGTTGTGGGGTCAATCTGGTAGGTGGAGGAAATGTTGGTGCCGATATGCTATGATCTTTGAAGTGAGTGACTGGCTAATTCTTATTGGATATGAATTTTTCCTCAGCTCTATGTGCCATAATAATAGAATCAAAAATCTTAAGTGGATTAAACATGCGTACCTCATGTTGAATGTGGTCCTTGAGTCCACCCAAAAATAGGTCATTCAAGTTCTCCTCAGAAATTATCTCCACCCGTCAGGATAGGTTCTAAAAATGATGAATATAATCCTTGACAGAGCCAGTCTCTCACAATTTTGCTAGTTGGCTAAAGTAATTCTCTGTCACACTATTGCCATAGTGTAATTGTAACTCCTCTATAAAAACTGACCAAGTGACATTGAGAGTCATCTTTTTCTTTTGAGCACACAACCATCGATACCAAATGAATTGATCAGGTTCAAGATACAAGGATTCCATGGTAATGTTTTGTCCACCTAGGATTTGATGTAGATCAAAAAAATTCTCCATTTGGTTGATCCGATTGAGTGTATCTTTTCCATCAAATTTGTGTATATCCACCTTTGGTAACAAGTTCCTCTATGGCACTATAGTTAGATTTGAAGTAGACTGGTGAGGAGAACCACCCTAGTGGGGTTGTGTAATAGATTTAGTTAGATGATTTGATTTATTACTTTTCAAAGTCATTATGATATCTACCAAACTATCTTGTATGGATTTCATATTAGATTGTATGCCTTGCACCTCACTCTGAATGCCTTGCACACTATTGTCAAGTTAGCTCACTTTATGATCTATGTTAGAGAACCCTGGTATAAAGGGTCTAGTAAATCCCCCTTCTAAATCCATCTATTATTTATTAGGATTTTTACCTGGAGTTTCAGCACCCTTTCCTCGGCCCCAAGTTTGTGGACCTACCATAAAAGGGCTTTATGATGTCGACCCTGATTGGCACTTTTTGACCCAACTTTGACCAAGTGATTTTAGAATTATTTATATCTCTAATAAAAACATACAAATAACATACCATATCCAATTTTTTATAATATTTCCAAAAATTTAAATAACTCTAAAAAATTCTTTGAATTGCGCACTATAGAGCAATTTTATGAAAAACACTAAAATAGAGATAACTTTTGTAAAATAGAACCAAATAATCTAAAATTTTAATGGAAGCTTAATTTAATTATTTCTCACCTCCAGTAAAAAAAATTAAGAGAATTTCCCAACCATTTTTTAGATATATCCAAATTTAAAAAATTAGTTTTTCACCCACAAGATTGCCCAAATCGCAGCTCTAATACCACTTGTAATGAAATTAATTAAACAATAAAGTATAATAGCATAAGTAGATCCAAATATGACTGAAATATATCCAAATATATGATAATAGATAAGCTTATTTGAGGGGGAAACCTCCACAAGATTTAATAAGAGCAGAATTCACAATATGATGTTAAACAATTACCCTCTACCTCCTATATATAGTCTATCTAGGCCATGGTTACTCCATAGGCTGACCAACTAACCAAATGAATGCATAAATAAATGTGATATGGCATCAAAGAGGAATAAATAATCCATAATTTTATTATTCCTATCCTCATACATGCGATAGGTTAGGGCCGTAGCATGCCCTTCCCCTTAAAATCAACGTTGTCCTCAACATTGAACAACTCTAGATGTTGTTGGAGAAAATCTTCACCTTCCAAAATTGCATCTCCAATGCTCAATTTCTTCCACTTTATTAGATATTCCCTAATCTCTCTAGTTTTCAACCTCTTAGTATGAGTTTGGAGGATCTTCTCTAGTTCAAAAATGACTTGTCCTTCTTCATCTAGTTCTGAGAGTTCTATCTGGGCTAAAACTATCTGTCCAATGACCTTCTTCAAACATGAAACATGAAATACTAGGTATATGTGAGATGAATGAAGTAACTCAATCTTATAAGCCACACTTCCAATTTTCTATAGAACCTAATAAGGGACATAATACTTAAGAGCAAGTTTGTTGTCCTTTTTATATTGTTTCAAGGACATCTACTTATAAGGATACAAATGAACAATTACCCAATCACCCACCTCAAAATTTCTCTTACTACAGTGTTGAATTTCCTTATCGCTTCATCTTATTTTATGCCAAGGCCAAAATCTCTCTCAAACTAGCCAAAACCTCTTGTTGATGCTGAATGTGCTCCACATTTCAAACCTTGGTTTGCACCTTTAATGAAGAAGTGATCGAAGGTGGATGGTAACCATATACTGCTAGAAATGGAGACATTTTAGAAGAGGTATAGAAAGATGTGTTATACCACCATTTTGCAAGTGGTATCCATATAACCCAATGTTCCTCTTTATCTAATACAAAATAATGGAGATACCCCTCTAAACTTTTGTTAACCACTTATATTTGTCCATCAAATTGGGGGTGGTAGGATGAGCTATGAGATAGTTGAGTACCCAAATAGGAAAATAGTTTAGTCTAGAAATTACTAGTGAAAATAGGATCATGATCACTTATAATTATTTTAGTGGTTCCATGTAATTTGAGAACTGCTTCTAGAAAAATAGTTTCTACTGTACTTACTGAAAATGGGTGTGAGAGAGCTCAAAAATGGGCATATTTTGTAAACCTATCCACAACGACCAAGATAAAATTCTTACCTTAAAAAAAAGGCAACCCTGTGATGAAATCCATGAAAACTTCCTATCACCTTTGACTAGGAATTGCTAATGGTTGTAATAGACTTGGGGTCTTAATTGTCTCACCTTTATTCTATTGGCATATCAAGCATTTTATCAAAAAAATATTACATCTCCCTTGAGTCCTTCCCAAAATAATTCTGTGATATGTTTTCAAGAACCTTGAGTGTCCCCCAATTGGAGATGCATGCAACTCTGCAAGAATCTTCTACTTAAGCTCATAATTTTTACACAACTAAAACCTACCCGTATACCATAGGACATTATCTTTCCATTCAAATTTTTTATAGGCTAAATTACATTGCTAGAGATTTTGAATCAAAACTTGTGTATCCTTGTCTTGTTCCCATTCTAATCTAGCTTCATCCACCCAATCTGCTTTCAATATGGATATTACACAAAGTAATGCTTATGTGGATGTATCTCATCTGGATAGTGCATCTGCTACTACATTATCTTTACCCTTCTTATAAATGATTTCAAAATCATAACCCAACATTTTGGTTACCCACTTTTGTTGTTCCTCAAATTAAAATCTTTGCTCCAAAAAGTATTTGAGACTATCATGATTAGTTTTCACCTTAAAGTGTCTACCCATCAGATAGGGCCTCCATTGTTTAACTGCATGAAGAATAGCCATCATTTCTTTCTCATAAATAGGTTTTTATATATTCTTACCTTTGAATTAATGACTCTCAAATGTAATGGGTCTTCCTTCCTGCATTAGTACTGCTCCCAACCCAGATCTAGAAGCATCACATTCAATAGTGAATGTCTTTGAGAAGTCTGGAGTAACCAAAACTAGAGTGGTGCACATAGCTACTTTTAGTTTCTCAAATTATTTTGTGGTGGCATCATTCCAATGGAAGGCATCCTTATTTAGCAATGCAGTGAGTGGAACTTCTATGCTACCATAACCTTTCACAAATCTTTGGTAGTAACCTATTAGTCATAGGAACCCTCTAAGGTTTTTGAGAGTTTTTGGCATGGGCCATTCCATCATAGCTTTGATCTTCAGGGGATCAACTTTGACACCTTCAGGGGAAACAATGTGACCTAGGTACTCTACCTCTTGTACTCCAAAAGCACATTTGGATGGCTTCGCATAAAGCTGAAGCTTCTCCAAAACTATCAACACCTGTTTCACATGTTGCAGATGTGCTTCCCATGTCTGACTATAAATCAATATGTCATCAAAGAAAACCAACACAAACTTCCATAAAAAAGGCCTAAAGATAGTGTTCATCAAGCTTTGAAAAGTAGATGGTGCATTTGTAAGACCAAAGAGCATTACCAAAAACTCATAATGGCCCTCATGCATTCTAAAAGTAGTTTTATGAACATCTTCATCTTTGATTCTAATTTGATGGTACCCTGAGCGAGGGTCTAATTTTATGAAATAATTGGCACCATGCAACTCATCAAGTAAATCATCAAGTACTAGAATAGGAAACTTATCTTTGATGGTGTACTTGTTGAGTTCCCTATAATCTAGGCACATCCTCCATGTGTCATCCTTCTTTCACACCATGACCACTAGTGATGAATATGCACTTTGGCTATACTTGATGATCCCTATCTTTAGCATCTCATGGACCATTTTTTTGATTTCACTCTTTTGTGTATATGGATATCTATATGGTCCTATATTTGGTGGTTGACTCCCTAGAAGTAGTTGAATGGCATGATCATCTTATCTTATTGGTTTTAATCCTTTTGGGAGAAGTAGATGGTAGCTCTGATACCGCTTGTAATGAAATTAATTCAATAATAAAGTATAATATCAGAAATAGATCCAAATTTGACTGAAATATATCCAAATATATGATAATAGATAATCCACTTCAAGGGAGCAACCTCCACAAGCATCAATAAGAGAAGAATTCATAATATGATGTTAAATAATTACCCTCTACCTCCTATATATAGTCTATCTAAGCCATGGTTACTCCATAGGCTGACCTACTAACCAAATGAATGCATAAATAAATGTGATATAGCATCAAAGAGTGATAAGTAATCCACAATTCAGTTATTCCTATCCTCATACATGTGATAGGTTAGGGCCGTAACATGCCCTTCCCCTTCAACCCAATGTTGTCCTCAACATTGAACAACTTTGGATGTTGCAGAAAATCTTCACCTTCCCAAATTACATCTTCACTGCTTAGGTTCTTTCACTTGATCAGATATTCCCTTATCTCTCTAGTTCTCAACCTCTTAGTATGAGTTTGGAGGATATTCACTGGTTTCAAAATGACTCATCCTTTTTTATCTAGCTCTAGGATTTCTATTTGCGGTGAAACTATTTGTCCAATGACCTTCAAACATGAAACATGAATTACTAGGTGTATATGAGATGAATGAGGTAACTAAAGCTTATAAGCCACACTTCCAATTGTCTACAGAACCTAATAAGGGCCATAATACTTAGGAGCAAGTTTGTTTCCATTTTTCTTTTGCTTTAAGGACATCTACTTATAAGGCTACAAACAAACAAATACCTAGTCACCCACCTCAAAATTTCTCTCACTACGATGTTGATCTGCTTGTTGCTTCATCCTATTTTTTGCCAAGGCCAAATTCTCTCTCAAACTAGCCAAAACCTCTTGTTGATGTTGAATGTGCTCCTCCACATTTCAAACCTTGGTTTTCACCTTTAATGAAGAAGTGATCAAAGGTGGATGGTAACCATATAGTGATAGAAATGGAGACATTTTAGAAGAGGTATGGAAAGATGTGTTATACCACCATTCTGCAAGTGGTAGACATTTAACCAATGTTCCTATTTATCTAATACAAAACAATGGAGATATCCCTCTAAACATTTGTTAACCACATCTATTTGTCCATCAGATTGGGGGTGGTAAGATGAGCTATGAGCTAGTTGAGTACCCAAATAGGAAATTAATTTAGTCCATAAATTACTAGTGAAAATAGGATCATGATCACTTACAATTATTTTGGGGGTTCCATGTAATTTGAGAACTGCTTTAGGAGAAATAGTTGCTATTGTACTTGCCTAAAATGGGTGTGAGAGAGCACAAAAATGGCCTTATTTTTTAAGCCTATCCAAAATGACCAAGATAACATTCTTACCTTTAGAAAAAGGCAATCCTATGATGAAATCTATGAAAACCTCCTCCCAACTTTGACTAGGAATTACTAATGGTTGTAACAGACTTGGGGTCTTAATTTTCTCACCATTGTTCTATTGGCATATCAAGTATTCTACCACAAACTTTTGTACATCTCTCTTGAGATTCCTTCCCAAAATAATTCTTTCTTAATTCTATGATATGTTTTCAAGAACCCTGAGTGTCCCCCAATTGGAAATGCATGCAACTCCATAAGAATCTTATGCTTAAGCTCAAAAATTTTGCACAAGTACAACCTACCATTATACCATAAGACATTACCTTTCCATTCAAATTTGTTAGAGGATAAAGTACCTTGCTAGATATTTTTAATCAGAACCTGTGTATCCTTGTCTTGTTCCCATTCTAATCCAGCTTCATCCACCCAATCTAATTTCAATATGGATATTGCACAAAGTAATGCTTCTATGGATGTATCTCATCTGGATAGTACATCTGCTACTACATTATTTTTACCCTTCTTATAGATGATTTCAAAATCATAACCCAACATTTTGGTTACCCACTTTTGTTGTTCCTCAAATGATAATCTTTGCTCCAAAAAGTATTTGAGACTATCATGATCAATTTTCACCTTAAAGTGTCTACCCATCAGATAGGACCTCCATTGCTTAACTGCATGAAGAATATCCATCATTTCTTTCTCATAAATAGGATTTTGTATATTTTTACCTTTGAATTGATGACTCTCAAATGCAATGGGTCTTAATTCCTGCATTAGTACCACTCCCAACCCAGATCCAGAAGCATCACATTCAATAATGAATGTCTTTGAGAAGTCTGGAGTAGCCAAAATTGGAGTGGTGCACATAGCTACTTTTAGGTTCTCAAATGCTTTGGTGGTGGAATCATTACAATGGAAGCCATCCTTATTTAGCAATGTAGTGAGTGGAGCTGCTATGCTACCATAACCTTTCACAAATTTTTAGTAGTAACCTGTTAGTCCTAAGAACCCTCTAAGGTTTTTGAGTGTTTTTGGCATGGGCCATTCAATCATAGCTTTGATATTCAGGGGATCAACTTTGACACCTTCATGGGAAACAATGTGACCTAGGTACTCTACCTCTTTTACTCCAAAAGCACATTTGGATGGCTTTGCATAAAGCTAATGCTTCTCCAAAATTATCAACACCTATTTCACATGTTTTTGATGTGCTTCCCATGTCTGACTATAAATAAATATGTCATCAAATAAGACCAACACAAAATTCCTTAAAAAGGACTAAAAATAGTCTTCATCAATTCTTAAATAGTACCTCGAGTGAAGGTATAATTTTGTGAAGTAATTAGCACCATACAACTCATCAAGTAAATCATCAAGTACTGGAATAGGAAACTTATCTTTGATGGTGTACTTGTTGAGTTCCCTATAATTTGGGCACATCCTCCATGTGTCATCCTTCTTTCATACCATGACCACTAATGATGAATATGCACTTTGGCTATGCCTAATGATCCCTGCCTTCAGCATCTCATGGACCATTTTTTTGATTTCACTCTTTTGTGTATATGGATATCTATACGGTCTAATATTTGGTGTTTGACTCCCTAGAAGTAGTTGAATGGCATGATCATGTTATCTTATTGGTCGTAGTCATTTTGGCATGGCCCCAAAAATAGATGGGTGGTCATCAAGAATCATCTGTAGATCAGGATGTGTAGATGCTTGTGTGGGTTGAACTTCTATGGAACATAATCATGTAATAATTCCCTTTGCCCCCTTTTTTAGTATCTTGGTCATCTAATGTGAACTAACCAATTATGGAGATTTTGCCTGTAATCCATGTAGTTCAATTTTCCCACCTTCAGAATGAAAGTACATGAATAGTTCTTGGAAGTTCATCTCAATGGTACCCAATGTTGTGAACCATTAGACTCCCAAAATAATGTCTATGTTACCCATGGGAATAGCAAACATAAGAGAGTCGAGATTTTACTCACCCATAGCAAGCTTAATACTATGGCATTTGCCTGAACAATTAATCATGCCACCATCTGCAATCATGACTTGAAATTTTGGTACTGGGTAGATGAAACAGTTTGATCGAGTGGCCAACTTATGGTTGATGAAGTTATGTGTGCTCCCTAAATTAATCAACACTGTCACCTTTTATTTCTTGAGGAAACCCACCACCTCAAGAGTTTTTGGAGTGTTAATACCTGTAAGTGCATGACAAGAGATTGTAGGTTGGGAATTTTTAGGTACCTCCTCTATCTCTTCCTCATCATCATTGGAGGCATCATCTTCTTATTCATATTAATTAGATCCCTCAATGTAGAATAACTTCTTCTCAGCACATCTATGTCCTTTGCTCCACTTGTTGTCACAACCAAAACATAATCCTTTTACACACTTTTCTTCAATTTGTTGTGGGGTCAATCTAGTAGGTGGAGGAAATGTTGGTGTCGATATGATACGATCTTTGAAGTGAGTGAATGGTTGCTTCTTATTAGCTATGAATTTTTCCTTAGCTCTATGTGCCATTATAATAGAATTAAAAATCTTAAGTGGATTTAACATGCATACCTCATGTTGAATGTGGTCCTTGAGTCCACCCAAAAATAGGTCATTCAAGTTCTCCTCAAAAATTATCTTTGCCCGTAAGGATAGGTTCTAAAAATGATGAATATAATCCTTAACAGAGCCATTCTGTCACAATTTTTCTAATTGGCTGAAGTAATTCTCTGTCACACTATTGCCATAGTGTAATTGCAACTCCTCTATAAAAATTGACCAAGTGACATTGAGAATCATCTTTTTCTTTTGAGTACACAACCATCGATACCAAATGAATTGATCAGGTTCAAGATACAATGATGCCATGGTAACCTTCTATCCATCTAGGATCTGATGTAGATCAAAAAAATTATCTATTTGGTTGATCCAATTGAGTGGATCTTTTCCATCAAATTTGCACATATCTACCTTTGGTAACAGGTTCATTTATGGCACTGTAGTTAGATTTGAAGTAGACTGGTTGGGAGAACCACCCTAGTGGGGTTGTGTAATAGATTTAGCTAGATTATTTTATTGATTATTTTTTAAAGTTGTTATGATATCTACCAAAATATCTTGTATGGATTTCATATTAGATTGTATGCCTTGCACCTCACTCTGAATGGCTTGCACACTATAGTCAAGTTAGCTCACTTTATGATCTATACAAGAGAACCATGGTACAAACATTCTAGTACATCCCCATTATAACTCCATCTATTCTTTTTTATGAGTTTTACCTGGAGTTTCATCACCCTTTCCTTGGCCCCAAGTTTGTGGACCTGCCATAAAAGGGCTTTATGATGTCGACCCTGATTGGCACTTTTTGACCCAACTTTGACCAAGAAATTTTGGAATTATTTCTATCTCTAATCAAATCATACAAAGAAAATACCATATCTAATTTTTTATAATATTTCCAAAAATGTAAATAACTCTAAAAAATTCTTTGAATTGCGCACTATAGAGCAATTTTATGAAAAACACTAAAATAGAGATAACTTTTATAAAATAGAACCAAATAATCTAAAATTTTAATGGAAGCTTAATTTAATTATTTCTCACCTCTAGTAAAAAAATTTGAGATAATTTACTAGCCATTTTTTATATATATCCAAATTTAAAAAATTAGGTTTTCACCCACAAGATTGTCCAAATCGCAGTTCTGATACCACTTGTAATGAAATTAATTCAATAATAAAGTATAATAGCAGAAGTATATCCAAATATGACTGAAATACATACAAATATATGATAATATATAAGTCACTTCGAGGGGGTAACCTCCACAAGCTTTAATAAGAATAGAATTCACAATATGATGTTAAACAATTACCCTTTACCTCCTATATATAGTCTATCTAGGCCATGGTTACTCCATAGACCAACCTACCAACCAAATGAATGCATAAAGAAATGTGATATAGCATTAGAGATGGATAAGTAAGCCACAAGTCAGCTATTCCTATCCTTATACATGCGATAGGTTAGGGCTGTAGCATTCTAAAAGATCTAGCACATGCCTATTTTGAGCCTAGATTTTGTGCCTTCTCCAAAAGACCCAACAACTTTTATTTTCTTTATATTATACTTGTTTGAAACACTTTGTGCCTAAAGTTTGACATTTTATTTTTTATTCATCCACTTGACCTTTCTATGTAAGACATTTAACATTAGATATTTTACATTAGATTTTTATAGAACAAGTTTTAACACAAACCTTTTTGGAGATATAGCTCTATTACTTAGACCAATGTAGACTATGTTTGGACCATTTATCATTTAGACCTTATTTTTTAGAGTTTATAGAACTCTCAGCCTTTTGGCAGAATTTGGATATTTCTCATTACACTCTTGGTAGAACCATGTACTATCTAGGTTATGATAATGTGTTTGCATAAGATAAATTTATTTAAGACCTGTATGGTGAAGAGGTAGTTTTTGAGATGGAACCCTATCCTCCTTATAATACTCAATCTAGGAAATGAAGCGAAGATCCTCAAGAGTAACATGTGGTGATACCTTATGTGGGTGAATTAATGTACCAAGTTTTCCATTTCATCACTCATGGTACTTGATCCCTAACCTATACCATTAACCCTCTTTTGGATTTTGTGAGCATCCAAGCTCCATAATGTCTAATTATTACCATTCTAGGACCTCATCCTTTAGCTCATGATAGTAACCAAGATTCACAATGCCTTACCATTTCTATACTAGGACCTCATCCTTTGGCTCACAATAACAACCAAGCTTCAAAATGCCCTACCATTACCATTCTAGGACCTCATCCTTTGTCTTGTGCAAGCAACCAATCTTCACAACACCCTACCATTACCATTCTAATAATTTATCATTTGGCTTGTGTGAGAAACCAATCTTCACAACACCTACCATTACCATTCCAAGACCTCATCCTTTGGCTTGTCTAAGTAACCAAGCTTCATAATGCCCTAACATTACCATTCTAAGACCTCATACTTTGGATTGTGTAGGTAACCAAGCTTTGCAATGGCCTACCATTACCATTCTATGACCTCATCCTTTGGGTTGTGTCAGTAACCAAGCTTCATAATTCTATACCATTACCATACTAGGACATCATCCTTTAGATTATGTAATCAACCAATATTCACAATTCCCTATCATTACTATTTCAAGACCTCATCTTTTGGCTCATAATAACAACCAAGATTCATAATTCCCTACCATTACCATTCTAGTACCTTGTCCTTTGGCTCACAATAACAACCAATCTTCAAAAATCCCTACCAATACCATTTCAGGCCCTTCCAATAATATTAGATCATTATCTAAAAAAATTTGTGCAAATACAATTATATGGGTCACAGTTACCATCCTAGGCCATAAACCAACCTTTGTTAAGCCCATCGTAGATAAGATTATCATTATCCAACCACCAACTATCATTCATCCATTGTTAATCATCCACCACTTTAAAAAACCCATGGAAATTTTTGAGCCATAAATAATCCAATCATTACCTCTCTAGTAGAGCTAATCATTTGAAGACCAAGATGTGTTCAAAACTAGTATTTTACAACTAATTGTAAACCAAGGCCAAGAAAACTAACTAATTGTTGGATGTAAAATCACTAAGAGGAGGGGGTGAATCAGTGATTCAAGATATTTTAAAATTTAATTGAAGTCCTTTTAAACTCTTAATTAATGACCACAAGAATTCATAAAGCATACAAGATGTGCATAATAATGAATAAGCAAGATGATGTAAGATCACACACATAACACAAGATCTACATGGGAAACCCTCTTAGAGAATACCTCTTAGGTAATAAAACCCACTCTCAAGCCTAAAAACACATGGATTACTTATCTTATCAGATGATCACAAATATGAGACCTTTTAGTGAATCACTCACTTCATAAGGAACACCCTCCCCTAAGTATGAACAAACACCTAGTTATTCTAGATGTTGAGAACCCACCAAACACCTATGAAATCAATAGCTCTATAAATCTGATTGTAGATCAATCTAATTGAAGATATAATGTAGAAAAACTCTCTATCACCCTCTTAAAACACACTCAAACTTGCTCATACAAGCAATGCATCCTAAACACCCTTTTGGATCTATCTAGTCTTCTTTGCTCATCCTCAATATATTTTGTACTTCAATCCATCCATTGAGTACACTCCCTTTGATCTTTTTCCTTCATCTCTATCTTCCACTCTCTCAATTCGCACACATACAAGTCTAGAAACCATTGCATTGGTCTCCATTATTTATAGAGTCTTTATGAATATTAGCTTCTTGATCAATCATAAGACTTACCTTAACACTTAATATAACTAACATGATAATATATAGCTCAAAAACATCCTCATAGATTTGCCATAGCATCTATGGGTCACACTTAAGTATCTATGCCTTTCAATTAGGCCTTATTAGCCCTTATAGGTCTCACAGAGACCTATTCACTCATTTATCACTCCACTGATAAAATTTAGAACATTAAATAAACTTAAATAACTTGGGTCCACTTCATATGATATCTAAGACATCTCTAAGTGATTTATCCTACCAACACAATCTTATAATAAATCATAATTTGCTCAAACAACATTCTATACACTGTAGTACCATAAACAAACAAAAAGTAAAATTTGAAGCTCCATACATTTTATTGTACATACATTCATACCTTATAATTAGGTTTTCTAGATTCACGTTGAAGTCCTCTACAACCTTGAATTTTACAACATGATCAAATTCATCTTGGATCAAAAGTTATAGCCTAAAAACTGAGCACTAGTTTTCTTGACAAATTTGAATATTTGAATTCCAACAGTCACTGAGCAAATGTTAAACATTGATCACCTTAACGTCATCTCATGAATCCTAAAAACTATGGATAAATACACACAATTTATCTAATATAAGTAGATCAATCTTTATCTTTAAATTCTCAAAATTATATCTAGATCAAAGATCATGTGATTCTACCAGTTGGCAACTCTATGTGCCATTTACACACATTGACTCTTTGACTTGACCCACACCATCGATCTTCTAACTGCACAATCATTTACAAACCATTGATCTACTTTCCAATATTTATGAATGTGGCACTTATCACTATCACATTCATTATTTGACATATTGAATTTTACGTGCATCACTAGATCAAGATCTATGATTTAACATGCACCATTAGATATACTAACTAGTTGACCTCATACTTTAATGAAGTTAAACTTAATGGTCTTTGACCTGACACAGTCTACAAGAGAAACTTTGAAGCTTTATAAATTGATCAAAAATATAATTCAAGATTCTAAACTTTTAGGGGACCTTCTTGTCACTATAGAAAACATCTCCATGAAATCCTTTGATCTTAGTTGAATTTTTGAGACCCTATATTAAATGCACAAACTTGCTATCTCATTCATATCTATATGACATATAGTGACAGTTTGGCTTCTCTTAAGATATAAGATGCATATTTCTCATTCTAAATTATCAAGTGACATAACAGAGCTTCATCAAAACATTTATGGATGACTCACAACTTCTTTATCCTTATAGACCTACAAATGTGGCGTATCTTATCCAAGCTATTAAGCACAACTTATTTATCATTAATGCACTAATACCACATGCTCTCTTTGACATCAATGACAACTAAACATCAATAATTATGCTCAACACCAATATATGATTTTTTTTTAAACCTATTTGTGATGAATCAACATATGATGAATCACCTTTTGATACTATCCCTATTATCAAAGAGTCTCACTTTGATAAGCTAGTCTTTACTGAATCACTTCTTAATGATTATAACTACCTTTTGGAAAATCATTAAATCGACCATTAACCTATTTTTAAATATTCTCCCTTTGATAAGATAGTCTTTGTGGAGTTGTCTCTTTACCTTTTTCCCCTCATTGAGGAGTCTCACTTTGACAAATCAGTCTTTATGGAGCCCATTGTGCCATCATAGGCCATTACTTATCTAATATCAAACATTAAAAAATACATAATTATAGCAACACCCACACCAGATGAAAAATCAACATTGAAGTTAGGTTCTATTCTTGAATCAACACCATATTTAGCATCAAAAGCAAAATCAATGCCAATCTCAATCATGGATTCAAAGTCCCTTAAGTTAGGCTCAGCTTTGGAATCAAAATATGTTCATAGCTATTATAATATTGGTTACACATGCATTATGAATTAATTTGAATATATATATGATCTTTCTATAATTTTTGAGGATGATTAATTTACCTTTGACACAAGTTCTCCTCATATATTCTATGAGGATTGTGCTTCCTCTTTCCTTTCCATTACCATTAACACCAACCAACCTATTCATTATATTGACATCCACCTCCTACAAGTATATATTGGGACCAAAAAAATCATACCTTGTTCAATTATATCCATTGCAACATATCAATTGAAGAATATCATGAAGGCCAATAACACTTTCATGTAAAAGAAGAAAAATCTCCTAGTGTAACCTTTTTAGAGGCACTAGGGAGAAATCAAATTCCAAACTCAGAATCTTATAGTGAAACATTTTTAGAGACATTAGAAGGCAATCAAATTCAAACATCCATGTTCCTTAGTGAAACCTTCTCGGAGGCACTATGGGACAATCAAGACAACTTCATTAGTGAAAAACTCATCAAGGTGCCAATAGTTGAGTGCAATAGTTATTCATTGCTTGATGAAGACATTATCAAATAAAACATCAATACAACTTCAAATCTATAGCATAATTAGATGGAATGTACTCTCAAGCCCAAACAACAAAAAAAATTGTGGTCTTATTGAGAGTATATTCAAAAGTCTTTGGCCCTGCCACATCCAAAGATATGTCAAATCTAGAATCAACAACATTATGTGTGTTTGAAAATCCCAATCTTCATTTATTTCCTTACCATTATACATTCTATTATCATCCACATTTACATTACCAAATTATACCTATCATCCATTGTTTATCCATATTTACCATCCCTGGATGCACTTTCCTTTATAGAGGCTAAAAAGATATCTTGTCTTGATGTTTGAAGGAAATAGAATCAATGACCAATGAAGATCAAAACAACATTATTGGAGTCCAAATCTATAGTAGGTTCTCAATAGAGTAGTTATTCATAAGAGGTGTGGGCTATTAATTTACATGATTGATTATTCTATTTGTTCATATGATTATTAGGATGTGCATCTCCACATCAATAGAAACAACAAAAACATTTACCTTGCTATTTCCATTTTCCATTTGCCTTGCCATTTTCATATACCATACCTTCACCTTGAAATTTACCTTACATTTTCCATTTGCTAGAACCATACCTTTGCCTTGCTAATTACCTTATCATTTCCATTTTCCATTCTCCTTACCATTTTCATATTTCATACCTTTGCCTTTCCATTTACCTTGCCTTTTCCATTTTCCAAAACCATACCTTTGCCTTGCCAATTACCTTGCCATTTCCATTTGTCATTCCTCTTACTATTATTTAATAACCTACCATTTACCTTACCTTATCACTTGAGGGAAACCCTATTATCATTTTATCCATTATCATAACATCATCATCCTTTAACAATACCATACCCTATACCATCCTACCATAACTTTTAATACTAACCAAAGCCTATTTTTAGTTGCCTTACCTAACCATTTTTGTCATGGTTCCTTTGGTTATTATTACACTTTATACAAGGGGATTCCAATCTTGTTTTATAAATTTTATAATTCTATGTTTAAATTATAGTATATGAGATTAGTGTGATAGTAGATTTGGAAAGTTATCTTTCATTTATGTTTGATTCATGCCACTGATTATAACCGCCTATGGGTAAATAGTATCCCACCTTGTGTTACTAATTATAATTACATATGGTAAAATTAGTAGCATAAACCTATGCCATTGTTTAATAATTATAATCACCTATGGGTAAATAAGGAACAAAAACTTAAACATGAATTACTACATCACCTTCTATAAGGGGATTCCAATCTTTTTTTAGAAATTTTATAATTCTATGTTTAAATGATAGTATATGAGATTAGTGTAATAGTGGATTTGGAAAGTTATATTTCATTTATGTTTGACTGGTACCACTAATTATAATTACCTATGGGAAAATTAGTATCCCACCTTGTGTTACTAATTATAATTGTATATGGTAAAATTAGTAGCATAAACCTATGCCATTGTTTACTAATTATAATCACTTATGGGTAAATAAGGAACAAAACCTTAAGCATGAATTGTTGCATCACCTTTCCATTATTGTTTTCATTTGCCTTACCATTTACGTTTATTCTCAAACTTGTTATTACCTAGTCCAATCTTACCACTTTTTATGTTGGTAAAACTAATGTGATTTGAGGTCCTAATGGGACTACGTAGGCCGTGCTCAATTCATGTTTATGTCAACTCAATCCCTCTTTTCCATATGATCTCACCATTTTTGAGAAACCTAAGACAACACTCTCATAGTTTTTAAAGTGGTATCTTGTTAATCTCTAACAAGTTAAGATACCTCAAAATTCCAAAAAATCTAAAAATCCAAAAATATTTGTCATGTTTAAACCTAGTTAGTCATCCTCCATATGACCTACTAGGGTAAATCCATTGTTGGTTATAATCCATTCCACTACCATTGTGGGTGGAACCCTCCCTTTACATGTATCCTTGCTTGGGGGCACCACCCATTTATCCTTCCATTTAGCCTTCACATGGAGATATTAACTTGATTGATGGCAAGATGTTTTCTATTGATTTTACTTTCAAGCTTTCTATGTGTTTATTTTCTTAGTTGTTTGTTTATTTATTTGCCTATTTGTTTGCTTTTCTTATTATGCCTTGAATCAATCTACATGTGTTCATTAGGTGATTCCTTGCACATTATTGTTGAGTCTATCCATATTCATGTGTCAACATTACCATCATGGTCCTTATCATTGGTGCATTATTTTCAATTTTTTATTGGGTAAGGAGTTAATCCTTATGAATATTTTGGCTAAGTTATCATGGTGTTTTATATCATGGTGCATACTATCACATGCTACAACAAAAATCAGATCAAGAAATATTACATGTAATGGACCCATAAAAACTTCTCCTTGGTAACCTTAGAAAATCCTCCCACCCATATTCATCAAATCAAACCATTGACTATTCTAGTTGTATCAATGTTAATAAGGATGAACATCTCTACATTGTTAGGTATAACCAAATCAATAACATTTATCAATCCTTTATTCTTACAATCATCTCTTTCATCATTTTACATATCCTTGTGTGCCTTGTTGTTTTTTTCTTTTTTAATCATTAGACCATCACATCTACATTTGTGCCCACTCATATTTAATCTATATAAAATGTTCTATCCTTGAGTTATACTTGCTAGTTTATCTACTAGGGCACACTCATAAATCATTATTCAATCTATGCCATCTTAATGATTATAACCATGATTGAGAAATCATTATTTTGATTCATTAGCCTAAATGGGGAATATGCTTATGTCATTGATTATAATTGATTTTGGGTAAATTAGTGTCTCAAACTTTGTTACTAATTATAATTACCTTTGGAAAAATTAGTAATATAAATTAAATGCATGCAATCATTCTCTTGATTGGATTAATCTGACCCATGGTTTAATTTCATTCTTCTTCTTGCTTCTTTTTTGAGGGATTGCCCATCAATCATATGTGTCAACCACTCCCTCGAGGGGGCATCATTATAGGCTTCCCAAACATTGTTTGGATCTTCTTCTTCAAAAAATATATTTTTTCATTTTTAATGGCATTATTAATTATTTGAGAAGATGTTACTATTCTTATAGCTTGCAACATCTTATCAAATAGGGGCAAACTATAGATACCTAAAATTGGCCACAATTGGCTTCTACCTAAACTTCAGACCGATTCCTACCAACCATTGCAAATTAAACCTAAGAGTGATTAAACATCCTAAATTTTCTTGTGCATCATTCATCAAAGCTCAAAATCACATTAAATCATCCCTATTTAGGGTATCCTATCATATACAAAAATAACCTCTCACGAATTCATTTGTAATCACTTTGCGACATCATAACTATCAATTTAGCCTATGGACCTATTAAGTGGGGAACTTGCAAACTTAAATCAAATATTGAAAGAGATAAAAGGATAATCTAAATCAATTAAAAAACTAAACAATATTAAATGTCTGGTTGAATTATCCATATGAAATTAATGAATATCTAAAAAAGTAAATTAAAAATTTCAAAATATCTTAGCCTTCAATCATTGCCTTTATGAGTTTTCAATCTCTTTGAAAATATCCTAAAATATATAATTTGAACCACACTTATTAATTTCAAATCATAATTACTTGAAAACTATTAACTATACTGGAGTTAGTTTAACTCACCTAGGTTTAGTTTGAACCTATTATAAGCCTAAACTCAACCTTACCTCATATTGGGTGAGAGTTAATTCCTAAGGCTATAAATACAAGTCCTTGCCTTTTGAACCATAAGCTATTTTGGTGTAAAGTTATCATGCACAAATATCTTAAACAAATATTTGAAATTAAGGTTATAATGCCCAAATCTTAAGCTAAGCAATCACAAAACCATGGTGTCAAGGAGCAAAAGGAGCCAAACAACCTCCATTGTCAAAGACATCTTGATGCACAAGGTGAGCAAGCCATTAAACAAAGTCATTTGGATCTTCAAAATAAGGTAAAAGAGTTGTCTTTTATGCTTTTTTTGTGCTTTCATTTAGTTTTTGTTACTAAGATCTCCCTAGTATCTAGGCTAGGAGTGTAAGTGTTAGTGTACTTATTTGAGTTATATTTTTTGAACTAACATAATAAAAACCTCCCTTATTATATTTATTGATCACATCAAGGAATTTATTATGTTACTATTAGTGTCTTAAGACACTTTTCAAAGATCTAAACTCTTTGCTCTATCTAAGTTCAGTGTTTAAGACAAATCTTGATTAGCCTAATATAAGTGGTTATATGGAAGTTCTAAGCTTTGACTATGTATTATTATATTAGGAATTTTTTTGGACTTATTAGCATAAGTTAGTGACTAATTATTATCAAAAATATCTTCTCATTTCATTACCAACTCTATAGATCACTTAAAAAACCTTCAAATTTTGTGTTTACCTTATACCTTATCTGTAGATGTCTACTAAGACTATTTTAGGGATACACAAGGACATTCTCTCAAGATCTTTGAGTTCCTAGTTTTTCACACTTATAAAAATAATTCACCCCTCCTTATTTCTCCTTTAATGGTTCATAGAGCTTAAGACAAGCATTTCTATCAATTCCAACACACTTGACTGGTCTTGTATAGACTGCAAGTGTTTATTGACCATGTGTATAGTTTTGAAAGCAACTCTCCTATTTCTCAATCATATATATTTCATTAATTTTCATTGAGAAGCTTGTATCCTCTAACTCCTTTTCAACAATCATGGAAACTTGTTTCCAAACATTACTCACTCATTCACACCTATCCTTTGGGTATACAGGCTATGAAGTCTTGAACATTGATAATGGAGTCTCTTGATGGTGTGTCATGATTTTGATGATATTTATGAATTTGAATGAGGTTTCACTTACCCCTCCATGTTATCTAGGCATTGTTAACATGGATTTGGGTCCCTGAATACATGTTGATCGACTTGTAGGCCTATAAGTTCTTGAGACACTTCATGAAATTGCTAAAGACGTAAATTTGGATCATGCTCCCCATTTTTAATCAAACTAATAGATAAAAAATGTCTCTCTTGTTGATAAATTATGTTACTTATTTCTATTAAAATGAAAATGAAGTTTAGACTTGGAAAGATTTTGGGCCCCTTTTTATGCTACCTAGTGGACCATGCCAACTCAACAGATCTCGATGTGAGGAAATATTTGTAAATGATTACTCTTTTGGTAATTTTAGTGCTAGGTGTAAGAATATTTGAAGATCTTATGTTATCTGGTAGGTAGTTACTTAGCACCTAGGTTTTAAGGGGCATCCCTTTGAGTATTGCACATGGTAGTTGGAGAGCATGGGTCTCAGAGTAGTGGATCTGATGGAATAATAACACCCAATGACAACTCAAAACCCAACTTACACCCATTTGACCCAGCTTAAATATGATCCCTTGCTTATAAAATAAGATTGAACCCAAAAAAGAGGGAGAGACAAATTAGCTCAGTGAATCTCTACAAAAATTGAGAATGCCATTGATATAGTTTGAGTTAGTATGGATACTAAGAAGAATATGCATTGTAGTGGCTAAGCTCATCTATGAACCATTGGCATGAGTAAGTAGGAAATGACATGATTCTCTATTTATGTTATGAATTATACTATATTGATAAACTTTGATTTAATGGAAATGGAGTTGCATATTTACTTGGTTGTTGATCCATTTCATATAGTTTAGCACTATTTTATGATTATGACTTAAGTTATGTATGAATAATGGCATACTTTTATTTTTTAAATGTATTACAATGTAAATTTATATTCTAGGTCACTAATGGTATCATTATGCCATATAATGACTTTAATATACTTGTAAAATTGACTGAGTATTAAAATCAACATGCATCAAAGCCCTAGTAACTATACCTAGAGTACGAACTTAAAGAATCAACACTTGAGCATAATCCATTCCCTTAATTTGAATAAGTGCCTGAATGACACTTAACTCTCTATCCCTATGGCTTAAACCATTAAGAGATATAACTATCCAAACATGAACTTATGTCAAAAAGACTTGTGCCCTTGAACATTGTGTAACTAGTCCAATATAGACTTGTGACACCATGGCTGGGACTAGTTACCTTGAATAGGCCTACACCTCTTTATATTATCTAGAATGACATGCACTGATAGACTACCTAAGCCTATTTTATAAATGACTAAGTTTCATTGAGACTAAGGTTGTACCATGTTTCAACTAGCCTAATGTGGGCCCTGATCCCTTCACTATTGTGCTTAGGGTGAGTGTACAAGGCTTATGTCTTGTGTGAAATTGATGCTATCATAATAGTGCATTTAACTGTTGTGCACCATAGACTTTTACTATGCTTGTGCCTAGCTATATTAAGTACAAAATTGATTTGGATTGATTTTTATGTGTGACTAAGCACATGAGCTAAATAAAGAAACTTTTCTACAATATTTTGGTTTTGTTGTTGAGAACTATGTTGAATTTTGTTGCTAAAATGGTGTAATAGAATGATGCTCAAAATTTTGATCAGGAACATCAAGCACTAGATAGATAAAGTGGAAGATAGTTTCACACAAAATCATTCAAACTACCAAGGATAAAATCCAAGAGAATGGGTACAAACCAACCTAAATAATGCTCTATATGAGGTATTATTTTGTGAACTACTTAAGCATGTGTATTGGTGGTTGGTTTCATATACCACCTCTAGAAGACAAATCTATGGCCAATGCTTCAAGTAGACAAAGGAGTGCCTAGAGAGGCTTAAGATCCTAAATGATGTTTTTATGTGCATTGTAGACAAGTGGTGGAGTGGCATGTTAAACAACTACATGTTATAATTTGTAGTTTCAAACTTATCTTTCCCTAAATAAGTAGAGTATGAGTTCTTTCATAAAATAAGGTTCACACTCATAAGAGGGCTCAGCATCAAACTAAAGAGATTGTTAGTGGATTATGGTATTGAAATCATAAAAATGGAAGGCTAAAATCCTTGCATGTATGAGAAATCATAGAAAGTGAGAAGGGGAAGTGTAGGTGAGGCATGATAGAAAGTTACGAGGAACTTGACACCTAAGAGCTCCAAAGGTATAACTATAACAAGCATAGGTACAGGCTAATAGAGGATCTGGAACCTAGAAGTATCAAAAGGACCCATAACAAATGAGAAGGGTATGGGGAAGGATCGATTGAACTACAGTAACATGAGGAAAGAGAAGAAGAAGTAAGAGGTTGAGATTATTAATTGGGTATAGAATGATTTGGGTTCCTACAAGATGTGGTGAATAAGGTTGCACCAAAAGCACCTACCCCCTATGAACCTGAAGTGGATTATCATGCACTAGATTTTCCACTAAAAAATAGAAGAATGATAACTGACCCTATTATCAACATTGACTTTGATAGACTTCAAAATTTAAAGAAAGACTTTGTGATCAAACAAGTGATTCCTTACAAAATATTAAACAAGAATACCATGAAACTAGTGACTGCTAACCTAGGAATCTAGAACATAAGTGTAAGTATTCCTATTCAAAAAATGTTAGCTATGAT
Organism: Torreya grandis; assembly: GCA_037957365.1. Taxonomy (NCBI): domain Eukaryota; kingdom Viridiplantae; phylum Streptophyta; class Pinopsida; order Cupressales; family Taxaceae; genus Torreya; species Torreya grandis. Next base: position 997,372 of record JARHVA010002918.1, on the reverse strand, counting down.
GACTAGGCAATAACCCATAAGAAGTGGCCTGACACCACAAGTGAACAACACTATACTACCAATCTTGATGGCACAACCTACAATAATAGGGTTAGCACTCACCCCTACAACTAGAGGCATTAGAGAACCACCTCCAACACAAATGCCATGGGGTAAGCACTTTAGACTCTAGCACCACCCCCTTAATAAATTTATTACAAAATGGTGATGCACTTGCCCATGTATCATGGCATATAGAATTATATAGATCATGTTCTCAAATTTGAAATTCAATGGTAGGTTAGGGGTATCACATAGGTAGAGTGTAAAGTGACTCAGTTAGTGACCACCTTATTATATCATGCCCATACCTAATATCATAAATTTGATTCAAACTAGGTTATGGTTGATTATGATATACTAAATGAGGCTTTATTGAAGGAATTTAATATTCCTAAGTTTGATCAATAGAGCATCATGATGCTCAAGGAAATAAGCCAAAGGCTATCCAATAGTGTGCACCTATATGATGTATGATTTAAGACCCTCTTTTCCAAGCTTCCATATGATATCCACCCCTCCCAAGACATGCAGTGGTTTATTGGGGGCCTGATAGTACCTTTTAGAAGATTTTTGTCTATGAATACCTTCATAGACCCCCAAAAAGTGTTTGAATCTATGCTCTAGGTTGAGGTAGTAGGAACTGCCAACACCAAGATTGACATATTTATGGAGGCACAAATCACATTAATGGCCTCTTAGCTACATAAAATAAATTATAGTTCAGTGCATGACACTCAAAGTGGATTATGGTGTACTAAATATGAGATGGAGGGGCATAACAATAATAATTACCCATGAAGAAATGTTCACACCTTACTTGTCAACTATGAAGTTTGTCATGGGCCACATGACTCTTATAATTGTCCCTTATTACAACATGCTAGTCAAGTGAACACTACTATCTATTTCAAGATGTGTGACACCTATACTAATTTAATGGTAGATTATTAAGACATTAATTAGATGCACAAAAATATGGAGAGAGGTGCATAATAGGCAATGACCATAGCTAGTGGGCAAGCAGGCCAAGGAAATGAAGGCTATAGCCATTAAAATATTGGAGATTGGAATTATCAAGGTGCATGTGGGAAAGGTGAAGGATGCTATGGAGGAAGATTCCCACCATGATCATGTTAGAAGTGAAGTTTGACTGATCATTACTAGCATGACTACCCCATGGACCCAACATGTAGGTATTGTCAAGGACCACATGTAGTCAAGAATTACCTAGATTTGTATAAAAAATTGACTCAAGGTCAACCTGACATAGATAAAGGTGACACAATGGTTAGGAATGACCCAAAAGAAGAAAAATGGAATCCCAAACCATAATAGACTCTTAGGGAGCCACCTAAGGTATCAGCCACAACTCAAAGTGGGTTCACTACACAACCACCTATTGTACTAATAAAAGAATTATGCTTGGAATATGGTGAGCTAAGCCATATTGAGTGTATATTGTGACTTGAGCTAAATGGTGTGCCCTACCCTAATCCTACATGATATAAGGGCATATTATAATAAGGCATTATCATAATATAAAGTTTGTAAGGAGAACTCCAACTAGCCAGAGATCTAGAAGCACATGTTACCACATCACATAAAAAGAAAGATAGTTAGGAGGCTAAAGTATAGGAGTTAATTAAGATATTTCACCTCTTAAAAACTAAATGGATACTAACCTTAATAAAAAATTGAATTTAGATCACATAGGGAAGAGACCAAAAGAAGAGGTTGTGCCTCAGATGATTGAAGTTATTTTACTGCATATGGAGTGGGCACATGAAGTAGGTCATAATAAAAATATAGAGTATGACCAAGAAATACTAATAAATGCCACCATAAATGGATTTTATATTTGTGAGTTTCTTATGGACATGAGCACCGAGGTTAACATTTTAACTAAAACTACCTAGGAGAGGATGTGATGGCCACCCTTAAATCCCTCCCCTCATACATTATTTATGGCTAATAAAACCTGAACGTACCCTATCAAGATCCTTAAGGGTACCATTGTAGAAATTATGGGCATAGAATTTTGATCTAACCTCAAGGTAATTGAGTTGGTAGAGCATAATAACTATCCTATGATCTTAGGTAAGCCATGGTGCTACACCAACAATGCAGACATGTGATTTAAGAAGCACTACATGAATTTCAAGAATGACAGAGAGAGGGTGGTGATCCCCCTATCAAGTGATCAAGGGACCTCATATGTGGAAAGTATTTATCTCAAAGATAAGATCAACAATATTTATAACATCATGACGTGGGGCACCGAGAAGCTTAACCCAAGTGACCAAGGAGTACTCAAATGAGAGGATGGAAAATCATCTTCTGATGTAATTGATATGGCCTATGATTGATGGGTCAAAGAGGCTTATGAATTTCTTGGCTAAATGTGTTTCCTAGTGCAAGCAACTAAGCCAAGACTAGCCTAAATGGGACTGATTAGAATTGATCGCACTCAGAATAAATGGGTTACCCATGATAAAAAGGTGGGGAAAAAGGTGTTTTGGCTGAGTAAAATGAAGCTTAGAGTGATCCCAAAATAATAGGTGATCCAACCTATAGATAACTATGTTCATGACCTTGAAGTGTGTAATCCCAAGGAAATAGATAGAATGGGTGCACTAGTGCATACCCTAAAGAGAATTGTTGCTTGTTGGTGGGTAGTGTAAAGGCCTAACTTGCCAACATGGAAATATGTGAAGGAATCAATATACACTAGGTTTGGAAAGAGTAATGAGGACTTATGAATACCTACTTTCTTAATTTATTCTTAACCAATCATGCATGTGCAATTATGTGAATAAACCTAGACTATTTATGACAAAAAAACACCTATAAGCTTATGGGTGCATCCTTTTTATAGGAATTTGAAAACATGGGAATGAACATGGTACATTGTAAATTAAATATTCCAAGAGACAAGTTAATGGGAGATACTCAAGGATAGGTTCGTACACACCTTATCCTTCTCTTCACAAAGCTTAGAGATACTTGAGCCACTACAAGTCATTTATAGGGCAGTGTTTGAGGACACTAATATCCCAGAAGAGTACCTTTGAGACATGTTTAGGGAGATAGGACTGGTACTCCCAACATTATTTAAAGAAAAGGCATTAAAAAATGAATCTAACAATTATTATGATGAGACTTTAAAGGAATGTAATTGGAAGGCTCTAAAAGGAAGAAAAAAACTCGTGTGCCATGTGGATGATAGCACCCCAGATGAAAAAGATTAGATGCATCTTCAAATTAAAATAATTGATGGGATAAGGCAAGTGGAATACTCTCATTAGGATAGGAATTAACCCTACTATGTTCCCCTTAAAACCACCAAAGTGGACATCAACATAGAAGGTGAGCCCAAGATTGCCACTATAAGTGCATATTGGTCTAAGGCAAAAATGGTGAAAATCATAGACCTCCAAAAATATTTTTAGGACTTGTTCTTATGTAACTACTAGGACATGAAGGGAACCTACCCTTCCCTTATAAAAATGAGAATCAAGTTTTTGGATGGCATAAGGCCTATAAAGAAGCACCTGTATAGAATGAATCCCAACTTATGTGCTAATGTGAAAATAGAGATTGATGGAATGTTGGCCATGTGCATCATCTACATTATACAAGATTTTAAATGGGTAAGTTTGATGGTCATAAGCATCAAGAAGGATGGGAACATATATATCTATGTTAACTAAAAAATTTTGAATGCTGCTTGCATCACTGACCCATTCCTAACCCTGTTCACCAATAAGGTCCTATATGGCAACATAGGTTACAAAATCTATACTTTCACTTATGGTTTCTTGGGCTACCATTAGGTGTAGATTGAGAAGGAGGATAATCCCAAAAAACATTTATGGTTGAATGGGGTTATTTTTCCTATAATGTGATTCCCTTTGGGCTCAAGAATGTGCTAGACATATTATCTAGAGTGGTGATCACTACTTTCAAAGAATTCATCCATAGGCTCCTCCAAGTCTATCTCAATGACTGGACTATATATGGCCTTGTAAGGGACCATTATGAAAATCTATGCCTCATGCTTGATGGTTAGTTTGTTTGTTAACAATCCTTTCTTAGGTACATCATCTATAAGGATGGTTTATTTATTAACCTTATGAAGATAGCCATCATAATTTAGCTCCAGACTCCTTTAATGTAGAAAAATGTTTGCACCTTTCTAGGCCATTATGGATACTATAGGAATTTTATATAGATCTATGTGAAGATTTTAGTGCCTCTAGAGGAGATCTTGTGCAAACATGTCATATTATATTAGGTTAGGGTAAAAGAGGAGGATTTTGAAACATTAAAGCTAAAATTGACTAGCACATTGATTCTATAATTTATAGACTAGACTACTCCTTTCCACATCTATGTCGATGCTTTGGACTCTATAATTGGTGCCATATTGGCACAACCAGGTGAGGGTGAGATGGACCACACCATCTCTTTTTCAAGTAGGAAATTTATGTAATCAAAACATAATTACACCACCATTGAGTGTGAGGTACTAGCAATGGTCTATGCCTTACAAAAATTTAGGCAATATCTATTAGCAACCCCATTCATATTTTTCACTGATCATGAGGCATTGAAGTACCTCATGAATAATTCTATGTTACATGGGTGCATATGCAGATGGATATTTATATTCTAGGAGTTCTAGTTCTCCATTATTGTTAAACTTGGAAAGTAGAACATAGGACCAGACCATTTATCCTACATAAATTCTAGGAATATAGTGGCATTATTTAAGGATGACATGTCAGACGCACAACTATATAGAGTCTAATGCATCCCTAATGACTTAGTAGAGATTGATGATTTCCTAACATATGAGTTTGTGCCATAGACCATATCAAATAAGGATAAGAAGTAACTTATTGTTCATGCCTCTCCCTTCCATCTCATTGAGGGGGAGATATACAAACTAAGTAGAGATGAAGTCCTACGTTAGTGTGTTCTAGAACATGAAAGGAACTCCATATTACAAGAAGTACATGGGGTAATTATAAGAGGACATTGTGTTAGAGATGTAATGACATGTAATATATTGTATTCAAAATTGTCGTGGCTAAGCCTATTCCAAGATGAAAAGGAATGTGTTAATATATGTGATATATGTTAATGCATCAAAAAACCCAACCACTAGGATGAGATGCCTCTCATCCACATTCTTGTATAGGATCCATTCAAGAAATGGGCCATTAACTTTGTTAGACTAATAACTCCCATATCATGGTGCATAGGTGTAATGTATATTTTTTTGGCCACTGACTATTTCATCAAGTGGGCCAAGGTTGTGATGATAAAATATTATACAACCATGATAGTCATACGTTTCATCCTGGAAAACATAATAAGTTAATATGGGTGCCCATTAAGTCTGACTAGTGATAGGGACACTTATTTCATCAATGAGATGGTACACATCTTAATAACTAAATACATAGTGGCACACCACAAGATCACCCCATATCATCCATAGGAAAAGAACACAGTTGAAGAATTTAACAAGATCCAAGGAATGTACTTGACAAAGATATGTGATGTTGTTCATAAGGATTGGGATGATCATGTTTTAGTGGTACTATGAGCATATCTCACAACATATAAGTACCTAAATAAGGCTACACCATTTTAACTGGTGTTTAGTACTGAAGCAATTCTCCCCATGGAATTCATGGTACCATCCTTATGTATTACATGGATTGGTTACTTAGATGACCAAGAATATTTAAGAATAAAGTTGTAATACTTAGAGTGCTTGGATGAAAATCACACCCAATTAAGATGGAGTCAATAAATTGAAAAGGCATAATAGAAGCTCTAGAATGACAATCATATCAAGCACAAGGAGCTGATTGAAGGATCATTAGTCCTGCTCCATGATTCCAAGTACCTTAAGCACCTAGGAAAATTGCAAATAAGGTAGATGGGCCCTTACATCATCCACCACATGTTGGAGATAGGTGGATGCAAGTTATGTAGTTTGTCTAGATAAATGCTACTAGGTAATCTAATGCCAACTAATTGAAGCCATATTGGTAGTAGGATGGTGCTTACACCATAAGAACATCAACTTCTTGGTCACTAGTTAGTTTGAGTTGATCTAAACAAAATATAGTTTGGAGCAAGCCAAACCATTATTTTTATTTTGTTTTTATTCCTTATATGGTGTAAAGAGGTAATAAGTGGTGTACAGAGACCACACAGACTTCTTTACTAGCACTTCATACATAATTCTAGTTGGGTGAATCAAGCACTTGTGCTTTCTAAGCACATGAGGCCATGACACCAAAGTTATGGGTTTGTGAATCTAATATAGATCTAGTGATTTCATTTGGCCTCTCACACATTATTCCAACAAGGTGAGTTGAGCACTTTCACTTTATAAGTGCATGAGGCCATACATTTAAGTGGTGGGTGTGTGAGACTCATCAGACTCAGAAAAAGGTACACAAAACCTCATGTGTAAGGTTCTAAATGAAGGGTGATTTAAATCCCATAAGTGAATTTTTCTAGATTTTTATGCATAATTCTAATTAAGTGAGTCAAGAACCTACACCTTCTAAGAGCATGAGGCTAGACATCTAAGTGATGGGTGCATAAAACTCACTAGACATAAATAAAATATACACAAGATCCATGTGCATAAGGTGAACATTGTAAGGCTCTTAAATACCCAAAAATGAACTAATCTAGTTCTTCTATACATAATATAATTTGGGTGAGTTGAGGTCATTTTATTTATAAGCATTTAGGGCCATATGCCTAAGTTTCTAGGCATGATGGAGTTACCAAACTTTTAAGAGTTGAGAACAAAATGACAAAGTACATAAGTTCAAAGGTAACCTTTGTGACAAAGTTAGAAATGATTGCATCAATTGATCATGCACAAAAGACCAAAGAGGAAAGTGAATATTCTCAACATAGTTGGGCACAAGAAAGAAAATGAAGATGCACAATTTTACCATGTACAAGAGAACCAAAAAAAAAGATAAAGCACTAGAGGGCTAGCACAAGGGATTTGTATAGGGTAGGATAGGCCAAGGTAAGATAAAGTATAATAAACCAACAAAAATAGATAAGTACACTTGAAATGAAAGCACAACTAGAAGATAAAGTGTAACTAAAGAGGATAAATCATGTGCATGTGAGGCACTATGCCTAGGTTTCCATAAGAAAGGCAAAGGTCACATTAAGTGAACAAGCATATGAGAAGAATAATCTAAGATAGTTGGAGTCCACCTAGATTTGAGTGAGAAGTGATCATTTGAACTAAATTTCACTTCATCAAATTATTGTTAGAGAGAATTAAATGAAGTGGTCGTGGAGGCACAAATATACACATTTAATGCATTGATGATAAAGGATTTTTGTGGATTTCACAAAATTTTGCATTTTCCAATAATCTAGGTATTGCCATTCCATAAAGCACTTGTATTAATGATGGTAGATAAGGAAAGGGTATAAAATAATAAGAGACAAAATTTATTAGGTTACAAATTTTATAATAACTTAAAACTTAGAGTGAACTTAAGTGAAAACCAAAGAGCCAAGGTGTAAAAACCCTATACTAGTGAGAATTTGAGCACTTTCAAGCACTAAGAATGAATGACTACATACTAGGAAGGATTAAATTCATAATAAGAGTGATTTGGAGAAGTGTGGAGAGAGGATTATATATAAATTAGATATTTGGAGAAGTGATTTGATGCCCAAGCTACCATTGAAGGCTAGTGAAACTCAAGATCAGAGGGAATAGTCATAGATCTTGGGAATGTAAAAGCACCATCACCATTCAAGGCTTTAATAAACCACACCTACTTCAATTCAAAACCAATAGGTTTATTATGGTGAAAAAATGGAAGGTATCAAGCTATGATCAAGCATAATAAGACCCAAAATAGGTGCATATAGTGCTCAAAGTGGCGACTACAAAAATAATGGTGCAATGAGTAGAGGTAGTAAGTGTGGTACAAGTAGACACTGAGACACTCAACAAAATATCCTACCAAATAATGTAGTTCCATTTAAATGTCATTATAGGGGATGATTTTCACTCATTTATGCACACCTACCAGTTAAAATAATATAACCATTACACATCTAGTTATTTTTAAGACCTTGTATAAGATTAGATGGTGGACACATGGTGGAAAATGGTGCAAGGTGATGCTCTATTTGACATCTCAAACTGAGATAATTTTATGGCTTCCAACACAACTTAACTTTATGATTTACCATGCTTTAATAAGCTAGAGGATATTATACAATTCCTACTCTCATGTATTTATGATGACCAAAATTAACTTTATAGAGAGGTGCAAGAAGATTTTAGCATAACTGATAAAGACAATAACTAGGCTTCTAGATACTAGTAAAGACATCCATTAGATGATGGATGATGATGAATAGGTGGATTTCATAACATAAATCCTAAATTATTTCAAGGGGGTTTCATGTTCCCCATAAAAGAGTGTAAAGACACTAGCACAATGGTGGTAATGCACCTTGTAAACTCTAAACTATGCCTAGGTGGTTGATGGACTGATGTGACTAAGGCATACCTTTGCATCACCTATCATAAGGCACAAGGTGTAAAGTTCAATATTTCCAAATTCATCACTAATGAATTTTTTAAAAATACACAAGAGTGACACAAGGCAAAATTTACATTTAGGTGGGGATCCATTATCATTCTCATTGTCATGGAAGAGATTGGAATTCTAGACATGTATGAGGGAAACCTATGGGTCTTTTCAGAGCATAATAACTCCCCAACATAGAAGTACAAGGACTTCATGATCCCCATATCTTTCAATGCCAAATATGAGACTCACATCATGGGATGGTACAAGAGGTACATATATTCCTTTGAGCTAGAGTGGTGTAACCCTTAAGGGCTCCTTCAAAGCATGTTTAGAATGGTAACCTTTGTCATAATGCAACACTATTATGTAGTGTGCTTGGCACTAGTTGATGGTAAAAAGTTAGGGTGGATAAATCTCCCCTATGCCTTCTCAAAAAAATACTTAGGGATCCACTATGATGGATCCCAAATGCATAATAGTTAGACATTCCATTAAAGGAATTGGATATGGAGAGGCATAGGTGAGGCACTAGTTCATTCACGTAGATGGGAAGGCCATTGATGATGAAGAGAATGATTTAGATCACACCAACATATATCATCTCTAAAATTTTACCATATATGGGCACATCCACATGATCTACTATGAGATGAATCCAAAGAAGAAGGGCCCAAGCAAAGAGTAGAGTGATGATCACCCTATTAGCACTGGTGATGAAGGGATCCCAGTACCAACAAAGAAGAAGTATCTTAGGAATAAAAAATGGGAGAATTTGGAAGAGATAGAGGATCAAATAAGTATCAAGATCAGCTTATAAGAATAATCCTCTCCTTCTACTTCCAAAAATAAGCACTTGAAATGCATGCCAAAGGCTTCTCCTAGTGCAATGGAAAATAAGAAGAGGAAGGTTCCTACTGTGGCACCAAAAAAAATATTATTTGACATAGAAGAAGAGGATGAAGAAACATTTGGGAAGGGAGTATACATTATTATTGAAGAAGGTAACTCTTCTAATAGTGAAATTACCCACTCCCCACCACCTCAAACTGAATTGGAGAAGAAGATGCAAAGATGGAGGAAACTTAGCCTTAGTGATGTCGATATGTAGAAGGCACATGAGATAGAGGAATGAAGAGAAGAAATAATGAAGGTAGGAATGTCTAAATAAGCCATTGAGATGGTTAAGGCTGAAGAGTGAAAGAGAGAAGGGGAGAAATTCAAGGTGTGGGAGATGAAAGGGAGGAAAGAAGAAAGGAGGAAAGAAGGAGGAATAGATAAAGAACCTAGTAAAGTGGAAGTCCATGAGGCTCTCAAAGGTGGAAATACATCCATACTTGGAGAAGAAAGATCCTCAAGCACACCAACTAAATAATATTTAGTGTAAATGGAAAGACATGGGCCTAGATCAGGATTACACTGATGTGGTGCTAGAGTTACACCATAAGAAAGAGGACATGAGGTCCAAGGGCATGTCTCAAGCTGAAATTGATCAAGTGGAGGTCAAGGAGATAAAGGCTAAAGAAGAGAGGCCTAAAACAACCATAAATAAGAGGAAGGAAAAAAAAAAGGGCCCAGAGGGAGAAGGCCAAAAAGGATAAAGAGAGAGAGGAAAAGGTTGCCACTAGAATGAAACCTAGAAAGGAAAAATCAACTGAAGAGGTACCTAGCACCCACTCTAGCTTGGTAGAGGAAGTTGCACAATAGGCATGGCTAAGTTTTGAAGGATCACCTAAAGAGAAAGAAGGTAATGATGATTCCTTAAAAGAATAAATTAAGAAGATAGTAGAGACCCTACTAGGGCAAGAGGAAAGTAAGATAGGCACTGAGGAGGTTCATGCTGAAGAGCCACAAGAATAAGAAGTGGGAAAAGTCTGAGGAAGATCCCTTATAGAAAAAATATGAAGAAACTAGTGTCGAGGAAAGAGAAGAGGTGGACCAAGGGGATAAGTTTTATGAATAACCCCTAGTAGAACAAGAAGAAGGATAAGAAAAAGGCACTAGAGAAAGCACCAGTTCTAGTGGAAAAGAGAAGGAGCTAGCTAAGGAAGAGGAGTATGAGCCAAGCTATAGGAAAAAAGTGTAGAGGGAGTTCATCAAAGATGATGAATTATACATGTTTGAGTACATTCAACCCAAAACTACCATAACCCTAACACACCATCAATTTTATTGGGATCTTGATTTCTACATGGATGAGCCTTAGTTTGAGGTACCAAAGAAAATAATCTAAAGCATCAAAAAAACATAAAAGGGGCATAACTACCAACTTGTAAATCCAAGGGATATAAACCCCATAAGGTTAGATAATTCCCTCCTTAAGATGGCCTTAGTAGTAGCATGCAAGAAAATTTTCAATGATATTCACACCAAGTAGAAACAAATAGTGTAATAGGTAGAGGAAAAAATGAAATCAATAAAGCTCAAACTCTAATAGCTAGTCAAGCATGTCAAAGAAGCAGAGCCATCCCTTTTGGATGGTGTTGATAATTTAAAAATTAAAGAGGTTGATAAAGTTTCCACATTGGTATAATAAATGTTCCCCTAGATGAAGCCAGTGTAAGAGGAATAATAAGACCACTATGAAGCCATCAAAAGAGAGATAAATAGAAAGCTTGATATGATAGAGGACCTCTTCACCAAATTAGAAGAGGGCATAGAAGAAATGGATGCCTTATTTTGCAACTTCACCACTCAAGCACCAGTCATCGATGTGTGCCTTCAAAAGGTGATGGATGAGAAGGATGATTTGATGAAGCATGATTTCATTATAAGCAGGACCAAGTGCATGCAAGTTATGGTGTAGGTTAACACCTTAAGTGCCCAGCTAAAAACACAAGAGCAAGACCTGAAAGCACTCTTCTATGCCTTTCAAACAAAGGCAAGTGATTAAAGGGAAATTTTAGATGGAGGGGTGAGAAGAGCTAAGGAAAGGATAGAAGCCTTTAGGAAAGAGATAGAGATAATGAATGTGTCTGTACTTGAGTTTGCATTAATGGAAGTAGATGATGCTACTGAAGAAATCAATATTACCATTTAGGGATTTAATAACTTTAAGGTGGAACTACAATAGAGCATGCCCAAATTTTGTGAAGAAAAGGTGCTAAAAGACTAGTCCAAGGGTAGACTAGCAATTTTATATGGGGTAATGTTGGGTGCCTTTTTATGCTTCGTAGTGGACCATGCCAACTCAACAAATCTTGACATGAATCAATAATTATAAATGATTTCTAGTTTGGTACTTTTAGTGCTAGCTAGAATAATCTTCAAAGATTTTATTCTAGTTGGAAGGCAGTTACTTAGCACCCAGGTTTTAAGGGACATTCCTTTGAGTATTGCATGTGGTGGTTGGAGAGTGTAGATGTTATAGTAGTAGAGCTAGTATAATAATGACCCCCAATGAAAGCTCAACACCTAGCATGTGCCTATTTGACTTGGCTCAAAGATGCTCCCCTACCTATAAAAAATAATTAAACTTGAAGAAGAGGGAGATACTAATTAACTCAGTGAAGCTTTTCAAAAATTAATAATACCATTGATATAGTTTGAGTTAGTATGGATACTAATAAGAATATACATTATAGTGTTGAATCTCATCTATGAGCCATTGGTCATGAGTAAGTAAGAAAGGAGTAAATTCTCTATTTATGTTATGAAATCTACTCTGTTGATGAAATCTCATTTAATAGAAATGGAATTGCATATTTACTTGGTTTTTGATCCATTTCATATAGTTTAGCATTGTTGTATGATTGTGACTTAAGTTCTACATGAATAATGGCATGATTTTCATTTTTGAATGTATTAAAATGTAAAGGCCTATTCTAGGTCACTTGGTGTTAGTAAGCCATATAGAAACTTTGGTATACTTGTAAAATTGAGTAAGTGTTGAAACCATCATGCATCTACACCATGTTAACCATGCTTAGAGTGCTAACTTGAAGAATGAGCACCTAAGCATACGCCATTCCCTTGATTTATCTAAGAACCTGAATGACACTTAACTCACTATCCTTAAAGCTTACACCATTAAGAGATATAACTATCTTGACATGAACTTGTGCCAAAATACTTGTTCCCTTGAAAGTTGTGTAACTAGTCCAATACAGACTTGTGCCACCATGATTGGGACTAGTTCCCTTGAATAGGCTTGCACATCTTTATCTTATCTAGAATGGCATGCACTGATAAACCACCTAATCCTATTTCATAAATGACTAAGTCCCATTGAGACTAAGGTTGTGTCATGTTTCAACTAGCCTAATATGGGCCTCGATCCCTTGACTACTATGCTTCGAGTGAGCGTACAAAACTTTCCCCTTGTGTGAAATTGATGACAGTGTAATAGTGCATTTAAATGTTGTACACCACATAATTTTACTATGATTTAACCTATATGTATCAAGTGTATAATTTACTTGGATTGATTTCTAATCACATAAATAATCACATGAGCTAAATGAATAAACTGTTCTACAATAAAAGATCATCCAAATACCATACAAGTCTCTCAAGAAGCAAGTCACTTGGAGATTATGGAGAAAGAGAGACATATCCAAAAAAAACATGAATTCCATGGATTTGAAGGATATTCCATGAGTGATGGAGTGTTATAAAACTTTTAGAGTGACCACCACGAAGAGAAAACCAAATTTGTAGCAAGATTCACTAGAAGAACCTACTCATCATGACATTCTTCCTCCAAGTGAAGTCACCTCATAAATATGAGTTGGGTAATGAAGCCAACACTAAATGGAGGTAAATTACTTTAAAAAATACCTAAAAACCATTCATATCCATACATTTATGAACTGGATAAATAGGTGCAAGAATAAACCCCTCTTGGATGGATAGGCCCTACTGACCTCTTGCCACTCTTAGTCATTTTTCATAAAGAATAATCCATAATTTTGAAAAACAAATCCACTAATTTTAACCTTATTGTGACCCCTAACAATGTACAAAATTTTAGCTCCTAAATATCTCTCTCCTAGTAGTACCATCCACTTCAAGTTTTCCTTTCTGAGCTTGTGAAGGTAGCAATAGAGGAGAAAAGATGTTTGGACTATCAATTTGACTTTAAACTTGGTAAAAATCTTTTAAATAACGTGATAGATACCATTAGACACTTATAAACCATTTAAATTTCACAAATTATTCTCTAAGGTTGTACAAGTGCCCAAAAGTGCTTGAAAGTATCATTTTTCTTTTTTGGGAGGTTGAAATTGAATGTTTTTTAGTACCTGACTAACCTAAACATTATATGACTTATATTTGACACCAAGGTCATTTTTAATCTTCTTTAATTTTTTTCTTCTTGAAGTGGTATGCCCCATTCCTCTATATGGGCCAAAAGGTGGCCAAATTGACATTTTTTGCATTTGAGAGGGTTAGAGTATGATAGTATGACATTAATGAATTTCAAATAAAATTTTGTAATGAATTTGAACTATATTAAACCTTTTAAAAAAATTTACACAACAAGACATTTTAATTTACCTCTTTGACTAGATAAAAGTTCATAAGACCAGAACTTGAATGAGGCTAAGGAAGGTCAAACATGACCATATGGGATTATTTAGGACAATTTCAGACCATGAAAAAGCCATATGACCACCCTATTAAAGTTTAAATTTAGATGGGTTGACCTATTTTTACTTAGGATCAAACATTTGGTCAATAATTTGGTAATTCACAGGGGTAGCTTGCTTGCAATGCTAATGGATTAGTGGCCTTATCCTTCCGTTGGGATATGGAGTCACTAGAACTCAGTTTCAGACCTGAACAGACTTTTGAACATGACTCAACAAATTTATCACCTTCATAACACACACAAGGAAAGGAAAAATTACACAGAAATTAAAACACACACATGTTCTATCAAACACTTATGACACACAAAAGTAACTTAAGCAAACCCAGACTATATACAAACTAACCCAAAACAAATTGTATCCTTCTAGATAAAAGAGAAACTTTCACCATACCTTGTTCCATGAGATGAAAGAGGACATGAATAAAATTTCCTTTTAAACCTTGTTCTTGGTGTCTTAAACTCCTTCATGCTTGAAAATCTTCTTGGCATGACTTTAAGTGAAGTAATGATAGTTACAAACATGTCACCTATAAAGGTGAACTCTTTTTGTGTTTCAATCCACTTCTTATCAGACTCTTTAGATACAACCTTGTCTAATGGTGTTTCATCCAAGCATGGTGCTTTGATATTCATGGCATCTTGAATGACATTAGGTTTTTCATCAACTATTGTAAGCTCCTCCATCTCTTCAAGGATCTTTGCATACACAAACCAATCCTCATCATTGTCCTCAATGAAGACATCTTGTTCAATCTCCTTGTGCACATGACCTTCAACCTTGAAAATAACTTAAAGCTCTTGAAGGAGTTTAATATGATACTACCAATCATCTTTGCTTTCTTTCTCTTCAAGAACCATAATTTCTTAAACTTCATCTTCTTGGTCATGGTGTACTTCATCAAATTCAACTTTCTTACTTGAAGAATCTTAAACTTCAAGGATGGATGCAACTTTCACAAGTTTGGATGGTATAGGATATTATTTTTGAAACATGCCCTTAAGAAGCAAAGCATATTCAAGAGTGTCTTCAACTTGACCAATAGGAGGTGTAGGCTTCTAAATTCCTTCAAATTATTCACATGTATCATTTAATTTATGCCAAATGTTATCTTGATTCATGGAGTCAAAAACAACTTCATCTTCTATTATCTTTCAATATTCAAGATCTTGATCATGCCCATGAGATCCAACGAGCTCAATTGAGGTGATGTCCTTATCAAACACCTTCTCTTCCATTCTTGATCAAGCTCTTTATGAAAAACTATATTATGATCCTGATCATATTTTTATTTACTCAAGAAGATGTATTTATGATTGTCTTCACCAAGGGGAGTCCTTATAGTGAACTCTTCATCATAGACAGTTGAGTGATCTTCTTGATCAGCTACAACTTTGGCTTGATCTTCTTCACTTTTCTCCCATAATATGGGTTATCTTTCAAGAAGAGATGATTTGGGAGGGTGATGAATAAGTTAATGGGTTGAATACGGAGTATGATGTGTGGTGGATGGCTCATGAATGGGCTTGGGGATGGAGAGAATACTCTTTAAATTTGGGGGTTTATAAATGGGAGATTCTTGAGTTAATTCTTGAAGGGAAAACATGTTGAATTAGGATATAGACATTTCATTTTCTTTAATAAGCACCTAACCTTTCTCATATCTTTACTGAGGCTCTTCAACATCTATAGATTTATCTTCCACCTCATATAAGGCCTCTTTTTTATGTTGAAAGTATTATTAGATAGACCTCCAAGATGTAATATAATGAGGCTCTTGAGGAAGGGGGAATGGGGTTGGAGTAGGCACAAGATTTTATTCCTTAGCATCGATGTATTAATCTTGGCTTTCTTCCTCTTGGTTTCCCCAATACTTCACTATTTGGTTCTAAGTTGGAATTTTTAAGTTAGTAGGCTCTTTTAAGGATTGGATTAGCTCTCTTAAAGGCTCTTCTTGAGGATAGTGAATGGTTTCATGAGGATAGGGAGCATGATAAAAATGATATGGAACACAAGAGGACTCTTGAGGAGGGGAGGGAGAGACTTTCATAGGTTTAGAATCTTTCACAAGGGTTGGTTAAATATGATTAGGAATCATAGTCCAAGAAGGCCTCCAAGATGATGAGATCTTTCTTTCTTGAGGAGGGATAGGTGTATCTTGAGGAATAATTGCAATCAAAAGAGGTAGACTAGGGATAGGAGATGATGGTTAAGGTTACTTGTATTGGGTTTCTTGATTCCCCCACCTATATAATATATCTATCCACTATTGGATAAAATTTATCATTTTATACAACTCATTATTGATAGAATATTGGGTTTCCTCTCCAACTAGCATCCACTTACCCATCAATATTTGAATTGACTTCTTCATTTTCTCTATGAGATGAAAAGGGATCACATCAAGTTCTCTATCCCATTTTCTCATCACCTCTTCTAATTTTAGTAGATTTAGATTGAGTTCCAATAAAGATATGGTAGGGGAAACATAATTTTGAGATGGAATTGAAGTAGGAAGTGAGGCATATGAGGACTAAAAGTCTTGGTAAGGCTGCTAAGGTATGTAATTGGAATCATATGAGGAGAATTTAGGACAACCATATGATTGATATGACTCATAGGGTTGATAAAAATCTTGATAGGGATGTTTAAAAACATAATGTGGGTCATGAAAAAGTTGGTAAGGGGGTGTATAGTAAAATATTTCATCATATCCATCTATGAAAACCTCATTAGTCAAATGAGAACATAATATATTTATCAATTATTATAAAAATAAGTACTTCAGTTGATTATAAACATTTATTGCATTAGTAGTTACCCTTGGTATTTGTTGAATGCCTCTAAAGGATAATAGGAGGAATAACACACTGAAAAATTCTTACACTCTTTTGGACATTAAGTCCCATCAGGCATGCCAAAACTATTATAGCTCAAAATTCCACCCTATGAGAGGGTGATTCAAGCCCTCAAAACTTGAGATTTGTAATGGGATTGACTCTAGGTTATGGGTGACCTCTAAGTGAGTCAAACCTCTATATTTAAGGGCTATCTCTTTTGGTTTGTCTATTGAATATCATCACCTAAAATACTTGTTGGCCATTTTGGCCCACATATCAAGATTACTTGTAGTTGGAGAGAGAAGCCTAGTAGAGTCCCAATTGATGAGTAGGTCAAATGGATTAGAATCAGGCTCAACATTAAAAATTGAAGGGCTTGATTAGTTTCAAGAACATATCTAGAAGAGCTTGTAGGATTAAAAGCCTAGTTTACACTTGGGAAACATTTCAAACTTTATTTGGCTAAGTGCTGGAATTATTTCAAGAATTTTTCCTCAAGGAAAAATGATAATTAAAAATTATTTTAGACATTTTGTCTCAAATAAAAAATCCATAGACTTAAATCTTTTAGGTAATTTCATCGAGCAAAAATCCTGAAGAGTAATTTCTTTTGGACATTTTGTCTGTGGAAAAATGAGATAAGTGAATTTGTGTTAAAAAAACTATCTAGGATAATTTTTATGAAGACCTAATTATTTCAAACATTTTGTTTATAGTAAGTATCCTGAGAAAAATCTGTAAGATAAAGTGCCTAAAACAAAAAGTATAAGGTAGAATTCTTTTGTGGAAATTGTCCTAAAAACAAAATTGCCGATGTCATTTCTATCAGATAAATTATCTAAGATAAAGTTTCAATAGATAGAATTATTTTGGGAGAAAATCCCATAAAATTTTTCTTGAGGACATAAAATCAGAAGACAAAAGGTCCATGGGAAAAAGTCTAAAATACAAAGTCTAAAAGAGTTGTTTATTACAAGGAAAATGCATGGGAAGTAGATGGAGACATTCATGCAAACATCAAAATAAATCTCAATAATCATCCATTTAGGTTCAAAAAATGATGGTCACATAGAGGTCCTTGACATTATTATGAATTTCAATTGACAGGTGCACAGACATCAAATTTAAGCCCTATGGAATAGCCATTTGGTTTCAATAATCAAGATCAATGATCAATGTTCAATCATACATAATATCTAATGATGAGTGGTGATTGATAGGTTAATGGGACTAGGTAGATTAATGGCTCACATTTGATCATGCATTTAAGATCAAAAATGAGTGAGGGTCAAAGAGGTCAGTGAACCCTGAGTGCAAATGCATAGGTGACAAGTCGCATAAACATGTGAGTCTTGGTAGAGGATCTAAATATTACATTCATTCACATTAGATAGATCAAGAGAGTGAGATGAGTCAAAAGGTTAATGATTTGAGTCAATTTTTTATGTCTAATCAAATGAAATCAATCCTAGGTGACTTAGACAAAGGTAGATAAAGCAATTTTTGATGGGGCAAGATAAATAAAATCATAGAACCAAGTTTGGGATGGATCCAAGTTGAACCAGAGCCAATTTTTCAATGTATGCCACCAAGGTGAACATTTATAATTCAATGGCTTCATCGTCAAATCCAAATACATGAATGTGACCCTTCTCTCCACTCTTACATGCCATGATAATCTAGTAAAGAGTAGTTAGTACCATGATAAAACTATAATACGTTGATCTAATTGTTGCAACTGCATTGATGCTAGAACTTAACTTGAAATAAATTTATCCCACCATTTTAACCATAAAGAAGCATTAGCAAAGGAATAATGTAGTGGTGTAATGGACTAAAGTGACCTAGATCAATCAGGAAGCTTGCATGAGCATAAATGTAGAGGCAATTATAACTGTGGTTTAAATGGAGTTGTACTCATTTTGATTCCTTTTTCAGTGCTAAAATACCTCTCTCTTTCTCTCCTTTTCTATAAATATAGACTTTGAGCTATTATTGAGCATCTATCAGGATAATATGATTAGACCCTACCATAAATTTTATTATGCGCCTCTTGGAGTAATGAATAGATCATTTTTTAGTTTTTTACTAATTGGTGACTAGTGTTTCATATTTATTTGATATGCAAAAGTGGTTATCATTTTTCCCTTTTTAGGTCCAAGTTCAGCCTAAGTACTAATAAACTCTCCTTGTAGGTCATTTAACATGTCTTAATGTTGATGTTTTAGGTATAGAGTGTATTTTTTATTGTAATTTATTTCAAATAGACCTTACCTTCATTTCCCTCTAGCCTAAGTCCATCAAATTGACCTTTCAATGAAGTACTATTGCTTGGAAACCATAGTAAAAAATTTATTAGTTATTTTCATAGCCTATTAGTGTGTTAATGAGTTAATTATTAAGAGTGGATCTTTGAACATTTGGTGCATCACCATATGTTAGAATAGGTTTTATTGTATGAAATATCTTAACTCTTTTCCCCCCAACTCATTTAGATCTTAGAAAGAGAGGTCTAACCTATCATATCTAAGGAACTAGCTTCATTAAAAACCATAGAGTTATGCTCTAGCTATAAGCATCCCATAGCCTTAGATCATTCCCATGTTAGTCTAGGTATTAGTTAGACTTGAATAAATATAACCTCTATTATGTGTTATTTAGATAGCTAATAGTTCTAATAGGTCATCTAGCATGTTTTAATGTTGATGTCTTAGGTATAGAGTGGATTGTTGGCTGTAAGTTCTTTCAATTAGGCCTTACCCTCATTACCCTCTAGCCTAAGTCCATCAAATTGACCTCTAGGTGAAATATTGTTGCTTAGAAACCATAGTAAACATTGTATTAGTTTTTTTCATAGACTATTATTCTATTAATGAGTTTAATCTTGAGAGTGGATATTTTAACATTCGGTGCATCACCATATGTTATAATATGATTTATTTTATACAATCTCTTAAATTTTTTCCCCCCAAAACTTTTAGGTCCTAGAAAGAGAGGTCCAAAATATCATATTTGAGAAACTAGCCTTATTAAAAAACCTAGAGGTTTGATCTAGATATAGGCATCCCATAACCTTAGATCATTCCCATGTTAGTCTAGATATGGGTCAGACTTAAACAAATTTAACATCTATTTGGTGCTATTTGGACAACTAACACTACTTGTTCATTTGGATGAAAATGAAGAGAGAGAACATAAATTAAATATATCCTAACAAGGTGATGTACCAATTATAACTTGACCACCACCAACCAATTACAATGAAACTTCAATCAGAAGCCTAACCTAGATATAACACTACTCTAAAAATACCCTTGTATTAGTATTTATCATGGAGGTTTGTGAAGCTAACTTAAGATAGGAGGACTAAACACAAGGTCATGACTTGAAACTTATGGAAATATAACTCACTAAAACTCATGAAATGTTTTATTAGAACACTTCAAGAGAATTGTAATAGACTTTTAAAGTCAACTATGAATGCAAACAAGGATAAGATGTTAAGGAAGATAATATGTCACTTAGCAAGATCAAGTAGTTAAAAAACACATTGAAACAAATCATATAGAAGGTAAACCATATAATTCACTATTTATCATAGGCTAAAAATGAGTAGGGATTCACCATAATCATTTGGAGGATCCAAAATTAGCCAAAAGTGGATAAATATATAGAGAATGTGAGAGAGAGGAGAAGAAGAGTGTAGGAGAGAGAGAAAGAGAGAAAACAAGTGTCATGTGAGTTAAAATAAGAAGTGGAGTTATGGAACTACCTTAATATGTCCTATAAGCCATGTGCAGATAATTTGAAGATTCTCTAACCCTCCATATGGAATGTGAGTTGAAGTGCTTACTTAACACCTTAAATAGCTTCTTGAAACTTCTCTTCTTCTTGACATGTTGAAGGACAATTGGCCTTTTTGGTGGTAAGATAAGTTTCTTCTACCTCTTTTATCTACTCTTGAAACCTCTCAACTGACCCCAATAGGTTATCTTTGACACATCACCTCTTTCTCATGCAATTTATCTAGGGGGCTCATCATCTCCTTAGGCCTATTTTGTTCACAAGTTTCAAAACTTGGTTTCATTTTATTTATCTCATTTAAACTTCATGGATGGACTATTCATACCATATTAGACCTGCAACAACCCATTTTGAGTCCTCAAACTAGCCCCAACAAGTCATTCTCTACCAAAAGCCTCAAATAGGCCTAATTCCTTATAGCCCTAACATATTACAAACCTCCTTTTTTATAGAAAATTATAAATTAACCTGATAATATAATGTAATATTTAAATACCCTCTATAATTCTACATCTCTAGGTTTAATTTCATGCTCTAAAAGTTAGTGGAGATGTCCTTTTCTACCCTCTCTCTCTTAAGTAGGCCTCAATTAGGCCTCCCTTCCAAGAGAGTTAAAAATGCATATACATCATCCCCACAAGTTTAAAACCCCAAAAAAGTGTGTGAATTAGTTATAAAACATCTTACCCTACCTCCATACCAAATTTGAAGTTCTTTCTGCTTGTATGGACTTATAAAATTACAAAACATAGTCATTTTATCCCTATTCTATATGGTTTCATATAGTATTATACCAATAAATGGCATGGGAAAATTATTATATTATTTTTTATAATTTTATAGGTGGTTTATAATCTTTTATAACCCATATTTAGTCATGAAAGTGGATTTATTTCTCATTGGGTCTTTATGGCTCTCCTAAGTAGCCTAAAAATGGTTTGAACTCTTAACGATAATTCATAAACACCAAGGCATGAAACCACCAACCAATTAAAATAATTATAAGTTAAATAATTTATTTAACATACCCTATAATCTCAGTGTCCCATTCATCATTGTGATCCTTACCAAGCAAAAAAATTGGCCTTTCAGGTTGAAACTAGGCATTCTCATATGTTTGAGCAAGAATGAGGATTGTAGGTGCATGTTTTGAGTTGGTTCTACGCTCCAATGGAATTTATAAGGTATATGATACATCCCTTGACCTATTTCAATATTTTTCTTGTCACTTTTATTCATCAAACTCCCCAACCATGCAACTAACTCATCCTTAAGGTTCTTGTACTAGTTTGTCCACCATACCCTGATGGACTATGTTTATCTATTTTATCATTATGTTAGGGTTTTATATATTCATGAAGTTATTGAAATTTTTTATCATCATATTTTAAATTCTCCAAGTCCTCAATTCAATTCATCTAGCTTTACCACCATCTCTTCAAGGCTATCTATAGGCCTGTGTAAGCCTGAATGTTGACTTAGGATTGTTTGAGGGTTTAGAACTGGGTATATTAAAATGTATACACTTCTTATTGAGTTTGAGTTCTTTTATGAAGTGAATTAATAACTCTCCATTTGTCTTTCTTTATCTCTTATATCCCCTAAAGTCCTTTAGACCTTTCAAATAGACATCCTTCTTGAGAAGGTATACAGATTGTGTTGACAAGGTTATGCCCCTTATTTTGGTTTTCTCCATAGAATCCTATCTATAACTCCTTTGGTATTTATTTAGTTGGGAAATCAAATATATTTATAAAAAAACCCTCAATTATCACCTTGTAAACACGTAAAATTGGACACAACTAGCCTTCACCTGGACTTTAGGCCAATTCCTACCAACCATTACAAATTAAGCCTAAGAATCAGTAAACATCTCAAATTTACTTATGTATCATTCATAAAATCTCAAAATCATGTTGAGACATACCTAATTGGGGTAATGTATCTTATGAAACCATA
The DNA here is from genome assembly GCA_037957365.1 of Torreya grandis. NCBI lineage: Eukaryota > Viridiplantae > Streptophyta > Pinopsida > Cupressales > Taxaceae > Torreya > Torreya grandis. The sequence goes on along the minus strand of JARHVA010002918.1, from coordinate 974,521 downwards.
ACCTCTCATGGATTCATCCCCAAGCACATTACATCAGCACAATAGTCAATTTGGCCTATGAACCTATTAAATGGGGCAATGAACAAATTCAAATCTTTAAAGAGCTAAAAGGCTAATCAGAATTAATTAACAATATAAACTAAATTAAATTCATAGTTTAATTATCCATGTGTAATTAATGAATAACTAAAAAAGGAAATTAAAAAATATAAATATTCTAACATTTCATCATGACCTTTGTGAGTTGTCAATCCCTTTGGAAATATCCTAAAATATCTCATTTTGGAGACCCATGCCTATTCATTGCAAATAATTATTTATTGACAAATATTAACTCTACTAGTGTCATATTTGATTTATGTAGGCTAGGTTTGATCCCATTACAAGCCTTAACTCCACCTTGAATCACCTTGGGTTGGGTCTAGTTCCTAAGCCTATAAATACAATCCCTTGCCTATTGAATTCTAAGCTATTTTTGGTATAAATTTATCATGCACAAATAACATCAAAGATTTGATAAGAGTAGTGTTATAATGAAAAACATTACTTTCAATTAGTGTTATAATGCTACAATATTTAACCAAGTCACAATATAAGCCATGGTTCTAAGGAAAGAAGGAGATACACAACCTCCATTACCAAAGACTCTTTAAATCACAAGCCAAAAAAGCCACTCAATAATGTATTTGGAGCTCCCAAGGAAGGCAAAGGATTCATTATATTTAACATTTTAGCTATGATTTCATTTTTATTTTATTAACTAAGCTCACCCTTAAGATCTAGGCTTGGAGTGTAAGTGTTAGTAGGTTTATTGAAGTTTTTGTTACTTGAACTAACATGTTAATAACCTCCCTTCTTAGATTCATATGATCATAAAAATCAGGCCCAATGGGACCTTAAGCATCCCATGCAACAAATAAGACTAATATGTTTTTTTTATTTTTGCTAATGATTGACTAATAATCTTAAAAATTCAAGTTTTAACACTATTTTTCATGTATTTTGTTTTTAGTCATACATAGTTTTACATAGAGACCAACATCAGTTCTGATAGAACTGATGTCGATCCTACCAAAACTTACATCAGTTCACCAAGGACTAACATTGACCTTTGTGTATGGAAAAAATATGTTTTCCAAGTTTATCTTGAGTGTTCCATTTTTATTTTATTTTTTCTAAGACCCTGAATGTTGTTTTACAAACCATATTCCTGTAGGATTTAGTGATATTTATTGGGTTTAAATCCATTGGCTAACAATATCTTTTGTCAAAATTATACTATTAGTTTTTTGTGTTTTGTAGGATTAACATAAACCCCTTATTGAGCAATTTTAGTTACCCGTATACAGACTAACACCAGATTTTATAAGACTGATATTGATCCTTGCATGATCAACATCAATCTCTGTGGTAAGAAAATAGAGAATCCTAAGACCAAGATTTGATAAATTATTTATTAATCCATGAAAGTGATTCAAAGTAGGAAAACACCCTCTAAAAATTATAGGACCTAAGTGGGAAAGAGGCACAAATTTGAAAGTGGTTAAGTCTTGAACATTTTGTTTGGTGTTTAAAAGGAATTTAATTATTTTTATGCTTAGATTATTTGCAAAAGTTTTTACATGTTTGCGACTAAGGCCAGGGGAAAAATATCATAAAAATTTTACTTTAGCACATTAAAATAAATACTCACACTTAGATTACATACTCTTAAGAGTGTTTTATTTTTATGAATGTTCCTTCAAAGTTGTTTATTTTCACAAAATGAGTGATGCATGTATTCTCTCCCCCCATCTCCTCTAGGAAACTCAGGTTTCAAAAAGAACTCTTTCTTTGTATTTGTGCCTTGTTCAAAGGCAATAAAATAATATTGTTAAGGCACTCCTCAAATCCATATGGTTTGAGTGATCCAAACATGACCTTAAAGTCTTTTCACTTATCATTTAATTTTATGTATTTTAGTTTGTGAGTGGGAGTTCATAACCTCTTCACGAGTTATCTAGGGGTGCGTTGACTTGGGGTTTCATCTCCTAGCATCATACCAACCTCACTCCATGTTGGGGTATATAAATCATGGCACAAATACTAATATTTCCATGGGGCTAAGTGGATAGCCTCACCATTCATAACAAAAACCTAAGTTAGGTTTGGATAACCATGATATTCCACTAAGAAGTACATGGATGGAATCACTATGCAAATAAATAGACCCTTGCATAGTAAGTTAGCCGGTATGAACTCAATTGACATGATTTATTCTCTATTTTTAACCACACTTGGGATCATATAGATTCACAAAACCTATAGTTTCATAAAAACACCACTTGCTAATGAAATACTATTGATGTAGGGTGAGTAACCCACAGTTCTATATCACTATATAATATCTTAATAAAAAGAGGGTGTAAAAACCCTAATTATTCATGGGATTTTATTTTATATTAACACTTAAAATCCTCTTAAGAGAACATATATAGACAAAATTTAACAATACTATGGAACCTTGTCAGTTTTAGGATCTAAGACATTACACTTAAGTGTTTGTGTCATTTTATCCTTTATTTCATGGTTTTTGAGTCTAAACTATCTATTTTGTTTGTTATGCAACATCAAAACTAGTCTTGTATACACATCAATCCATTTTTTTAGGAGGTGTTATATCATCCATTTAACACCATACTTTTTCCATAGCCTTTTGACAAATCTTTATGTGTTTTTCACTTGATTGCAAAGGGTAACATTATGCTGCCCATTCCATTTCAATTTTTGTTCCTTGGATACTTGAAACAAACCTTTGATCATAACTTTAGAGAATGATAACACCATTAAGATTATTGAATCATTTCATAGACTTGTCTTTCCTTGTATCTAAGTTTTGAATTTGAAACCAACCTACGTGTGCCTTAGGGATCTTTTACCAAGTGTCGTTATGCCATTAACATTTGTTTAACTTATTATTTGATTAAAGAAGACAAGTCTCCTAAGTTTAGTTTTTAATTAACCTTGACAAGTTCAAATCTAAGAATTGATTGATTTCTATTCATGCCTTATGTAAATTAGGTGTAGACACTGATATTTCTCTTCTGAGTTTTGTAACTTGGGGTAATTCTTTACCCAAATTTGAAACTATTGTTTATGCCTAGATTTGGGAGAAATGACCTATCTCCTTTATGACTTTTAATTCATGCCTTGTACCAATTTACCAATTTCATGTCTAAATATGGATGCCTAGTTCATGCCAAAGTGTTTTAGATTTGTTAGATTCAAATATCACCTTTATATTTAAGTCTAGTTTTTGTGTGTGTTTTTCCAAAACTCCTAGCACATTCTTGTTTTGAGCCTAGCTTTTAACACCATGTTTAGAAAAAGGCCTAGAAATGTTTATATTCCTAGATTAGACTTATTTGGAATAATTTTAACCTAGGGTTTGGAATTATAATTTTAGTTTATCTAGTTGTCCTTTTTGTGTTAGACATTTAACATTAGACTATTGACGTTAGACTATTTTTTCTAAGTTTTAGCATTAACCATTTTTGGAGATACAACTCCATTCCTTTGACCAAGTTAGATCAAGTTTGAGCCATTTTTCATTTGGACATTGATTTCAAGAGTTTATATAACTTTCAACCTCTATTTTGAAACATTTACCATTGATTTGAACATGTCTCACTATATTCATAGTGGAGTTATGTATAATTTAGGATATGGTAATGTGGTCACACAAGAAGACTTTATTCAAGACCCTTATGGTGATGACGTAGTTTTTGAGACTAATCATTATCAACCTTACAACACTCAATTTATGGAAAAAATCCAAGATATTTTGGCCCACTATTTGGTCAACATACCTACAAATTTGGAGTAGGATGAAGAGCAAACAACATAGTACTTAGATAGTGTACCATTAGTTATAGAACAAGTACAATAACTAACAAACTATATTACAATGACATCAACCTATGACACTTATTTTTTTGATCATAAATTTATTTAAAATAAGGATTAAGTGTTAATTAGAGCAATGGAATTAGGGGATAAATTTTCAACAAACTTCCCCCATGAAAACTTGCCAAGTCTAGTTTGAGTGCCTTACAACATACCTGATAATCAAACCAACAAACATGCCTCTTCTAGAAATCCTTAAGCTCTAGTTCCAATGTCATATCAAGACCCTCATATTATTTTCATAGGAAAGGATATCATATAAGACCACTTCATAAGAATTAAATAACATACTAGACTTATTTAAATTTAGTACACAATTTCAACAACATGACCATGTCAAATGCTCCACTTATCTAGCTAGATTCTTCAAAAAGAGTATTAATCAAATTTATATGCCAAAAAAATCATGGTGTGGACCCATTCACACAAATAAAATATGTTGGATACATGTTTAATTCCCCCACCATTGAATAAATGTCTCTTGCTTCTATGTAGAATAGTGAACCAAACATAGTGGATAATATGCAAGTGTCATCCAATCCAGAACCAAAGTGGTTTAAATGCACAAAAAAATAGTCTATAAAAAAATTTCCTTTAGTCAAAACCATGAGTGGTTCACAAAGTCAAGGTTTAAGAACTTCTACTTCAAAACCATAATAAACTACCTCTAATCCTCAACTAGTTTCTTCATGAAATATGCAACCATAAGATTAAGTAGTCAAGTGACAACTTGTGCCATGCCTCAACAAAATGTGATGAGTGTTACTCCATCATAATAATTGATGACCAAGATTCCACAAAAATAGGCACAATCCAACGTATGCATGCAGTAGAGGCAAAAAAATTTACCACCTCAACAAGAGGCAACCAATGTTTCACCTCACTAGGAAGTAATAAACATACCTCTTTAGTCAGATACCAATATACCATTATAATCAAAAATGATGTCAAATCAATAATGTAGATCTATTAGTCAATGATAAATGATGAACACTCTACAAGCATCTACTTCAAAATAGGGTTTCATGTAACCAAGAGGTTATACCATTCCATAGTTACCAATTAGGTATCAGTTGCCTTTTATTCCAAATGTGCCACAAATCCAATAATATGGTCTTGGTCCACAAGTTCCCCTTATTCATCCATATTTAACTAGTTGACAACAAGTCCCTCATCAACCTCAATAGGCATAGTACATCAACCCTAATCATATCCTTCCATCATAGCCACAATTTCCCCAAAACTAATATGACATACCAAATCCTAACTAGAATATTGCACCATAACACGTGTAATTCCAAAAATTGCATCTTAATCCACATATGCATATTCCTAGTCAAAAACCAACCTTCCACAACAAACCATGCCTCCACTATACCCTAGTCAAACTAATATACTTTTAATTGCCCAACCTTCACCTCAAGCTAATGTTCCCTCTGGTTTCCTAGCATAATAACTACAACAAATGAAGGATGCAATTACTACCATCTAATTTTGGAAACATACCAAGAAGTTTAGTTAGATGACATATGTTCTTACCCATGCAATATGGAGTATTTATAAATACCATTTCCTCTAGGGTATGAACCACTAAAATTTGACAAATACAAGGGTAACAGAAACCCAAGGACCATTTAATGGAATTATTTGCTACTTGTAAACTAGTGGCATATAGTGCCATCTACATCCTACTATTATTTCCAAGGAGTATAGCAGGAAAAACTTTGGAGTGGTTCCCAAAATTACCTAAAAACTCAGTCTCTAATTTTTATGATCATTCAAACAAGTTTGTGCAACACTTCTCCTACAATCTTGAGCATGAGATTTCATTGGTAGATTTTATACAAGACAAAAAAAAGTTTGGTGAAATCTTTTAAGGTTATTTTTAGTGATGGAAATCCCTTTTTCACCCATAGTTTACTAGACAAACAATTAGATGTTGTGTTTATACATAATTTGCATAGTGAGATATCTTACCATCTAGAGTTGTAGTATGCACACACCTTTAAGGAAATAATTAAAAAAGGTTTGATCATCAAAATGGTCCTTATTAAAAAAGGGATTATCAATCTTACCTTGTCTAATCAAAACCAAAACCAAGGAAATGGCCAAAATCAAAATTAGAACCAAGTCCAAGTGAAAGTGTCACAACCAACCCAGGATAATAATTATGATAATTTCAAGATGTTCAATCATAACAAGATTGTTATAGGTAATGGATTAACTAAGTTTTGACATGTCTAAATAGTGCAAATAATATCTATTCAACCTATGCCACATATGTAAATTACTCATAACCAACAACCTCTTTAGCAAGTACAACCTTTGCAAAAATCAAGACTAGCATAGTAAATGTAGTAACCTTTGCCTTTACAAACCCTTCCTCCAAGGAGAATTGTTCCTACTCATTGTGTCTTTAGTGACCTTGTAGAACTAATTGAAACCATGTTTCACAATCTTGATGCCACTAATATGATTAGTTGGCCTATTCCAAAACATTATCCTAAGGGCATTCCTTATCAATGTTGGTATAGGTAAAATGAATTTTGTGAATACCATCGGGTTAATAGACATAATTTGCACCATTGTGTGCAAATTAAACATCTTTTTCAAAATATGTTAGAAAATTGGGAGATAAAATTGGATAATGGGGATTCCACATCCAATTAGAATCTCATTATTTATCAAAACCCTTTTTGCAATATAACAACCAACAACAAAAACAAATTCCAAAACAAAAACAACATTATCAATAGTTGAGACAACAATAACAAAATCAATAGCACTAACAACAACATCAACCAAATGGATGGAACCAAGGCCAAAATAATTATAACAACCAATAAAATTACCATGTAATTACACATGAATACAACAAAGTTATTGGCCATATTTTAGGAGGTCATATTTACACCATCTCCATCAATCCAAGACTAAGTATTACCCAAAAAAGACCATTATTAATCAATTACAACCAACCAACCTATGTTAGTGATCCTTCTTTGACCTGAGACCACATATAAGTGTACCAAAAGGTAGCGATTACTAATTTTGGACCTTATATTACTAAATCATCATTGTTCCATGACCACATACATGTAACTAAGACTTATCCTATTTGCTCCCCCACTACCATCATTTGCTAGCAGTAATGGTCTTGTATCTAACCTCAAGTGTGCAATCATAACTCAATAGTAGAATATTATCATATGAGGCCTATATCCATCTTCCACTTCACCCATCCAACCCACAATTCTATCTAAGAATAAGCTATTTACCACTATGCAAGAAAATATGTTCAATATTATGGAATAATTACAAAATATGACTACACAAATTTCAATTTTGGATTTATTGCATACATCTACAATCCATAAGAACATCTTAATATATTTCCTCAACCAATCTCAAATTCCCAATGACATAAGCCCTGACAAATTTCAAGTTTTAGTTAGACATCTAGCTCCAAGCTAATAATAAACCTTTAACCAAAGTGATATTTCATCCCTTATCCCTTTGCATAAAAATCCATTGTACATCAAAGTTATCATAACATAACAAAAATTGAAGCATGCCTTCATAGACAATGAATCAGGCCTAAATATTGTGTCTCTAAAGCTCATCAAGCTTCTTGGGTATACAGTCACTGATCTCCAAACATAAATGATAACAATCAAGGCCTATGACAATGAAGAAAATAAATCACAAAGAACCATTATCTTACCAATTATCATTATGCCTTTGACCCATAATAAATTATTCCATGTGTTAGACCTCGATTTGTCATACAATCTAATTTTGGGTAAACCTTGGATACGTGAAATCTATGCAATCCCTTCAACATTACACAAGTGTATCAATTTTTCTCATTTAGGTATAGAGGTCACTATTCATAGGGATTTACAACCATATAAACATTGTAAGCATTTAAAGGTTGAGTACGAAATCTATAACTACCATTTTGGCTTGAATCTAGTTACCAAGAAGGACAAATGGAAATAAATACTTGTTGATTCACTAGAGGCTAATTATATTGACCCAAATACCCTTGATTCCTTTCCCATATGCTACCTCTTAAAATGTCTAATCATTATACCATCTCAGCTAATGGCCTAGGAGAATATCTTACCCACGATACATTCCACATTATTAATCTTCCATAAAACCCCAAATCATATGGAAGACATAAAGCCAAATCACCTTGTAGGGAATGAAAGTGAGAGGGAAAATCCAAACTATATAGTCTAGAACCTATCATTTTCACACTAACCATTGGCCAAGAATAAGACCCACTTATATATGATAAATCATGGTTATACCATGACAAACTCATTGATTGTTATCATAATTCCAAGTATCCTATTCCTAATTAGATCATGTAAAAACATGTTTATGAAGGAAGAGTCCTTAGGCCTAATTAGTGAAGAACACTTGAGTCAATTTATATCATTTGGTATAAAGTAACCTATGGTATTGGATTTAAACCACCTACGGGTAACCTTACGTACCTTATTCATTTTCCAATGCTGATGACTAGTGATGATAATGTTGATAGCAAAATAGAGTTTGATCATAGCCCTTTTGATGACCTATCCTATACCAATTTGTTTGATACCAATGCCATTTTTACTCATACACTAGTCATTTTTAATAATCTACTTCCTTTATATCATCCTCAACTTATATACTAGAACCTACAAGAATCCATAATGACTATAGATAAGTTTGCAAAAGATGAGGCCTTCTATGATTGTTTAGGCCTAAGAGACAATGTTTTATTGGGAGACCATAAACAAGGGTTCTCAATCAAGTTATATCCTAAAACCTATTTTGGATAATGGGTGACCACCCTTAACCACAAATAACTAGATAAAACATTGAGGTCCTAAAGTGAAAACCTCTTTAAGGCACTTTTGGACCAAGGTAAATTAAAGAGAAAGGCTAGTCTATTGGTGAAAACTTGTTTCATGTGCCATTAAATAGGGGTGTTCAATCTTCCTCAAATGTATCTTAAAATAGCACTAATGATGAACTTGCATATGGCTCCAAGTTTAGTTTTGAAGAGAAGAAGGATTTTGATTAAATCATCTAAGAGTTTCCAACAATGTTTGTCACATGGCCATCCCTGCCATTGGGATATTCTAATTCCTCATACCTCAGAGAACTTGAAGAGATATTCCAAATATAGGACTACTATTTCAAGCCAATTCAAAAAAATTCCAACCATTCTAAAAGATGATTCAACTTTTATTATGGAAGACACTATAAAAATCAACATTGGGACTCTAGATGACCCAAAATGGATTAAATTCAGCATGTAGCTTACTAAAGAGGAATGTGACATATTTAAATCCCTTTTGAGGGAATTTGTTGACATATTTTCTTGGGCCTATTCTAACATGCCAGGTTTGGACCCAACCTTGGTTGTACACCACCTTATGGTACATCCTTATGTCAAGCATTTAAAATAAAAATTACCTAAGATGCATCCTTGCATGATTGTATTAGTGAGGAAAGAGTTGGAAAAACTCTTAGAAGAGAGATGTATTTAAATGATCAACTACTTAGAGTGGATCTCAAATGTTGTGTCAGTTAGTAAGAAGTTAGAAGGAATCAAAATTTGAACTAATTTTAGAGATATAAATAAGGCCTACTCAAAGGATGAATTTACTCTACCAAATATTGACATGATTATCAATTTTATAGTCGAGTACGAAGTGTTTTCACTAATGGATGATTCTTAGGATACAACTAGATCTAAATTTCACCATAAAACCAACATAAAATAGTGTTCACCACTCTCTAGGGAATGTTCTATTATCATGTTATGCCATTTGGTCTCAAAAATTATGGATCCACATACCAAATATCCATGACCATCATATTTTGTGATATGATGCATTACATTGTTGAATACTACATCGATTCCATATTATTAAAATCAAAGACCATGGTTAATCATCCGACACACTAAGGATAATATTTGAGAGATTGCATGAATATAAAATTAGGCTCAATCCTAAGAAGTGTGTTTCTAGAGTTACTTTAAGTAAATTACTTGACTTTATTATGTCTTATAGAGGCATTGAAGTTGATCCAACCAAAGTACAATCTATTAAAGAGATGATACCACCACCAATTTAAAGTAGCTCCATTTTTCATGGAAATATCTAATCTATCAAATGCTTCATTTCTTAGTTGGCCAACAAATTCCATATTTTTACTAACTTATTAAAGAAAGGTGTGATATTTTATTAGGATGAAGAATGCCAAAAATATTTTTAGTGTTTAAAGGACTATTTCACCAATCCACTTATTTTGTTGCCTCATATGCCAAGAAATCTATTCTTACTATATCTATCTACCATGGACCAAGCCCTGGGGGCACTTCTAGCTCAGCATGATGATAATGGAATAGAACATGTCATATACTATTTAAGCTATACATTGGTTATGTATGAGCATAATTATATTCCCATTGAAAAAGCATGTTAAGCTATGGTCTTTTTAGCTCAAAAACTTTAACATTACATGTTAAACAACAAGACCATGGTTATTTCAAAAGTATATCCACTCAAGTATCTACTATCTAAAAACAACTTTCTAAGGATGCATGGAAAAATAGATCATGTTTCTCAGTGAGTTTGAGATATGACACACCAAATCAAAAATCCATCAAGAGATATGTTCTTGCATATCATCTCATTGAAGCACTACTTGCAGATATAAAACCACTAAAATTTCAATTACCTAATGAATCCATTATAATCATCATTGAAACACCTCTTGAGGAGAATGACTTGAAGCTATATCTTGATGGATCATTCACAACATAAGGATGAGGGGTAGGCCTTTTTTTATTACACCATAGGAAGATCTTATCCCTAAATAATTTCAAATCATCTTTCCTTTTACTAACAACATGGTTGAATATGAAACACTCATCATAGGAATTTGATAGGAAGTATAATGGAATATTTAGTATCTTAAGGTTTATTATGGTTCTTAATCATCAATTAAGTTACAGACCACTTTTAGACCAAGGATGATAAACTATTACCATATAAGGCCATGGTCAACACTCTCAAATATCATATTACCAATGTATAGTCTGAACATATACTAAGGACTAGTAATAAAACAACAAATTCCATGTCCACCATTATAAATTTGATTCATCATATAGATATGATAAAATAATACCAATTCCTCATTGAAAATATATTGGTTCTAGCTCATGAACCTTCAACCATCACAACGATCTATGATATTATTGGTCTCAGATCTATCTAGTATTCAAACCTTTATGACTATCTTCATGACCACATTATGCCACCAGACCTATCCTATAAACAATCTAAGGCCTTTATCTACCATGCTACATGTTATACCTTACTTGGACCAACCCTTTATTGCCACAATTTTTTATTGAACTCAGCTTTGTTATTTAACTTAGGTAAAATCTACATTAGAATTATGGTGAGTTCATGAAGGAGTATGTGGAGCCCACACAAGAGGGGCCATCTTTGCTAAAAATCTCTTACACACTGGGTATTATTGGCTAATGATGGATGCAGATGCAATTTCATATGTCAAAAGGTGTGATAAATTTCAAAGGCATGCCAATCTAATTCATGCCCCAACCAAGACTTTGAAATTAATGCTTACACCCTAGCCATTTGATAAATGGGGCCTCAACCTCATTGGGAAGATAAACCCCATCTCATTTGATAGACTTAAACACATCCTTACCACCACCAAATATTTCACTATGTGGGTTAAAGATTTGCCCTTCATTTATGTGATTGAAAATAAAATTTCCAAATTCATATTCAACCATCTCATTTACCATTTTGGTATCCCCTCTATCATTATATCTAATAATGATGGATCATTTAAGAACAAAAATTCAAATTGCTATGTGTTGAGTATAAAATTACTCAAATTTTTTCTACCACTTATTACCCACAAGGTAACAGCTAATCAGAAGCATCTAACAAAACCATTGTCAACATCCTTAAAAATATTTTCAATGATGTTGGTCATGATTTAAAACTCCAAATATTTTTTTCCCTCTAGGCATACAACACCAATTATCATACTCCAATAGGAGACACTCCATATTCACTTGTTTATAGAACTAAAGCCATTCTTTTGATTGAGGTTGAGTTAGCTTCTTTGTGCATCTCACTAAATCATGTCCTAGACAATGAAGACTATCGAGTATCTCACCTATAGAGATGGATTTGTTTGATGATAAATGCATAGCCACAATCAACAACCTTCAAATATACCAGAATAACTCTATGGCCATTATAACTGGTAGGTCATACATATAAAATTTAAACATGGTGATCTTGTACTTTAAAAAAACCAATAGAATACCATGGTTGAGAAAAAGCACAAGGGCAAGTTCAAACCCAACTAGATAGGCCCTTACATCATTATTGTAAACTATGACATTGGAGCATACAGGTTCGATACACCTTAAACATTACTTTTCTTGAGAGACTTGGTGTATCATCTATGAAGCACATTTATGTTGTACCATAATATCAACATTATTATTTGTATTATACCATTCTATCATGCCTTTCCTTTTGACCATATTTTTTTATAAACTCGCTAGCCAACCCTTTGACCTTGGCTTTATTCCATTGGTTCCATGGCTTCTTTCATCAAGAAGATTATGATAAAGTTTTAGTAGTTGACTCAAAATTATAAATAAAGGTCATATTTTGGACTAGTGTGATAGTGGTTTGGTAGTTGCATCCTTTATTTCATATTTCCTTTTATACCAATTACTCCTGATTATAACTAACTTTAGGCAAATCAATATTTAACCATCATGTTACTAATTATAACTGCCTATCAAAAAATTAATATCATTGACCTATGTCATTATTTCCTAATTATAACTACTTATGGGAAAATTAGGAACAACATTATTTATCATGCCTTGAAGTACTACCTTGCCATGCCTATGCCATATTATGCCATTTGCCTACATTGCCTATTTTATTTGAATTGGTTGTTATGATGCTCAGATTCCTCTAGTGTAAGGTAGAACTATAATAACTTGAGGTTAAATCCTATGAATATGTAGGCAGTGATTGATTTATGTTGAGGTTAGATCATTCACCCTTTGCCATGCTCTCACCATTTTGTGAGAATTTTAAGTTTGAATGCTCTCACTATTTTATGATCTTGAACCTTTAGTAAATATTAATTATACATCAAGTTGATATGCTAATAAAATTCTAAAAACATTCATAATAGACTCAAAAAATGCAAAAACATATCCACATCGATCATTTATTTGCCTTGAGGATTCTGGGATCCCTAGTAATTTCACAAGAAACCACTTATCATCTAGTTTCCCCATCCTTGCCAACCTAACATCTGATGCTCTCACCATTTTGTGAGACCATTCCCATTTTATTCTATAAAAATCATCCTACTTTCTTATCATTAATTTTATTCTATCCCATTTTCTAGGATAACTACATTTGGCCTAAAGTTTTTGTTGGATCTTGTATCCATCGAACTATGTAGGTAACATCCACTTGCCTAGTGCATCTGGAGCTAGCTCAGCTACCCCCTTCTTTTTTTCTATTTACCCTAGTTTTTTTAGTTATTTCTTTATCTCCTATAACCTAGGGGTAATGGTTCATTGTCTTGTTTTTTCTCTATTTGTACTAATATTGTGACTAACCATTGTTTGTGTTTTGTGTTATTTTGATTATTTTGTTTGTTGGTTATTTGTTGTTTTGTCTTTCTATTTGTTTATTTATTTTCATGTTTTTTTTTTTTTTTTTTGTTCCTTGATTTAGTCTATATTCATTCATTAATTGATTCCTTATGCATTATTCTTGATTCCATCCATATTCATTCATTAACATTGTCATTATGGTTTTTATCATTGGTGTATTGCTTTCAATTATTAATTAGATTGTGTGTCAGTCCTTATGCATATTTTGACCAAGTTATTATGGTGTTCTATCATGATACCTACCATCACCTAATATTAAAGAATCAACTTAGGAAGTATACATAATAATTCATAAATGATATCTCCTTAGCATCTGGCAAAATTCCTGATCTAATCCACATCATCTCCCACATATAGAGTAATTAAATCCCAAAAGAATTTAACCCTTACTAGTTCAGATGAGCATCTCCATACTAGAAAGTTTCCCAAATTCATCTTTATCCTCTGTATTAATTTGGAATCCTATTTTACATAATCAATATCTAATGGTTATAACTACCTCTGGGCAAATCATTGTATATCTACCCATTTGCACTGCTAATGATTCTAATCACCTATGAGTAAATCATTATGTTTTCATCTATTTGAAGGTTGATGATTATAACCATTTATGGGAAAATCATTATCTTTTTTCTACCCAATTGGGGCATGTTTTCATTGTAGTAATTATTATAACCACCTTTGGAAAAACTATTATCTCTATCCACCCACCTGGGGTATGTTTTTATCTTGCCAATGATTCTAACTAGATATGGGTAGATCATTGTTTTTCCATTTTATTGATTATAAACACCTTTAGGTAAATTAGACTCTTATTACCCTAATCCTTTTTCAATGATTATAACGACCTTTGGGTAAATCATTACCTTTTTTCCACTTATATCGATGATTATAACGACCTATGGGCAAATCATCATGTCTGTCTTCCTAACTGGGGTAGTTCCTTATACTACTGATTACAACTGCCTATGGGAAAATTAGTATTTTTCACCCCATTTCATATTTTTGGTCCCATCATTTCTTCCTTTTGAGGGACTGATCACCGACCCCTTTGCCAACTGCTCCTTTAAGGGGGCACCTATAGTTCATCTATTATCATTAAAGTCATAGACATACATGAAATTTTCATTCTTTGAGATGACATTATTTTGATTATAGCTTTCAACACCTTCCCAAACATGGGTAAACTCTAGACACCTAAAACTAGCCACAACTGGCCTTTCCTTAGACTTCAGATTGAATCCTACCAACCATTACAAATTAATCTTAAGAATCACTAAATTCCCCAAATTTTCTTGTCTATCATTAATCAAAGCTCAGAATCATGTTGGAACATCCCTAATTAGGGTATTATATCATATGCAACCATAACCTCTCATGGATTCATCCCTAATCACCTTATGGCATCACAACAATCAATTTCTTTTATGGACATATTAAGTGGGGCACATGAACAAATATCAAATATTTAAAGAGCTAAAAGGATAATCAGAATTAATTAACAAGCTAAACCAAATTAAATGCCTAGTTGAATTATCCATGTGTAATTAATTAATAACTAAAAAAGGATATTCAAAAATGCAAATATCCTAGCCTTTCATCATGACCTTTGTGAGTTGTCAAGCTCTTTGAAAATATCCTAAAATATCTCATTTTGGATACCCATGCCTATTCATTATAAATCATGATTAATTAAAAACTATTAACTCTATTGGGGTTACATTTGATTCACTTAGGTTAGGTTTGAACCCATTACAAGCCTTAACTCTACCTTGACTCACCTTAGGTTGGGGTTAGTTCCTAATACTATAAATATAATGCCTTAGCTACTAAATTCTATGATATTTATGGTGCAAAGTTATCATGCACAAATGATTTCAAATATTTAATAAGAGTAGTGTTATAATGCAAAAATTACCTTGCAAGCAGTGTTATAATGCTCAAATCTTGAGCCAAAACAAAACACAAGCCATGGTCCCAAGGAGAGAAGGAACTAAAAAACCTCCACTATGAAAGACTCTTTGAAACACAAGTTGAGAAAGCCACTCAAAAATGCATTTAGAACTCCTAAGGAAGGTAAATGATTAATTGTCTTTTGCATTTTAGTTCTACTTTCATTTATCTTTTGTTAACTAATATCACCTCCTAAGATCTAGGCTTGGAGTGTAAGTGTTAGTATGTTTATTGAAGTTTTTTTTACTTGAACTAACATGCTACTAACCTCCCTTCTTGGATTCCTATGATCACACACCCTAACTCTGACACTCTTCCCTAAGGCTTCAAATAACCCATACCAATCAATAAATATGTAGGTATCTATAGAAGGACTGGGTGTGTATATAGAATAATGTGAACCCTGATTAGAAATCCTTTCTTAATGTCTCAAGATTTTAACTCCTTTTCTATCCTTTAATCATACACAAACACCACTACTCAGGTATTGAAAATATCTTACCCACTTGAAAACACCTACATGATATTACTACCCGTGTACACTCATTTAGAAAGGATCTGTAAGTTAATGTCCTAGGAGTCCTTTCAATATTGAAATCTCAAACTCTCAACATGTCATTTCTATACTGATTGAGAAATATTTCTCAACACCTTGAAGTTATTGTTTCATTCATCAACACTACCACTATCTCAAGACCACTTCAATGTAGGTGGTTGTAGGTGTTGATATGAATAATATTAACCATGTTTTAGGTTTATTAGTATTAGTCATCACTTTTTTAAACTCCCAAGGACTGTATTATGTTTTTATTAGTCTATGGAGACACTTTTACAAGATATAAACTCTTTTATCTATCTAATTTAGTGTTCAAGACAAATCTTGCTCAGTGTACTATAGGTGGCCATTTGGAAGTTTTGAGCTTTAACTGTGTATTCTTGGATTAGGTCTTTTATTGGCCTTCTCATCATAAATCAGTGACTAATGCTTATCAAACATATCTTCTCATTTCATTACAAACTCTATATATAACTCAAAACAACTTCAAACTTTGTGTTTACCTTATACCCTACCTATAGATGTCTACTAGGACCATTTTAGGGCTACACAAGGCCACTCTCTCAAGATCTTTGAGTTCCTAGATTTTTACACTTATCAAAACAATTCACCCTTCCTTATTTATCCTTAAAGGGTGCATAGAGCTTAAGATAAACATTTATATCAATTTTAACACACTTGACTAGTCTTGTACATATTATAGGTTATTATTGACTATGTGCATACTTTTAAAATCAACTATCTTGTTTCTCTACTATTTGTATTCAATTAATTTTCTTTTAGAATATTTTATCCTCTAACTCCTTTTCAATAGTCATTGAAAAAAATTTCCATACATTACTCACTCCTTCACACCTATCCTTTAGGTGCATGGATTGTGTATGGACTATAGAGTCTTGAACATTGACAGTGGAGTCTTTTGATGGTGTGTCATGATTTTAATTAAATTTATGAATTTTAATGAGGTTTCCCTTAAAAATCCATGTTATATTGACATTATTAACATGTATTTGGGTCCTTGAATACATGTTGATAGACTTACAAGCCTATAAGTGCTTGAGACACTTCATAAACTTGATCAAGATGTAAATTTGGATCATGTAACCTATTATTCAACAAATGAATAGCTCAAAAGTATCTATCTTATTTATAAATTATGTTACTTATTTCTATTCAAACTAAAATGAGGTTTATACTTGGAAATATCGTCCAAATACTGTACAAGTCTCTCAAGAAGCAAGTCACTTGGAGATTTTGGAGAAAGATAGCCATTTAAAACAAAAAACATGAATTACATGGATTTAAAGGATATTACATGAGTTATGTAATTTTATAAACCTCTGAGAGTGATTACCATGAAAATAAACCAAACTTGTAGTAGGATTCACTGGAATAACTTGTTCATCAAGACATTCTTCTTCCAAGTGAAGGTAACTCATAGAAATCGTTTGGATGATGAAACCATAATTAAAGGGAGATATATTAACTATAAAAACATCCCTTAAAACCATTCCTCTCCATCAATTTCTAAAGTGGATAAATAATTACAACAATAGACCCCTATTAGATGGATAGGCCATAGTGATCTGCTATCATTCTTAGTAATTTTTCATAAACAATAAGATATAATTATGAAAAAAATACCACTAATTTGAATATAATTAGGATCCTTAATAATTTCCAAAATTTTAGCTCTTGAATCTCTCTCTCCTACCTATACCATCCACTTCAATTTTACCTTTCTAAGCTTGTGAAGGTAGAGATTGAGGAGAAGAGGTATCTAGAGTATTAGTTAAACTTGAAACTTGGTAAAAATCTATGAAATGATTTAAGTTATCCCAATATACACTTAAAAACTATTTACAATTGAAAACTAATTCTCCAAGTCTGTAGAAGTGGCCAAAAGTGCTTAAAAGTATCATTTTTCTTTTTTGGGAGGTTAAAACTACAATTTTTTTAGTACCTAACTAACCTTAACATTTTGACTTATCTCTAACAATAGGGGTATTGATAATATTCTTTAAATGTTATCTTCTTGAAGTGGTACATCCCATTTCTTTATATGGGCCAAAAGTTGGCTAAATTGTCATTATTTGTATTTGAGAGTCAAATAAAGGTTAGAGTATGATAGGATAACATTAATGAAATTAAGACAAACATTTTTAATTAATTTTAAATATATTAAACCTTTGACCAATTTTGACACAACAATACCTTGTAATTGACCTCTTAGACTAGATAAATGTTCATAAGACCAGAACTTAGATGAGCCTAAGGAAGGGAAAACATGACTATATGGGACTCTTTAGGACCATTTTAGACCATGAAAAATCCTTATGAACACCCTATGAAATTTTAAATTTACAATGGTTGACTTGTTTTGACTTGGGGTCAAAATTTGGTCTATTGTTATATTTATCAAATATTCTGCACTTCTATCAATTATTATTATGGATCTATTATCTATGGTCTTATTTATACAATAAGTTATTCTACTATATGCACATATAAGTAATTTAATTACAAGTGGTATCAAATTTTGATTTGGGAAAGTTTATACAGTGGTAATTTTTTCTAGATTTGGGGTTGCACATATCCTATGAGCTGAAGGATGGAAAAAACATAACTTTTGATCTAGGAAGAATTTAACTTTTTTGTCATTGTAGTATTATTCAAAGTGTTTTTAATTTTAATTTTTAAGTATAATTTATTTTATTTTATGCAAATTAGATATCATTGGATTTGTCTTTATGAGATGATTACAAAGGTATATTCTACCATTACACTTTTTAGTTTGAAAAATTTCACCCTTGTGTATAATAACAATCATTAAATTCATCTTGATGAGGTGATCACAATGGTCTCATCTATATATACACTTTTTTTAGGGCTAAAAACCTCCTTAGGTTTTTGCATAGCTTGTAATAACACTTGTAGATGTAGGAAAGGGTAATAAACTCCTAAAACTTCTCACAAGGATGACATGGAATCTATAACTTCTGATCCATGTATTTTAGAGGTGGTTCAACAAATTTAGTTAGAGTTAAATGGCATGGTGAAAAAATATGATATTGATGTGGTTAAAAAGGGACATCATAGGGATGTGAGGGGACCTAAATGGATTGTGGGATAAATTAAACTAAATATCAAGGCAATTATACAACTTTTTATCTCAATATTTTCAAAATAATCCTCCACCACTCCAATTTGGATCTCCTCTTCCAAACAATCACACTACCAATCTTGGTTTGAAGTTGATGTTGCCAAAAGTGGACTTGTGAAAGCTTTATGGTAATGATCCACTCACATTGATCACTCAAATTGAAAATTTATTTTATATACAATAGACTCCATGTTCATAAAAGATGGTCATGTCCTCTTTGTATCTATAACCTAAGCAATTCATTTAGAATCAATGGTTGTGTACTCAAAATATAAAAAAGGGTCTCTTAGTTTTCTGATATATATTTTCTAAAAAGATACAACTCCACTATCACAATATTTTCTCAAAAAAATACTTCATCTACATAACTAGTTATGCAAGACATGGACTATGAAGGATTATATTCATTAATTTTAGAATCTCTCCTTACATACGGTAGATATCATCAAGGAAAATTTTATTGGATGTTTCTAGGTGGAATTAAAGACAACATCCAATTAGAGGTTCACATTTTAAATACCAATTCAATATTTGAAGCCATCCCAAGGGCACACCTAAAAGAGGAAAAAGAGATGATAAAATCAATACCTTTCACTAATGTTTGTGAGTGCACTTTCTTAGTACCATCATTTTCATGGCCTACTATATTGACCCCTCAAAAAATTAATGAAAGTCATGCAACAGTTTTTTTTTTCATTGTGATAGAAAATGGAGTAGAGGACATTGTTGAATAAAAATAATTTATTTTACATTGAAAGTGCCAATGAGTATGATGAAGGTGATGAGGCCTCAGGTGAAGGTTTGAATGAACCCAAGGATGAATCTAAAAATTATAAACCCAATATATTATGTCATGCACTTCCAAGTATTAATACCCCTAGAACTCTTAAGGTGGTGGTTTTACTCAAGAAACATAAGTTGACTATGTTGATTGACTCTTGGAGTAAACAGAAAATCAATAATAAGTTAGCTACTTGTTTGAACTATTTCATTTACATAGCTCTAAAATTTTAGGTCATGATTATAGATGGTAATATTATTGAGTTTTTTGGAAAATGTTAGAGTATTAAGCTTACTATGGGATATTACATGTTATATTATCCTATGTTTGATATTCCCATGGGAGGGGCTGACATTATTCTATGAGTGTCATGGCTCACCACTTTGGGCACTACAGAGATTAATTTTTAGGAACTACTCATGTGCTTACAATAAAAAGTCATGACATTTGAACTGAATGGATTATGGGATAAATATACTCAAGTGATTAGTTCCCATAAATTGATAAAGATTATCAGAAAAGGTGTTGAAGGATTTGTGGCATGCTTGTTTTCCATACAGGTTCAACCAACCAATGATTCTACCCATCCTTATTTCCAAATGGTGTTGAATGACCATTATGTTATTTTTGGTGATATGTCAAAAGGACTTACACCAAGATAAGTGCATGATCATGCCATTAAACTACTTCCCATAAGTATACCACCCAACATAAGAACATATATGTCATGTCCCCTTTTTCGTGGACATTGACAAGTTTGATGATTAGCTTATTATGTGACCTTCGTAGGCTAATATGATGGATAGAGGGTCATAATGGAGCTTGGCTTGACTTTGATTCACAGAATTTCTACATTTGGTTTTCATTCAGGGTATTTCAGATGCATTAAGCCTGAGCTCCTACTTTTTAGGGATATTTGATATGCAGTGGAGCACCTTTATTTTGGTATGGTCATGTGCAGAATCACTCCCTGATTCACCTGCTTCGATCGGTTTGAGGATCCGACGTATATTGAGGGAGATATTAATATTTGATTGATTTAATCAAATATTAATTATTTGGTCTCATTAATAATTAATTATTAATTATTAATTATTTGCTCTAATTTTAAATTAGAAACCCTAATGCTAATTTAAGAAAACCCTAATTAGGGCAAGCATATCTTTTGAGGGTATAAGGGTTTCACATGGAGGCCATTATGGATTATGCATTGATTATTGATTATTGAAAATTGAAGAAATTCTTCTGTGAAGACTGAGCCAAGGGTTCCAGGATTCCATTGCAGTGGAGAACGTTCCCTCTTCATTGTGTGTGATTTAGAGGCTGTGAAAGATCAGCTGATTTATCGCCAAATTGAGAGATAGCTTCATTCAGAAGTTATCACAGAATTCCAGGTTTGAGAGATAACTTCACACAGAAGTTTATCACAGAGCTTTCCAGGTATTTCTTGATTTAGTTCATGCTTTTTGTTTCAATAAATTATACAGAGAGAGATCTGCTGTATTAGATACCATAAATTTCCAGATTAGGGATCAACAGACAGGTTGTGCTGAGTTGGCGGCCATACTAAGTCCGTACAGGTCCGTACAGATCCGATCAGGCACTGACATCGGCAGAGAGAGGGCTTATATCGACCGACATCGGTCGACTGAGGACCGACGTCGGCAGAAAGCCGACCGACAGAGACCGACGTCGGTGAGATATCGACCGACGACGGCGTCTGTGTGTCGACACAGAAAGGCCGAGACCCTTCCAGATTCAGATTTCACTCCCAGATTTGCAAAACACAGGGTTTTAAGACCAGATTGTAATATTCTTTAATTTGTATGCCAGAGACTCAATTGTGTAATCATCCAGAAGAACAAGTAATGAGATCTTGATTTGCTATTAAGAGATTATACTGTGATTTGTTTATGCATATGTGAATATATTCTGCAAGTTTATATTGTGATCAAAGCTTTTGAGTTTATATATTTCCTGTTTAGAAGGGGATATTACAGTGGTATCAGAGCTTTGGTCTTTGGTATCAGAGTTTTTGTGCAGATAAGAGAGCCCCTAAGTAAGGGACATCACAGTGGTATCAGAGCTTTGTATATTGTGATCAGAGTTTTGTGTCTTCCATATATCCCTGTTTGAAGGGGACATCACAGTGGTATCAGAGCTAAATTCCTGCCATCCTGTTGGGCACATCAGAGCTAATGTCTTGCCATCTTGTTGGGTAGTTTGGGTAGATTGAATCAGCGAAGGATCATGATGCCTTCATATACTCAGAAACAGTGGGACAATGATATGAAGAAGCTGGAACACAGTTTGAAGCAGTTGGATGAAACCCAAAAGAGGATGAATGCAACTCTTTCATATCCTACATCCAAAAACAAACTCACACGGTATATGACAGTGAAGGAGGAGTGGGAGTTAGTACCACCTCGAATTCAGAAGTTGTTGCCTTTTGATCACTTTGTTAAGCATAGGAGAGAGCACTACAGATCACTTCAACGAAAGAGTAGCATGTCCCATAATTATTATGATTATGAGATAGGATATAGTGAAGATGATGATGAGTTAGATGCTTGCACTCAGCGTGTACAGGTGGGCTCAGATGTTAGTGCACTGAGGGTTGATGATCTCTCAACTATGGCAGAGATTGTAGCAGAGTCCCAGGATCCGATTATTGCAGATGATACTCAGGAGATTGCAGTGGACAGTTATGAGGACTTAGGTTCACCGGTTGTTTCTTTCCATATGGAAGAATTAGACAGTGATGCTACATTTGTTGATACTCCATCTGTTGATATGAGCTGTGGCATTGATTTACAGAGTATGGATGATCATTTGTATATTGAGGTGGTTGGTGATGAGTACATTCCTGCAGTTGTTGCTGAGGAGCACGTTGATGAGGCTGATACACATGTTCAGGATTTGGGAGTACCTGATTCTGATGAGCGGGAGATACCAGTGGAGTCGAGTCTCCAGATTGATTATTCTCACACAGATGACAGTGTGGTACAGTTGGTTGTGCCACCTTTACAGAGAGATCAGTTGGGGTGTGTGGGGGAGTATGTTGATGCTTCCACATATAATTTCTACTGCACTGAACCATTCATGGAGTATTTATTGGATAGTGCAGGTGTTCGTCTGGACTCACATAAGATGACAGAAGGTGTTCTGATCCGAGGTTCTAGTGCTATTAGCCGATTGGGTGAGGGGATTTTATGAACCCTTTCTACTATGTTACCTTACAGGGATGTTGAGGTGATTTTTTTTGAGCCGAGATTAGAGCCATCCATTGAGTCCCAGTTTGGCAATAGTGTGCCAGTAGCAGAGTTTGGGGGTTCTTACCAGCATCATACGGTGAGGTATGCTCCTTATTTTCCTTTGCATTTAGAGATTAGTTTTGGTGTCAGTGACTCAGGGACCCATGATTGTCATATCCACGGTCCAGTTGGGTGTGGGTATCAGTTAGACAGAGACTTGAATTTTGACAGAGTGGATGTTTTAGTTGGCTTGAGTTCCACAGTGTGGTTTCTTCCACCGGCATCTACAGTTGGTCTTCAGATAGGTTTTTATCAGTTGCTGATTTTGATACTGTTGATGCTATTGTTGTTGATGATTTATTCACATAGGTTGATTGGTGACATGATGAATGTTACACAATTGTTTCCTTGGGATCCAGGTGGATCGAGTAGTTCATTGTTCCGAGATTGCTTGGGGACAAGCAATTTTCAGAGGGGCGGATTGTCATGTCCCCTTTTTCGTGGACATTGATAGGTTTGATGATTAGCTTATTATGTGACCTTCGTAGGCTAATATGATGGATAGAGGGTCATAATGGAGCTTGGCTTGACTTTGATTCACAGAATTTCTACATTTGGTTTTCATTCAGGGTATTTCAGATGCATTGAGCCTGAGCTCCTACTTTTTAGGGATATTTGATATGCAGTGGAGCACCTTTATTTTGGTATGGTCATGTGCAGAATCACTCCCTGATTCACCTGCTTCGATCGGTTTGAGGATCCGACGTATATTGAGGGAGATATTAATATTTGATTGATTTAATCAAATATTAATTATTTGGTCTCATTAATAATTAATTATTAATTATTAATTATTTGCTCTAATTTTAAATTAGAAACCCTAATGCTAATTTAAGAAAACCCTAATTAGGGCAAGCATATCTTTTGAGGGTATAAGGGTTTCACATGGAGGCCATTATGGATTATGCATTGATTATTGATTATTGAAAATTGAAGAAATTCTTCTGTGAAGACTGAGCCAAGGGTTCCAGGATTCCATTGCAGTGGAGAACGTTCCCTCTTCATTGTGTGTGATTTAGAGGCTGTGAAAGATCAGCTGATTTATCGCCAAATTAAGAGATAGCTTCATTCAGAAGTTATCACAGAATTCCAGGTTTGAGAGATAACTTCACACAGAAGTTTATCACAGAGCTTTCCAGGTATTTCTTGATTTAGTTCATGCTTTTTGTTTCAATAAATTATACAGAGAGAGATCTGCTATATTAGATACCATAGATTTCCAGATCAGGGATCAACAGACAGGTTGTGCTGAGTTGGCAGCCGTACTAAGTCCGTACAGGTCCGTACAGATCCGATCAGGCACCAACATCGGCAGAGAGAGGGCTTATATCGACCGACATCAGTCGACTGAGGACCGACGTCGGCAGAAAGCCGACCGACAGAGACCGACGTCGGTGAGATATCGACCGACGACGGCGTCTGTGTGTTGACACAGAAAGGCTGAGACCCTTCCAGATTTAGATTTCACTCCCAGATTTGCAAAACACAGGGTTTTAAGACCAGATTGTAATATTCTTTAATTTGTATGCCAGAGACTCAATTGTGTAATCATCCAGAAGAACAAGTAATGAGATCTTGATTTGCTATTAAGAGATTATACTGTGATTTGTTTATGCATATGTGAATATATTCTGCAAGTTTATATTGTGATCAAAGCTTTTGAGTTTATATATTTCCTGTTTAGAAGGGGATATTACAGTGGTATCAGAGCTTTGGTCTTTGGTATCAGAGTTTTTGTGCAGATAAGAGAGCCCCTAAGTAAGGGACATCACAATATAGGTATCCCTATGCCTATAAGAGTGAAATTAAAAATATGGTACTAGGGATGTTGGAGGTAGGAATCATCTAACTTATTCAAAGTGAATATCCATCCCTAATGGTCATGGTGTGAAAGAAAGATTACCCATGGAGGATGTGCCCAGACTACAAAGAACTCAAAAAGTACAACATCAAAGATAAGTTTCCTATTCCATTAATTAATGATTTTATAGATGAATTACAAGGTGCTATTTATTTTACTAAGTAATAAATTCACTATGGGTATCATTATATTTGAATCTAAAAAGAATACATACCTAAAAAAACTTTTAGAACTCATGAAGGACATTATGAGTTTATGGTCATGCCTTTTGGCCTCACAAATGCACCATATACATTTTAGAGTTTGATATATATTTTTTAAAGCCATTTTTGAGAAATTTTGTGTTGGTGTTTTTTTATGACATCCTCATTTGCATCAAAAATTGGGAAGAACATTTGAAGCATATGAAATGTTTACTCTTAGTTCTAGAAAAACATTAGCTTTATTCTAAACCTTTTGAATGTGATTTTTAAGTCTGAGAGGTGAAGGACTTGGATCACATTATTTCACATGAAGGAGTGAAATTTGATCCTAAAAATATCTAATTAATGATGGAGTGGCAGGTTCCCAAGACCCTTAAGAACCTCTAAGGATTTTTAGGGCTAGTTATTATCACAAGTTTGTCAAACATTATGTTAGAATTGTATCCCCACTCACATATTTATTGACTAAAGACTCTTTATAGTGGGATGATATAACTACCATGGTATTTAAATAGTTAAAAATGGCTATGCACACCACTCTAATTTTGGCTTCCACTTATTTTTATAAAAAAATTGTTGTGAAATGTGATGCATCAAGATATGGCAAGGGGATTTTACTCATGCAATAAGTAGACCACTTTCATTTGAGAGTCACCAACTGAAGGGAAAAATAGGCTTAATAAAATATATGCAAAATAGATTATGGTTATTTTACACGTATTCAAGTAATGGAAACCATATCTGATGGGTCATCATTTTCTAGTAAAGACTGGTCATGATAGCCTCACATATTTTTTGGAACAATGATTATCTTATGAATAACAATAAAAATGGGTGACTAAAATGTTGATCTATTATTTTTAAATAGTCTATTAGAATGGAAAAGAGAATAACATGGTAGATGTACTATCCCAAAGGGATGAATCAATTAAGGCATTGTTATGTGTGATGACCATTTGGAAGGTAGACTAGATAGAGGAACCAAAGATCATAATGGGAGAATGATAGTGCTACCCATGATTTGATTTAAAATCTTCAACAAGGTTCGGGGGGATCTAAAAAAAATTCATGGAAGGGTAACACATTATGGTATAAATACAGATTATACCTCTATAATAATTATCCCCTCAAACATAAAATCCTTCAAAAACTTTAAGCATCTCTAATAGGAGGTCACTCAATATTTTTGAAAACATATCATAGAATAAAGTAATATTTCTTTTGGGAAGGACTCAAGAGGGATGTCAATGAATATGTGGTTGAATTCATGGTGTGTCAATAGAATAAAGGTGAAGCCATTAAGACCCCAGGCCTTTTGCATCCTTTATCCATCTCTATCCAACATTAGGAGGCAATTTTCATGGATTTAATTAATGGGTTACTATATTCTTAGGTAAAAATGTTATCATGGTAGTGGTGGATTGACTTACCAATTAAGCTCATTTTTGTTCCTTACATGGCCATTTGTTCTCAGTATAGTAAATTCTACTTTTCTCAATATAGTTCAGAAAATTCTTGGTACTCTAAAGATCATCATAAGTGATTGAGATGCCTTATTTACCATTAATGTTTGTACTAAATTATCTACATGTTTGGGCACCTAGTTGTCTCATAACTCATCCTATCATCTTCAATTTGATGGATAAATATAGGTAGTCAATTAGTGTCTATAAGGTTACCTTCATTATTTTATTTTTGACAAACAAGATAAATGGTTTCATTGGCTACCACTTGTTGAATGGTGTTATAATAATTTTATTTAGAGTTAATCCAAAATGTCTCCCTTCTTATCCTTGTATGGATATCACCCCACATCCATAACTTTAACCTTACAAGTCCATCCTAAGTTTTGAGCTATTGTGGAACACATTCACCATAAATAGGAGGTACTTTCTAGTTTGTGATAAAATATATCCATGACATATAATTTAATGAAGCATCAAGATAATCAAAACCATAGTGAGTTGCATTTTGACATATGTGATTGGGTTAATTCAACATTGAGAACAAGTACACCCTTAACTTATGGAATTTCTAGGGATATATATGGTTGAATTATGGATTGCATACCTCTTATATATTATTTCACATTTCTCTATGTTCTTAGTATGGTCGGTCTATGGACTAACCATAGATAATTAGAGTATATATAAGAGGTAGTGTCTAATATCTGATTTTCATATTAAAAATTATGCTCTTATTACATTGTTTTGGAGGTTTCCCCCTCGAAGTGGCTCAATTATATTTATCTAGCATTCTAATCTTATATAAATTATTATTATAGATCTATTATCTCTACTTTTATTTCTATAATATATTATTTTATTATGAAAACATCTAAGTAATTTCACTACATAATGAAATTACATGAATAGTTATTGGAAATTCATCTCTTATGTGCCCAAAGTTGTGAGCCATTATACTCCATAAATAATGTCATCCCCACTTGTGGGAATAGAAAACATATGATAATATATATTGCAGTCTCCCATATAAAGATTAATAATATGTAATTTTCTAAAACAATTTATTGTACCACAATTTTCAATTGTGACTTGAAATTATAGAGTTGGATAAATTAAATAGTTCAAAATAGTAGGCAACTTACTATTGATGAAGTTGTATGTACCCCTTAAGTAAATAAATTTTATCACCTTCCATTTTTTAAATAAACCCACAACCTTAATAGTTTGAGGAATACTAATGATTGGAAGTGCATGATAAGAGATATTAGGTGAGAATATTCAAATTCCTCCTTTGGATCTTATATGTCATCACTTAGGGCCTCATAATGTTATTCATCTTCATTAACACCTTCAATGTAGAACTTATTTTCAACACATTTATGTCCTTTATTACACTTATTATCACAATTAAAAAAAACCCTTTTGCATGTTTATTTTTAATTTTTATAGGGGTAAATCTTATAGGATAATGAAATGATGATTTTATGGCATTACAATTGTGGCCATTAATAAAATACTTTCATTTGACCATATATTTTTCTTTTACCTTGTACACTAATGGGCTGGACTCAAATACTGAAGTTGGTTTAAACATGTAAAAATCAAGTTGGATGTTCTACTTGATCCCACCCAAGAATAGGTCAGTTATGTTATCCTTGTTAATGTCATCCATGTATAAGGATAGATTACATAATTTTTAAATATAATCCTTAAAAACCCTTGTTTATCAAAAACTTTGCTAACTAACTGAATTAATTTTCTAGTAAACATTGATTAAGTAATAAGAAGGCCCTTATTTTTATTTTTAAGACACAAAAATCTATACCAAATGAACTATTTAGTTTCTATATAAAGATATGTCATAACCACATTTTTCATGCATGGGGTCTAATTTAGATAAAATAAAATTTCTATTTAATTTATCCAAGTGAGTGGATCCTTACCATCAAACTTTCACACTTTCACCTTTGGCATCATGCAATTCAAACTAGTATTAGAGTTATGATTTCCTGATTGGGAGAACCCAAATAGAGTGGTGAAGTAATATTTTTCAAAAGCTAAGTTTCAAGAGTGGTTAACTACCCACTCATAGTTTCTAATTGATTCATCACAAAATTTAAGTCCCCTTGTACATGATTGATATCCCCTTTTACTACATCGAGATCATATTTCCTCACCATATTTTGTATATCTAAGTAAAGTGAGTTAACTACCTTAGAAACTAAAGGATTTCAAGTTATGGACTCCATGTCATCCTTTTGAGGAGTTTCTAGTGTGTCCTACCCTTTCCCATATCCATGAGTGTTACAATGAGGCATGCAAAAAACATAGGATGGGGTGTATTTAGGCATTAAAAAAGTGTAACAAAATATTATACCATTTAAATCTTCCTACCAAGATAAATACAATGATTGATAATTTTGAAAAGGGTGAAAAAAAAAATTTTTTTTCAAAAAAATACTCTGAACAATACTATAGTGTCAAAAAAATTAAATTCTTCCCAAATCATAACTTATGTTTTTTTTATCCTTCATCTCTCAAGATAACCACAAAATTAAATCTAAAAAACAACACCACATACACTTTCCCAAATTGATGATATGATACCACTTGTAATGAAATTACTTGTATGTTTTATAATAATGGAATAATATATCACATAATTAAGAATATAATAAGTATATTCACAATTTTTTTAATGAAATAAAATAATACATGATAAATATGATTGAGCCAATTTAAGGGGGCAATATCCATAAAAAATTAAAAATAGTAGATTTCACAATATGATGCTTAAATACTAACCAATAACTCTTATATATACCCTATTTAGCCATGTTTATTTCATAGGTTGACCTTACTAAGAACATATACAAATACAACAAGACAATATGAAAGGTATGTAATCCATAATATAGACACATATAGCCATATGAACTCTATAGGCTAAGGGTGTAACAATGTGATCCAATATTGTTGTTTAAAATTGGCTTGTATAATATCGATGAGATGTGGGTGAGTCGGTAAAGTGACTTGGTTACTACAAGTCCCACCCAAGTTCAATTATTAGATGGCATTAGAGGTTGTTTATGGAAATTTATGGTATTCTTGATCTGATTATGGCCATTCATTGGTATTCTCAAGCTAGTTTTGGCCATTGTTAGTAATTTTGGTACTTGTGTACTTGGGGATATGGGCCCCCGATTGTGTCCCAAACTGGTTGGAGCTTTGGTCAAAAGCATATAAGGGTAAATATCCCACCAAAATCATATCTATAAAAAAAAAATCTTGTATTTATTTATAGTATATTTATTCCTTTTCACACCACACAATCTCACATTTTTTAATCTAGTCTGTGACATCTTCAATTTATCTACATTCTGGTAACTTCATCAACAGTTCATAGACAATTTTTGGATAAATTACTACATGTTGTTGTTAATTTTTTGAGTATTACTCCCTGATGCAATACATCCCCTTGACCCACTAATTCCCTTCCTCTTTTAGTTGTATTCAACTACATGCTTCCTTTCATGGTGCTTCCCTAACTTGAAACTATAGAATTTATTGTTGGCCTACTTACCATAGCCAACAGAACTTGTTTTTTGACCCCTCATATCAACAAAACAACATTCATTCTTCCACTAACTTGTATAAATTCCTTAGTTACTAGTACACTCCTTTTATCTAGAGGACTCTCAAACATAATTTATTATAGAACTATTTTCTCACCATATTTGAGATTAAACCTTTTTACTTTTTACACTCCATGATCAATTTCTTCATCTAAATCCAAACACATGCATGTTTCAACATCTATTAACTCAAAGTCATATTTCCCTCACCATCTATACATCCCTAAAATTCATCCACATCATATTACAAGATCTATCCATCTAATTATATAATACCCCTTATACAAAACTTGTGTCATCATCAGTATTAACTTAAAAAAATTATTAGAAGTTATTTTCAATTCCCTTGTTCTTATTAGTTTGTGTGTTATTGGTTTGGTTTCTTGAATAATACATTCAGAGTTACCTTGTTGTGTTATAATCTGACTTGTGGTTCTTTTATCATGTTTTAGATATCAAAACTAAGCCAATGTTATATTTAGAGTGAAGTATTTGGTCCTTTAAATTTCATAATTTTTTAAAGATACTAGTTTAATTTTTATCATTTCATAAATTTAAAATGGTTTTAGTTAAAAAAAAAAAAAAAAACCTTTATCTCTTTGGTACCTTGTGGTAATCTTAGTTATTGTTTTATTTATTAGTTAACATGACAAGTAATAATATCTTTAAATAATAAATACTTCATGCTTTTATGGAAGGGCCACGTAGTGTGTTGATCTATGTAATTTTGGTTAAATTGATTAGCATTTAATATAGTGGTCAAAACAAAGAGTTATTACTCCTTGTTTATGCCATTTTGGGAATAAAAAAGAGTTTAAAATTATAATTAATTTAATTATTATCCCCTTCATCATATCATCTTAACCTCTTGTGCCATCCCTAATAATTTAAAGTTGCCTTTTATTTTGTCATTATAAATTTGGCAGTTTAAAAAAAATGGATAAGTATCTTGCTTTATCATTTAAGTGGAGAAGGATTCAAAAGATCTAACATATTTACAACTATAAATAAATTAGTACATTTTAAATGGACTATGGAAATAATTGTTCTCAAAAAAATAATTTTCTACTTAGAATGCAATTGAGACTCATTCTAGCAAATTTTAGAGTAAGGGGGTAGAATTTAAAGGAGGAATGGAGGGATGTATGCTTAGAAGTAATAGAAGTTTGTTAAAAAAAAAACACCCTTGAGGAAGAAACAATAACAAATAGGCCATTTATGAGAATACATCTCAGTTGAAATTAGAATAGGCATTTTGGAGAACCCCTAAAAATCTTTATCACTAGGTAAAAATATTTTTAATGCTTTTATGTTGTATATGGGTAAGTTCAATATGCATGTTTGTGAATTATATGTGGGAATTCATTCATAAGAATGAGCTTGAATTTTATTTTGGTTATAAATTTCATAGAATAAAATAGCTATCAAACCTTGATTTGGTGGTCTTTATATTTTCAAGAACTACTTAAATTTACATTATATACTCTAAGCATATATAGTCAAACTCATATTATAGTTGGTAGGAGAAGTTATAATAGAATTATTTATAGATGATAACTTACCTTAAAATTAAACAAATATTTTTTACATGCCTCATTTTTTGGCCATATACATTTGTCCTTAGAACCACATATATCATAACCCCTATGTATATTCCAATACGTTACATAATCTACAATGGTCAATACAGGCCCTACACCAACTGATATAACTATGCATGTTCACCAATTTATTATCGGTATCAACATAACTTTCATTAATGTCACATTTTTTTAATTATACTTCAATAGGAATTTTTAAAACATCATTGATAAGTTCACTAGTAAAAAAATTAGGGAATAAACTAAGTGGAACCCAACAATCTTGTTTATTATGAAACTACATAATTGTTTATGTGGTGTAAATGTATTAATATAGCCTTTTGATTCCTATAAGCTACTTGGATAATTAGTCACATAGAGAATAGATAATAGGGATAAATTTATCATTTTATCATAGTTTTAAGTCTTTACTTCATCAAACTAGAGCACACCATTGACTAGAGTTATGCAAATGATGCTTATTATTTTAAGATTAAGCAAATTATGTTCAAAGTAATTACTCTTAAGTTTATTTATTTCTAAGTTATAATTTTACCTAGAATGTTCTTAGTATTTTTGGGACTTAGGATTTTAGTAACTAATATTATGTCACATTTATCTCATTGAATCATTTTTACATTGGTTTACTTAATCTTCTATAACTAAGGTATTGTGTTGTGTAGTTATTCCAAAAGGGTTGATCCATACAAGTTATATGAGTATGCCTTTAAAGTGATTTTATTCATTTTTGTCTCAGTTGTAAATTTTATTACATCTTTCCCTTCATCTATAAAAAATGATTTATGAGTATATAGTGAACTTATCATGCATGTAATGGTGTCAAAAAAAATATTACCAAGTGTTCGATATTTTAAAGTTATTGGGATATATTTATGAACAATTTTTACAAGGCCTAAAATAAAATAAAAATTTCCTTTTTTCATACTTATAATATTCATGTTATTTTAACATGGTATTAGAATGGTTTCTATATAGTTTTATTTTAACTCTTTTTTATGTTTGTCATTAGCTAAGTTTGAGAGTATGGGCTTGGTGTGTATGAATTTTCCCAATTGGTTAGAAGAGAGTGAGTTTTGAATGGAGGGAATATTAGTTGATGTAGTATTTCATGAATCCCAATGCTAGATATGTCCATCACACAACTAAGGACAATGAGTTTACTTATTCTATGTTACACACTTCACTTTGTAACCTATGTTTTGAATGCCTCATAACCTTACCTTTTCAGAGTGAAAATTTATTGGTTGATTATTTTAAATTATATGCATTTAATAACATAATATATATTTAATTATAGTGATTTTATCTAATGTTTGTTAAAATATTTTAGTCTAAATTGACTAGAATAAAGCTGGGTCTCCCATATGGATCTTGAGTTGAAGACTATGGAGATAAAGGTGTAAAAATTTAAACTATAATTTAGGATACAAGACCTTAAAAGCCATGCAAAACCTTTTATCAGAGCACATAAAATTGATTATCCTTTTTTTCTAGTGTATTTGGTAATACATTGAGAAAAATAATCTTGATTTGGGGTTGTCTGTGGGCCATGTTGTTGGTCTCAATTTGTGACCTATAACATATACAATTCTTGATTAACTATTTTGATGAAGATAAAGGGATATAACAACACATGGGATGCATTTAACCTCATTTTTAGATTCAGTTGTTTGAATCCAAGGGCCAAGAAATTTATAATCCTTTAGCTGGGTGAGGAATGATAATTAACCACCAAAATTCCAATATATTTTATATTATTTGAAGAGTATTGCATCATGCTATAATATAATGGGAAGGGTGTTCATAAAATAAAAGATAAAATAGAGGGGAAGGGTAATGAAGGAAAGGAAGTGGTTCATTGACTAAAATAAGAAAGTTAATGCCAAAAATCAAAAGCATGTCTGATCACAATTAGACCATTGTGTACTAGGTTTAGCTGTAAAAAAAACTAAGGAAAATCAATGGGAAAGATTATGAGGAATTAACTAAACATATAATATTAGAATTATATTAAATAAAATCATATGAAAGGCATGTATCTATCACACATATTGCTTGATATAACTTCAATTTAAATAGAATGTAAATCCAGAACCAATCAAGCTAGCTATTACATAATCTGACTACATATTCATTAGTAAACAAGCATTTCAATTTCATTGTTACATTAATCAATTTTATTCCATTAAGAAATGAAGAGTGTTACTAAGGAATAAAATGAATTTTAGACCAAACTGGTATCTATTTCATTGATATTACAAAATCATTTGAGTATTCTCACTAGGTAGACAATCATAGGCTAAAAAAAATAAAAAAGAGAGAGGGTTAAGCCTATCACAATTTATATAGATTTTTGGTGTATAATATATCCCCCTTAAAAAAGAGTGAAAACTAACTTATATATAAAAGAGAAATGGGAATTATCTTTAAGTAGCACAAGGTTCTCATCTCATGGCATGATTTCCACTCCAGATTGTTATAAGTACATTCTTTTAGAATATTCCTTCCATCTTTAAAATAAATTAAAATTAAATTTTGTATTTTCTTCCATGATTGTGACATCTGTCTAATCGAAAGGATATTATCACTTCTTTCTATTGGACCAAATATCTAAAAATGATCCATCCATTCTCCTTTCCATGTGGCAACATGTCACTTTACTCAGGCCTTGCCTATGCTTTGACTATAACTTGATCATGAAGCAATAAGATGTTGCCATGTGTATGACTCTCTCTCCTCTAGTTTCTTAGCACTAATCATTTAAGGCCTCTACTAACATCATATTTATTTTAGTAGAATGGTGACACATGGACCACTCTCACTAATCTACTTGTCTAACATTAAATTTACAAGGCCCTTTACTACATCACTTCTAGGTTAGTGGGATGGTGACATGTGGATGGCTCTCATTGCTCCTCTTGATTAATACTAACCATACAAGGCCCTATGCTAAAATCACCTCTAATTTATTAATAAATTTCCATGTGGATATCTCTCACTACTCTAATTTCCTAACACTGACAGTACAAGGCCCTTTACTAACATCACCTTTGGGTTAGTAAGATGGTGACATAAGGATGGTAAGATTGTCAAAAATTGACTGAGTTTTGAAATGGTTGTTTTAGGAGTTAGGATTGCCAATATTTTTAAAATATGGCCATGTCATTATAAGAGAGAAAGGTTCATCTATGGTTAATGATACCAAAGCATAGCCAATAAATTTTAATTAAAAAAATACAATTGACAATCTAATTGA
The DNA here is from genome assembly GCA_037957365.1 of Torreya grandis. NCBI lineage: Eukaryota > Viridiplantae > Streptophyta > Pinopsida > Cupressales > Taxaceae > Torreya > Torreya grandis. The sequence continues at coordinate 939,015 of JARHVA010002918.1, read as the reverse complement.
AAACAAATAGTTAAGTACTTTGATGAATAAAATTTAAGATTTGAAAACCATCTGTCTAAAGCATAAAACACCTTGGAAGAAAATTAGTCCAAGGTTAGGCCAATCAAATGATAAAATTGACAAAGGAATCAAAAGCATGAATTTTCTATTTTAAAATCCCATAATTGATGTGATAAAACACTCAAAGGGCCATGTCAGGCCTATAACTAATAAACCAATCAGAAGGTTCAAAGACAAAATATCAAACCCTATACTCATGAAATTTGTAAGAGATTTCATTACAATAAAAATAGGATGATACACCCATTGCATAAGTCTTAATTGGAGTTTATCCAAAATAGGATTTTAAAGGCACTTTTAAAATACATGATACATAATGGTTAAAATCTACAGACCCCAACATGTTCAAATATTCACATTAAAGACCAAGGAATTGATCAAGAGAAAAAAATAAGTAGTCATGTTGAACCAAGAGGGTCCCCATTTAAATATGAGAAAGGGGCATGTTGGGCTCAATAAATGGTGACCTATGCTAGAAAGTGTTATCTCAACATTCATAACCTAGACTATAAATATTCACATTTTGACAACAATCACAAACAAAAATTAATTCATTAGACAAAATTAGAAGAATGAAAGTAACTAAATTCTACTTCAACATGTTATATACTAAGTTATAATTTAGCCATTAGGTCACCAATGTGTGTAAAAGTGATTTATTATTTTATATATCTTTTAATTCACATAAAGAAATTCAAACTTACTTAGAATAATTAGAATGTATGAGAAGGATAATTTAGATGATTGGCTTAGTAGGGGAAATGAAATGGCCATTACTCTGCTACTATCTAGACATCTATAGACTTGATAAAGATACCTCTAGTCCCACTCATGGCCTTGCTCCACTTCCAACTAGGCCAAAAATACTATGATGGAGATTGTTTGAATCACCTTTTCAAGGAAATAATTTGGGTTTTGCATTATGTTCAATTTTTTTTCTTTCTTTTAAAAATATTTCATTATTTAATCCATTGAGGGTTTGGGACCATTCCATGTGTGTAAGGATGGACTAATAAAAATCATAACTATTAAGGCAAACTTAAATTAGTTCATTTCTTAAATTTTAATTTAGATATGAAATTAAGTGTAGTTTGATGGCTTTAAGCAGAAAATGAAACATTTCTAAAATTCACATATTCTATTTTGAATTACTATCCTTCAATAATCTTAAAATGCAAAAAATAATTTCTTCCAATTTATTGATATACTCAAGAATGATTACTTGTTATCTAACTTATAAAATACATGAAATCCTCATGCACCTACTTACCACTTGAAGTGACCAACCCAAAATAATCCAAGAACACCTCAATTTCAACATAGTTAATTTTCTTCCTACTTCCCATTTAGAGTTGGCACTATGTCCTAGATAAAATTACAATCAATGGTATTCAAGGGATGATATGAAATATCCATGTCATGAGAGTATATTTTAACATAACTAACTTCCATGATATGGTAAGTAATTATTCCCAATTAGTTCCTATTTTAGAAGACACACTAAAAGACACACATGATACGAACAAAGCAAGCTAACTCAAACAAGTTGGGGGGAATATATAGGAAAAAAACAAAACCAAATAGATAAATAAACAATAGAAATCAAACCTAATCTAAGAAAACATGAAACTATATATCATATATACATGTAGAAAACCTCCTGACTCATTCTAAAATGGTGTTGGATGGAACAACTAAGAAGTAATGCTTTGGAAACTATTTATTGACTAGTAATTATAGGTAATTTATTTATAGATATTTTAATATGAAATAATTATGTCTTAGTAATTATTAAACCTAATAAGGATCGATCCAAAGAGGACTTAGCTTATAATTTTGACCTTTCTTCTCATGGGCTTTGTCTTATATTAAGACCAAGTCTAAAATGTGAAAGAATTTGACTTGTGATGTTCTATCAAACCATCACTTCATTATTTCCTAGTGCTTTTTGAAATTAGTCAAGGCTTCATATCTCATATCATCCATATGAACTAGATCCAATAGCCTAAACTGACCTAACCCATTTTATTCCATGTAATCATTGATGAATTTATATGTGGGTCTTTTGAGTGTCATTAGAAATATTGGTTCTATGACATAGATCGTCATGAAAGGAAAGCTATTAAGAATCTTCTTGTGCCTTGTTCAATTGAACCATAAATTAAACTTGAGAAGAAGATGTAAACTTCATGGGTTATCTTCTACTAATTTCCTAATGACATTCAACAATTTCTTATTTGTTAACTTGGCCAAACTACTTCCCTAGGGTAAAAGTTTAAAGATAACTTCAATACAATTCCATTTTTATATGCCCATTCATTCAACTCAATTGATTGGAAGGTAGGACCATTGTCACATAAAGTGTTAAAGGTTTGTTGAGTCTAGTTGTAAAATTCTTAAATAAATCTAATTACCTCCTTAATAATGCTATTCTTGGTGGATTTTTCTTCAACCCACCTTGTGCAATAGTTAGTTGCTATAATTATTATTTTATGACTCACTAAAGAGTTTGGAATTATGACTTTAATGATGTCCAGGCCCTATTGATCAAATGGGCACTCCTAAATTACTATTTATAGAAGAATGAAAATGTTAGTTTACCTATTCACAAATGTTTGACATAGGTGACATGATATCACATGAGCATGAGCATCCTTGAATAATTTTGGCCAAAAATAATCAACCCTCAAGATGTTATGGGTTATCACCCTACCAGAAGGATGGCTACTACATAATTTATAAAGGAAGGAAGTCATGACTCTAGTGCTTCTTATTTCATCAAGCATCTATAGTAAATCCCTTAATGATTTCTTTGGTACAAGACACCTTTATTAAGCATGAAGTGATCAGCCCTTAATATCAATGCTCTTTTCTATATCTTATCTAAGCCAACATGTGGCACTCCATATACTAGGTAATGAATAATAGAGTCATACCATGGGATGTGAATTAGTTTAGGTTTATTCACTTGGAAAAAACAATATTGGGATAAATTTTAGAGATCAACTTCCACAAACCTTGACCTCAAACCAACTTCATAGGATTAACTTCAAGGTCATATTATTGAAGTTTTAAGACCTAATATCCTCTTCTATCCCTAATCTCATTCTATCCCATCATCATTTTGATAGTAGGATCTAGAACCATAGCATAAACTTTGTTCCTTAGGATGTAATGCCTAATATTTTTGGTTTCCTTTACAAATGCATAAGTTTTCTTGTCTAAAGTGGGGTATCTCAGTTTGGCTTCCTTTAAGTTGGTGTTCATGAAATCTATAGGATGCTTCCCATATTTTAGCTTTTAAGTGTAGAGTAAAATAATGGTATGATTGGATGTGAATGAATACAAATAAAAATCCTTGGTGTAATCTGGGCTGACCAAAATAGGGTAATGCATGATAGTGTCCTTAATTTCTTAGAATGCCTTCTTTGAGGTGGGTGTCCACTCAACTTTGGCTCCCTGATTTAACATAGAATTCAATAGTTTAGTTATCTTATTAAAACTTGAAATGAACTTCCATACAAAATTTATTTTAACAATAAAAGTTTAAACTCATTATTATTTGGTAATTAAATTTTAGAAACAGAATCAAATATATCAAGGTCAATTGATATACATTATTTTATAATCACGTGACCTAAGACCTTACCTTCAGTCACACAAAAAATGATTTTTTTCAGGTTGAGTGAGATATCAAATTTATGCAAATATTTAAATATTTTTTGTAAGTGTCTTAAATTGTCTAAACTACATTTGGAAAATACTGTTAAGTTATCCACATACACAACAATGCACTTACCAATCATTATTTCAAATTTGATGTCCATGGTCCTCTAGAAAGTGGAACCAACATTGATCAGAATAAAGGCATTTTATTGTAAGTGAACATGCCCCATTTCATGGTGAATGATGTCTTTGATCAGTCTTCCTTATCAATTAAAAATTGATTATAACCTAATAATATATCTAGGAAAGACATCATCTCAGATCTACTAACCTTTTTAATGACCTCAACCAGATATGGAAAAAGATAATTATCCTTATTCAAAGATTTATTTAAATCTATAAAATCCATGCAAAGGAAAATTTCTCCATTTTTATTTTTGATAGGTATTAAGTTAGCTACCCAAGTTGAATGTTGCACATGAAATATTATACCAACCAAAAATAACTTCTAAACTTCCTTTAGTATGAGAAACTCAAGAATATGGTTGATTATTCTCTGACATTGTTTGAATGGCTTATTATCAAGTTTTAAGGGAATATTATGCATCATGACATTGGGATTAAATATATTTAGGTCACCATAGGCCCAATAAATGATGTCTTGGTAATGGATTAACAAAATCTAAAAATATTGTATTTATTCATTGCTACATTCTATACCTATAGTGATGTTTTGATGTTGATTGGGTGTCCCCATGTTAATAACTCAAGACTTATGATCAAGGAAAATAAATATCTTAGGCCTAGATATATGCCTCTCTAAATTGAAAAATATTTATAATGATACCATTAGATTTAGAATTTCATTATTCTTATAGTTCAATAATCCATTAACATCATAACGTTATTCATTCAGATCATTCCTCTCAATCTCATCAACCACCTATGTGTTAAAAGCATTAGAGTTGGAAAGGAAATCTAGGATGTGTTTGTCATCATCAAAAAAATGAAAATTATTAACATTATTAGGTATATATGGACATGAAAAAAACTCAATGAAAAATGTTTCTAGATTCATATTATCTAAAGGCATAATATTAGTAACATAAATAATTAGTGAGTCTGTCATGGCATTGTCAACTCTAGGAATGGTAAAAATGTTAAACACATCAAAGGATTTGATTAATCCCAAATCATGGTGCTTATATTTATTAAAATAATAAATATTACATTAAAATTTATTCCTTACTTGATTAATTACTAGTTCATAATCATTGTATACCTTTAATTAATGGACATCATACCTAGATTCAATTTGAAATCCTAAAATTAACACATTATATTCTTCTATGTATTTAGTATAGTGGAATTAAAATCTATATGAAAAAAATATTCATTACCATAAGGAGAAATAAGTATAATACCTACTCTCAATATTTTATTTGATTAAGCTCCATCAAAATATATAGACCACATAGCTAAATTCTAATTTGGGTTGAGCTATTTATTCCTTGTTGGTTTAGTGGTCAGAGTATAAATACCTAAATATGTGGAGGTGAAATTGACTTATTCATTTATTGTATTGTACTCTATAATCATTAGTTACATGCATGAGTCTCTATTAATTATTATCTAATTCACCATCCATCTCCATGGAATCCACATATGGGAGAATTCTAATACCATATAACCATTAAGAGACTTGGACCAATCTCTACTCAGAAGCATGTCGTATGCTTATATAATTTCAACCATTTGTATGTACATAAATTTATGAATTATTGGCTCAACCTATAATTGAGTATGGACATTTAATTATTCCCCCACAACCTTAAATTTAAACCTATCTAAATAGACCACTACCTCATTTGGTTTTATAAGGACCAGTCTTGATTTCTTACAAATCCTTATAGGCATGACACTTGCTGAGGCACCTAAATTAACCAGGTAGTTATGAAAATCCTTGATAAACATTTAGATGGTGATTAATAAGGGTGGAAATGCATTCCTAGTTTTATGTATCACAACATTTGTATTGGGTCCAACCTTATGTTTGGGATGAGTGTTCTTATCTATAAGAGATTTAAGGTGTAAATCACTTTGTTCAATAATTTGTGCCAATTTGTGGAGTGTTATATTGGAATTTATGTTTTTCATATCTTCCACTATGTTTTAGCTTATCCTACTAATGGTGGGTTAGTTACCACCTAACTTTGGTGGAGGTGGGTCATTTATAGATTTTGTGTTAGGGGGAATAACAATGTTGTTGGGTGGTGTTGAGGATCTCAAGGGTTGGCATGCCCTAATCCTAAGGGTGTAATTCCCTCTCTAGTATTTTTACATGTCATAAATATCATTAAAATCATCCTCAAGCTCATTGTCCCTTTTGTTAGGAAAGTATAGGGTCTTTAAAACCATGGTTTTGTCAGGTGATTTAGATGAACTAAGAAAGTCATGGTGGCCAACGATATCATAGTTATTTGAAACCACTTCATATTCATCAATTTCCTTATGTAAGACTTCAAATTCATTACAAAACTCAATACAGTCAAGCTCCTTATGCTAGGATGTGTTATTCACATGACACTAGTTGGCTAGGGTGATCTCCATGATGTTGATTTTAGGCATCTTAAAAGATGGAGATTTAACTTGCTTGCCTTGTCTATTATTAGGCCTATAATTTCATTGGTAAGTGAAATTTAGGGAGGAATTTCCACCACTTGAGCTACCTACTTTTTTATAAGCTAAGGAAATCATTTCCCAAATTTTGGACCATACTCTGGATTGAATCTAGTTCAGGCTTGGTAGATTCTTAATTAGAAGTCTACATGATATTAGTTATAATTGGGAATTAGCTTGGTTATAAGACCATGGCATAACTTCATTTCCTATATAATTTAGAAATATTATTTTATCATTTTGAATAGTGTGGAGAAGTGGAAGTTGATTCATGATTGGGAGAGGTTGTAGCATTGTGATGTTTTTATTCACATGTGGAATCGGACTCAATGTTGGCATGCTTGGAGGGAAATTAGGAATAGGGGCCATCATTTGTCCTTATGGATTAAGCTACCTATCCAATGTTATCATGTTTTCATAGGTGAGGGGTGGTTCAATGATATAGATATCTCTTCTCAATGACATGGCTATCCATGGGTCCAAGTCATTTTTAAACAATACCAATGCTAATTGTCATCATATCTATACATGGTCATCATATTATTATACATATTTTGAAAGTGAACATTAAAATTGCATATAGTTTCATTGGGATCTCTTCTCATGAAATAAAATTAGTGATATAGGAAACTAGGGTCTACCACTTAACCAAATTATACAAGAACTTGTTACTTAATTGGTTCCATCTTCTAATCAAATTTTTAGGTAAGTTAAGGAACTAGTCATAGGTTGCATCAAGCAAAGTGAAAGAGAATAGCCTATAGGCTACATCTTCATGCTCAGTGTTGAGAAACCTATGGGTAGTTTGTTAAGATGTGACATGTTATTTATTATTCCATACCATACCTAGGTTAAACCTCAAAAGTTACATCTTAGGGTTCTTAGGTAGATCTTATATGTCACTTGAAACATTTATTGTAGACCCTGCTAACTAAGCCATGGGTGTAGTAATGGGTTAAGGTCTATTCTAGGTAGATTGAAAGGATAAAATGGTAGGGGTGGCTAAGGATCTCCCTCTCTTATTTCATGCTCTCATAAATATTTTCAATGGGATAAAATTGATTTACCTCTAATTTATTAGGATCTAGTGATTCACTCCAAAGGCTCCAAATTGATTAAGATATCAAATATGGGCTAGAAATTAATCAAGTCAACCTTTAACCAGTAAAACATGATACACAGTGAATCTAAAAAACTAATGAAAAATAATAATATCAATAAAACATTTAGTATCTACAATTTCAAACTAGGCAGGGAGCACCCACCTTCTAGTGCTAGTTTCTATTGGTTGTGCTAAATAAACAATAGAAATTGGGAGAAGTAGAAGGAGAGGGTGTTAAGTAAAATTCCAATGAGTAGTTAAAAGGATTCCCTCCTTATACCACCATTTTTTATTAGTTATGTTAAGAAAATAATATAAATTTAGAGAAGCATACTGAGAGGGTGTTAGGTCAAAATCCAATGAGTAGTTAAGAGGATGCCCTCTTTCTAGTACTATTTTCTTTTGGTTATGCTAAACAAGAAATAGAAATTGGGAAAAGCAGAAGGAGAGGGTGTTAAGTCAAATTCTAGTGAGCATTTAAAATGATTCCCTCCTTATAGTACCATTTTTTATTGGTCTCAATTTGTGACCCACAAAAAAGATAATTATTGGATTAACTATTTTGATGAATAAAAAAGGAGATAACAAGACATGGGATGAATGTACCCTCATTTTTAGGATTCAACTTGTTGAAACCAAAAGTCAATAACTTTCTAATAATTTAGCTGGGTGAGAAATGAAAATTAACCACCAAAATTCCAATATATTATGTATTATTCAAAGACTATTCATGGTGTATACAAAAATGATCTTACTCCCCTTTCTCATTTGCATCATACTATAATACAATTAATAGGGTATTAATCACAAAAAAACATAAAAATAGAGGGGAAGGTTAAGGTAGGAAAGGAATTGGTTCCTTGACTAAAACAAGAAAGTTAATGCCAAAAATCAAAAGCATGCTTATCATAATTATACCATTGTGTACCAGGTCTAGCTATATCACAAATCAAGGCAACTCAATGGGAAAGATTCTAAGGAATTTACTAGGCATATTATCTTGAACTTATATTAAATGAAAGCATATGAAAGGCCTATAGTTATTTTAAATAATGGCTTGAAAGAACTTCAAGTTAAATATAATGGAAATTTAGAACCAATCATACTATTTATTTTACAATCTAACTACATATCCGTTAGTAAATAAACATTACAATTTCATCATAACATTAATCAATTCTATTTTGTGAAGAAATGAAAAGTGTTACTAAGGAATAACATTAATTTTAGACTAAAATAGTATCTATTTTGATGTTATTACAAAATAATTTGAGTATGCCCTTTAAATAGACAATCACAAGCCAAAACGAAATAAGAAAAAGAGAGGGTTAATCCTATCACAATTTCTACAGAGTTTTGGTGTCTAATATTTACCCATTAAAAAATAGTTTAAAATGCCTTATATAGAAAGGATAAATGGGAATTTTCTTCATGTAGTATAAGGTTCCCATATTGTGGTGTGATTTATACTCAAGGATGTTGCAACTGTAATCTATTAGAATATTCCTTCAATCTTCAAAGGAAATTAAAATTGAATTCTATGTTTTATTCCATGGTTATGACACATGTCTAACTGAAAGGATGTTCTTGCTTATTTTTCTTGGGAAAAATATTTTAGAATGATCCATCCATTTGACCTTATTGAGAGAATATTTGGGTCAAGGAGGGACTACATTGAGCCACACATCTTCCTTTACTCAGTCAAACTCCTCAAAATCCACCTCAACTGATAATTATATTGTTCTTCTCAACTTAGGCCAATTCGATGTCTAAATGGGCTATCAAATTTATCCCCATGTCCTATAGGCATCATCGATCTCCATGCATCCTTTTTTCACTCATTCAAGATGATTTGATTGGATTATGTGTCCCTAGGGTTGATCCCCTTTCCATGTGGTAGCCCGTCATTTTGCTTGGGCCTTGCCTATGCTTTGATTGTCCCTTGATTATGAAGTAGTAGGATGTTGCCATGTGGATGACTCTCACTAATATGCTTTCCTAGAATTGACTATATAAGGCCCTATACTAATGTCACCTCTAAGTTAGTAGGATGGTGACACATGGATGGATCTTGATGCACATGTTCTTTTTTATAGTCTACTTTTTTAATTATTTATGTTATTTATTTGGTTGTGTTTCCAAGAACTAAAAGTATGAACCCATTTATCCACATTGATTGATGCATTTTTTAAAAGTGTTTGTTCAAATATTCATGTGAAATAATTGAATTTGGTGTTATGTGTGGATTGAATACATTATTTTGGCTTTAATTTTATTTTTACATAAGATAACTAAGTTTTCATCTTGAGAAGCTTGTAATTCATATTGTTATCCTAAATTGATTTATGAATCGTATTTTTTAATGGAGACAAGTTTTATACATAAATATTGATGGACCTACATCATTCACATAATATAGGAATTTATTCTTTAAATAAAATACATTTGGGCTGTTTTAAGGTTATACAAAGTAGAGGCATGAGTTCCACCTTTAAAAGTTTCATGTTTTATATTACTAAGTTATATAAAGATATTATTAACCATTGCTACCCAAAGATGGAAATTATAGTTATGCTTATCATGACAAAATGTTAATCTTCATAAACATTGGACATTTTTTTGTATTAATAATAAGTTTTATAACCTTATGAACACAATGATTGTTGCAAGAGCTAACACAACATAAACATTTGGTTATGTAAACCTTTTGTATGTAGTTATAATCTGTGTATGGCATTATGTAAAGACATTTTAGAACCCTTGAAAATGCATCCATTAATTTTATTGTTTGTATAATTTATAAGTAACCATGTGATCAGTTTGATGGTGTTAAATCAAACATAAGACCAATTTTGGTGAATTATATTATGAAAAGTTGATTTGTTTAATGACTTGTTTAACTAAGTTAAATAATTATCTTATAACTAGATACATTAAACATCATTTTAATTGGATTATAATTTTAATCTATGCTACCTTTTATCCTCCATGAAGACAGAGTTATCTCTTAGCATTCATGTGGATTACTTTATTATTTTTAGAGTAGTAATTAATTTTGTGTGGTGGTAGTAAGTAATTATGTTTTAGATAAATATGGAGAATCATTATTTATTATGTGAACATGAGGTTTATATAACCCAATTTTTATATGGTCATAAAACCCAATAATATGTTTTTTAGTCATGAGATGATAGAGCTAGAGGTATGTAGAACTAATGTAGAGTTTTGAAGAAAGAAAATAAGTATAGTATTAATATTCACTTCTATAGCATTGGTAAGACTTTTAGACTCATAGTAGTCTTGTCTATAGTGTTGAATTGATAACGAAATCCTATCATGATGATGCCTCAAGATAAAAACTCTACACTAGTTCTTCATGAGAACTACATTAGACCTTGATTCTGAGGAGTGGATATCTAGGCTACCATGTTGAGGTGGGGCATCGATTCTAGGTTCTTATGCTACATTAAGGTTGTGATTTTTTAAACCCTAGATTTAGGTTAAAAATCATTTTATGATAACCTTAAATTTGATATTATCGTAAGAAACCTTAGTGTAAACTTAATGTAAAAGATTATTGACCTGTTTAACTAATTAATTAGAATTTAGATGACTATTAACTATGTGTTCAAAAATTATCAATTCATAATATTTTTAAAATTTTATATTAGTCTATAGCATGCCAATGGTCTATATGATCTATTCATTTAGTTATAGGTCAATGGATAAATGGAGTTAACATGGTCGCATAGTGACCATATGATCATTTATTCATTTTCATTCATGTCGTTTAGACATGTGAGTTTTATTTTTTGAATATTTATGTGTATAAAACTATGAATATGGATATACAAGGCACATTTTATGTTTCGTAGTTTGAGTGTTGTTCATCTAAAAGAAGATAAAAAAATATTGGTGTATTTTGCATATAATTTAGTCATGAAAATTTATTGGGTACAACATTTTGGTATCAAAGACCAAGTTTAAATTTGAGAGCTCTAAAATGATATGTTTTTTTTTCACAATTTTCACAACTCTTTTATGTTTCATGTATGCTAATAGGATGTCATAAAATGAGGGCACATGTAGTTTTGCCAACAGTTTTCACCAAGATACTTTATCCAAGTAGTTGGTTGGAATTAACATATAAATCATTCACAACCTTCAATAGGTGATGGGTATTCTAGTGGAAAGGATACCTCTAGTTCAGATATTACCATGGAGGAATTATTTACTTTAGCATCAACATCAACAAAGGCTACACAACTTTCATCACTACAAGTGTCATGGTAAACATCCTACATAAATGCTTGAGGGACACCCTTATCACCCTCCCGATATTACACCTACCTATCTTAGAAGGTGTGTGGTTATGAGACAACATGTAAATACTTTACCTATGGAGGTTTTAGGTGTATTACCATATAGATCATTGGGAACATATCCATAGATAGGACCTCCTTCAAGTTCCTATTTCCATTTTGGAGCTATTGGCCACTACATTCATGAATGATCATAGAGTGAACCTTTGATTATTGATCTAATTGGGAATGAATAGGGTGGATAGATTGATATTAACATACATTCTAGAGATCATCAAGGAAATAATTATAAAGCATCTAGGTGAGGATCAATGAGGCCTTGATATGGGTCGGTTATGGGGCTAAATTTTGTAATACCTTCCTTATTATAATAATATTACTCTATGTTCATGATAGGTATACGTTTTAATTTTGAGAAGTATTGTGTGCCATTTTAATAATTTAGTTTCTTAAGGGTTCTAACTATCTATTTTTGCCTTCACCAACACACCACATTTTTAAACTAAAAAATGGGAACCCTCTTTTATTATATGATCTTTTTTTATGGGGTTGTGATGGTCTGTCTGTCTGATTGAGATCTTCTTGATTAGTAGGTTTCTAGATGCTATGTTTAAATTAAAAGTTTGTGCTCATTTCTAATGCCTTTGCAATTTTCTAAATTCAGTCTAAGCTTTCATCTATGAGCATTCATGTCTAGCTTATAGGTTTATTTTAAGCCTATGAAATCTTATTCCTTGATAAAATACTTTAGTATTCACCCATTTGAATATTCAGTCTTAAAACTTAATTTTATACGAATGACTAGTTTTAATTCCTATATTAAATGACTACTTCTTGCATAATTTTTTTTTGGAAAAACCTTTTTTTCAAAAATATTTACTTAGACAATGTTGGGATTTAATAGTGTTCACATGTATTTTATTGTGAATAATTATATTAGCTACGATAATATATTATTGTATTGTTAAGTAAGGTTGTTTATAGAGATATAATAACCTACTTAAATAAATTTTAATGTGTTACGAGTTATTCTAAAAACTTGATTATATTAGTTGAGTGATTTTGACTATCTTATTATATGGAGATAAAAAAACTACAAATATGTAACCTATGAATATTTAAAATAATTTAGATTTATTATTGAAACTCATTGTGTCTAGATCCTTTACTATTTTCATTTGGTATTAGAGTGGGGAAAGTAGAGCATTCCTCTCAAATGGAAAATTTTAGTTTTTAATTTTTGTCAGGGGAAACTTTGTTTATCAATTTGACCCAATTGATGACAAATTGAAAAAGCATGCATATGGAATTAGTTTTTTAGAATAGCTTGAAACTAGTTTTTTGTAATAGATTTTTATCTCACCATACAACTATGGGTTAGATTTTTAAATTTTTTAGTTCTGCTATCACCATTTTGCTATTATTATGTATTATATTTAAATGTTCCCTTATTATGTTTTGATCATTGTCCCAATCTATGTAACTAATTAGTATACCTGATGTCATGAAGTATATAACATACATGTGGTGAATTGACATAATATTCATCATATTTTTGGATCTTGGTAGCTATATATTATACCTTATATTTAGTGGACATAGTTATTGAAAACTTCCATTACATGTGCATCTATTCACATAAGTAGTGTAGTATCGACTTAATGTTTATGGATCATAATTTCTATGATCAAACTGTATACACCCACAATTCTACCTATGATTTTAGTCCTCATGCACCAGTCTAATGAGTTGAGTTTAAAATCCTTGATATGATTTTAGTAAAAAACATCATAAGTCCTATTTTCATTTTTTTATTTGATTAGTTATAGTTTGGTAAACTTTTTGTGTTGGTCATAGCGGGTTTATGAAGTTTTATTGTATTTAAAACATGTCATAAATATTATAGGTGTATGTGATAAAAGATAAGGTCAAATAGTTTTCTTTCATAGTTTATGTGAGTGTATAACGTTTAGTAATATTTGTAATAAATGATTAATGACTATAGTTAAAGTTAGGTATTTTTTTTGTATGCCAAAAAAAAAGGTAAAGTCAATAGTTTCAATTTTTTAAGTGTCATTGTCATCAGTAGTCAAAAGTCACAATATATTTTTGTAAATGAATACATTTTTGGTGTAAACTAACATCTTAAATAAAAAATTTCACATTATTGGGATTTAAGTTATAAAATAAGTACAATGTGTAAATATTTAAGCTTCAGTTTGCATTTTGTTAAGTAGCATAAATTGAAGGTTAGAGGAAAATAGAGAAAGGAGGTCACAAAACAACCTCAACTTAGTCACTAACTTAGGCAGTCACACATTATATTAGTGACACTTATGTCTACACCAAATCGACTAAAGTTAAGGGCAATTTTTAGTGGTAGTGAAGATTGTCTATGTTATTTTTGTTTGGGTGGAAACAAACATGGACAAAGGATAGAAAAGAAGACAATGAGGATTTATTCCTCATAATGTTTTATTATTTTATTTTACATATGGTGTGAAAAAAAATTACTTTAATCAGTATGATTCCCTCTCTATAATGAGAATGTGGAGATAGAAGCCATAAGAACTAGATCAAGAAGTGTTATTAAAAGTTTAAAATTATATTTCATTTTCTATCCATATGTTCAATATGGATATATGTGTAATTCATTTTATATTATAATTTGTAATTGTAGTGATAATTTTCTATAGTAATATGATAATCCAAAGAAATAAACAATTTTTTTAATATAATTAGGGGGTTTTTAATTAAAAACAACACAGTCTATCTTCAAAATTGCTTTTATAATAATATAGAGCCAATCTCTAGATGCCAATATACATGTTTTTTTATCATTATTCCACCTACATCTTATTCAAGTGACAACTATCATCCCACACACATTATTTGCTTGTGACTTATATTAGATTATATGATCCATGTTATCACTACTTGTAAAGGTAAAATTGTTCAACCTAACCTGTCACCTATTAATATACACAAGTAGTCTCCTAAGCCAAAGCTTATGATCAAATCTAAGGGATACAGCCTTGTTGACAATTTGATCTACACACATGCTAATATTTCCATCCTTGAAATTTTAAAGCAATATATTATCTATAAGGATATCCTATATGAGGCATTATTTTAAACCTAAGTTCTGAGTGAGGCATTGCTTAATTTTTGAATATCATGCAAGATCTCAAAACAATGCAAAATTAATCACCTTTGATTTAATAGAGTTATCATCTAAATATGTTATTGACTAAGAGTTTTATGTGTTCATACAAGTAAAAGTACACAATAAGGGTATCAAAAGGGTGCTTGTTAATAATGCATCAGGATTAAACACTTGTAGTCTAAATTTCTTAACCACCATGGGTATTAGCACCAACCTTATATAAAAATTAGTGATACATATCAAGGGATTCAATAATTCATATAGCCACTTAATTGGCCAAATAACTTTAGATGTAATATCAAGGCCAAAAAATATTCCAATCACTTTCTAGGTAATATCACAATCTTTGCATTATATTTTAATTTTGGGTAGACCTTGGATACACACAAAAAAGGTCATCCCATCTACTTTACATTGATGTGTAAAATTCATACATGATGGGACTTTATTGACAGTGTATATTAATGATGAACCCTTCAAATTCTACAAAATGATACATTCTAATAAAAAGGACATTACTATAATAATACCACATACACAATGTATTCCTCTTGAGAATATCCAAACTTATGAGGTGTGTGAGTCAAGTACAATGGCTCCATTATCTCCAAAAATGGATAATTCACAAAACATTAAAGTTCACATATATATACCTCAATGATAAGAACTAATACCAAATGAGCCTATGATACAAAAATTACAAACACCTCTGATAATTGATCTTCCTTTATTAGTCAACTTTGAGCATCAAGATGGTCATGTTTTAGATTAGTATGAAAATGATAATGATCTAACCCATGATATGATAGATGAGACACTATAAAAAATTGATTTTGATCCATTTTTGCATATTTTTCATAACCTATTTAAACCTATAGGTCCTAAAACATATAATCTAAACTCACCTATAGAGGATAAGTAACTAAATCAAGATAAAGGTAAATAAAAAATTATATATGAACATGTAAATGCTTGTTATTACGTAAACCCCTCTTGGATTCACACATTAAGTCAACCATACAAGGGTCAAATGTAGATACATCATGAAAATAATTTGGATATCTCTCATAATATTTCACAAAATATTTTGTATACACATAATATTTTTATAAACTATATCACTTACCAACACTTTCTCTCTTGTAGGAACCTGTTGAGTTTCAATCTTTATGAGTGCACACCTTAAAGGGTGTATCGATAAAGGGGTGGGTAGACCATTGGTGATTCACAATATTTTTGTGGATTTGTATCATTCCTAATATTAGTATAACTTATTTAGAGTGTTTATCCATGTACCTCTTATGATGCCTTCTTAAAATCCTCAATCCCTAAAATATGGGTAAGTTTAAAATCTTGAAACCCTAAATTATGGTCAAGTCTAAAATCCAATAGGACCCTCCAAACATAAAATTTGAATTATAGCTCATATAGGTCTGAAACCACTCTCAAACATCTTGAAATTATAAATATAAAATATAACTTAATGTATAAGAAACTATATACCCATGTCTAAATTTAACTTATACTTTAATGTTTATTTATATTTATACTACTTGTTTTAGCACTTTTCATGCCCTTATCCAACTCCCTAAGTAATTATCCCTTCTAAAATAGACCTTAAATATGAAAAACCCCATTTTTACTACTAATTTAGCTAGGTCAATCTTGTTATAAAGGTTAAGTCACATGCTACAAAACTAGGTCAACCCAACTGACCTAGTTCGAGACCTAAAGACTACTTTTACCACCTAACAAGATTGACCTAGTCAACCTTATCGGTGAAATTCCTATGAGGGTTTTGGGTAAATATTTGGAGATAAATAACCCCCTAACTTCATTTTAAAAGAGATGAACATTCATTTTCACATTGTTTTAGCTCACAATTTTGCTATTTCTACACTTGAGGAATCATTACTTAAGGTTTTGCCTTGGAGCGAAAGAAACTTGTCTTATGTGAAAGTCTTGGATGAAAAGTAGGAGTATTTTATCGTATATCTTATTTATATAGTTTGATCCTTACAAATCCAAAAAAAACTCTTACAAATCACCATTGGCCAAGGGAGAGATTGAGGCACAATAAGTTCAATTCAACATAAGTATTCCTAACTTTTAATCTTTCATCTAATAGATAAATATTGCACAAAGTATTAGGATGAATTTTGTACTCCTTGCTTATTTTACTTCTACATTGACTTGAGTATATTTCTCTTTGCATGTTTTGTTTTGTTTGTTTAACTATCCACCTTTGTGACACAAGCTTTAGTGAGTACTAGATTAGATTTATTTTATGTATTATAGGCCTAACTAGAGTTA
Source organism: Torreya grandis (assembly GCA_037957365.1). Lineage (NCBI taxonomy): Eukaryota > Viridiplantae > Streptophyta > Pinopsida > Cupressales > Taxaceae > Torreya > Torreya grandis. Next base: position 921,707 of record JARHVA010002918.1, on the reverse strand, counting down.
TTACATAATGTCATTTACCTAGAGGTTTTAAAACCCTATCCTTTAGTGTTGTGTAGTAAGATATCCCTTGGTTAGGTTTAATGGATCTGAATTAGTCATGTCCCAATATAAATATTTATGAAATGAATTATTTGGTGAGATTACCTTCTTCAAGCTTGAAATCCATTAAGTAATACAAGTTATAGATCCATATTATTTCATTGCATATATTATGGTGAACTTGACATGAATATAACCCTTGCATTATTAATTTTTTGGTTGTAATCAACTAGATTGAGCTGATTGATCAAGTTTTATTTTATCCATACATTTTTTTTAGCTAACTAGAACGATCTAGTCGAACTAGTCTTTTTAACTATCTGTAGGTCTAGGGTTTTCATCTAATTAGATCACGTTGGTCTATTTAGTGATTTTATCTATCTATAGGTCTAGGGTTTTCCTATAACTAGATTGAGGTGGTCAACCTAGTCATTTTAATTGTCTATAGGTCTAGGATTTTCATCTAACTAAATCAAAATAGTTGATCTAGTATTTTTTCCTTTTTTTCACTTATAGTCAACTAGATATAGTTGGTTGACTTAATTTAATTTAGCAATTTTTAATTTTTTAATTTCAAAAAAATAGATCAAGTTACTTGATCTAGTCTTATTTTATTATTTTTCATTTTTTAACTTTTTACAAACTAAATCAACTTAGTTGATCTTGTTTAACCACTTTGTTTCAAAATAATTTGCCACTACAAGACTAAATCTTGCCTAGATGACCCAATCAACAGAACTTTAACTCTCTCAATAGTAAAACTAAATCAACCTAGTCGATCCTATTTGATTATAAAGGTTTACTCTTACCAACTTATTAATTCAATTTTTTCAATTATCTCAAATTATCATTTTCATTTCTTAGTAATATTAATCAGTACTTCAAATTTCCATTTTATTTTTACCAAACTTTTAGTTCTATTAAAATTGTATCACACAATCAACTAGATTGAGGTGGTTGATCTAGTTTATTTTGGCTTTCCTATAATTTAACTAGATCGAGTTGGTTGATCTAGTTTGTTCTATCCCTTTTTATAGACTATTAATTTTATTCTCATAAATCAATTAGATTGACCTAGTCAACTCTATAGGTCTTGACCGACTTAGTTCAATAGGTGGCTGACCTACTTTATTTTTCTTCTATTTTTAGACACAATTTAGTATGTGAGTAACTTAGTTTAGTACGTGGATAACCTAGTTTGTTTTGCCTGTATCTTTCTAACACAATCTAGTAAGTGGTTGACCTAGTTTAGTAAGTGGTTGACCAAGTTTAGTAAACTAATAATTTCATAATTATGTCTTATTTTTAGCTTCCAGTTAGTCAAGCAAACTACATAATCAAATATTTAGATCAAAACCTCACTTATATTATCACTTTAGATGAAAATTTTCCATTTATTCTTCCATGTCTCTCTAATCCCAAATAAATTACTACATTATGAAACCTAAATTTTTCATCCTCAAGAAAAACATAATGTAATACAGTTGAGTTTACTCACCCCAGTCCTCCTCTTAATACCAATGTTAGGAATCCTCCACCCAATAATCCCTCCTATACTACCAATGTCAGGAATCCTCCACCAAACAATCCCTCACATACTACAAATATAAGGAATGCTCCTACCAACACTAACATTCCACCTCCTACCACTAGAAATCAATATTTTCCCATTGATACAACTCAAATCATCCAACAAATTAATGTTATGCAAACAACTAACAATTCCCAAATAATTGCATTTTATAATCTCATATATTACAAATGACTAATCAACCACCTCAAGTCATCATGACTTAACCAAATTAGAATTTTTTACTACTTTTTCTTAGAGATGATAAAGGGTATCTCATCCTTTAATCTCCTTTGCATAACAAAATTATTTAACATCTTCAAAAATGAAGGTTTAGTTCCATTCATTATATCCATAGACATTGGAAAAATATCTCCAACTATTACATATGATGGAACTAAGGACCCCACTATATTTCTTAAATCCTTTGGTAATATTTATAAGGAATGGGTCCAAACTAATACCTTTACTACCTATTAGAAAAAAAACATGGCTTGCTAAAATCACAATGTATATTTGATAGCCACTTGTGCACAACACACTATTTTATCTTTTGTATAAATTGTTGTATGTATTCTTTATTTACCTCAAAATGTGAAGAGTTCTTTCTTTTTAGCATAGTAAAAGGTCAAAAGATGAAGAGACAAAAATTTGTATAAACATTATAAATAGCACTCAAATGTAATTGATAATGTTTCCACATGTGATAGGGATTAATAAAATGTTCTAAATAGTTTTCCTATGTATATTTTAATTATGATATATGTGTAGTGAGTAATATGGATGGTTTATTTTGTTATTTATAGAGCTTATGATAAATATTATATATACATTAATTCTAAGTGTCTTCATATAATGAGCTCAACTTGGTCTACTAATGGTTGGATTTAGTTTGAATTACTGACAATTTTTTTAATTAACTATGAAAGTTATCCCTGTAATTAGCATGTTCTAAAGTTTTCTAGAACCTGCTAATAATGGTGCAGTGAGCATGGGATTTTTTTGAAACATTTTGAGATGGTTTCCAAGATAGAGAGATTTAAAAACATTTTTATATGAGATAATTTTAAGCTTTATAGAGGAACAAGTGAGAAATATGAAGCGACTACAAAAGAGATGATTCAAGAACATATAAATAGATAGATTTATGAAATTTTCTAGTGTAAATTACCTAGATTGTTAGTTGCATGGTTGTCAAGAATGGAGTATTACTATTATAGCTAAGTATAAAGTGTATAGTCTAGACATAATAAAATTTAGATATACTAAAAAGTCTAAATACTAATTAGACCCATGTTATGGACTATTAGACCTAGACTATATTTAACATCTATATCAAAAAAGTTGTTATGCAAGGTTATTTAGACTTTGAATATGTACAAGACTTATTTATCAGATGAATCTACAGTAAGTTTTTTTAGTGACTACCTATGTTGATCAAAATGTTGGTTTTGAAAAAGGCCATAGTGCCTACTCCTGCTAACATGGAGTATTCACTTCGAGAATCATAGGTGTGTGTGAAAGACATAAGTGAATGATGTGGAAATGAGTAGTGAAACTTGAACATTAACCCATAATATGGAGGATGAGAAGAGCCAGAGTGAGAAGAAAATTCTAGGATTAGAAAGAGAACTGACATTATAGAGAAGATGGAATAAAATGAGTAATCTAGATTTAACTACGAATAGGAGTAGGAGTAGAGTAGAAGATCTTGGAGATGTAAAAGTTCATAAAGAGGATATGAAATATGTTGGAATTAAAGAGTATGGATATTATGCATAAGGTCCCAAAGAAGAGGAATAAATAGTGTAGACATAGAGCTCATGGAGTAGGAATAAGAAAGTAGGTTAACAGCAAAATAATTAGAAGATAAAAATATATTGTAGTTAATAAAAGGGATATTGTATGGACCTAAGAAGGAATATTCCTGGGGAAAAATTCATAACTATCTCATGTTTAAGTTATAAGTTATAAGTTCAAAACAAATATCATTCACTTCAAGAGTACACACCCCCCAACCTAGTTTGTCATTTAAGAGAAGAAGTACAGGAGAAGATGTAGATACAAGTTGGTTTGATTCCTTTATAGATAAGTTAGGTAAGCTAAGTATGAAGATAAATCAAGAAATAAACAAGAAGAGGATAAAAGAGTCATAATTCCTTTCCAGGACACCTAAAAATACTAGTGTAAATAAGTCCCTAAAATTAAATATTAGTGTGCAACCACATATAGTCATAGTCACCAGTGCACAGACACATATAGTCATTGTCATTAGTGTGTAGAAACTAGTTTTACAAACTTTAAGTGAGACAACTATGTCGCTCAATACATGAATGTTTATTTCTTTGATTATGATGGGTCTATAGACCCTGAACAATAATTTCTAGCCTATGACATGAAATCACACGTTAAGGGAGTAATATCTAATGATGTAAAGAAGTGTGAACTCATAGGGGATTTGTCAGGTCAAGCCTTAAAGGTCATTTATAAAAGGAATGTTAATACTCTTAATATTTTACAAGTTAAATATCTATTATTTTTAGAGATTAAGATGAAGAAATTTATAATCCAAACTATTCAAGATTGGAAGGAGATTTGACAAAAGTATGGAGAACCAATCAAATACTATGATCGTAGATTTTGTTATGTCATGAATAAGATCAAAATAATCATGGAGGACAAGGATAAGACTATTTTTTTTAAGAAGGGATACAAATAATAATTATGTTTGTTATGGATATTTCAATTCCTAACTAAGGTTGATGCCTGAATTATTGCTCTATGAATGGATAAAATTGAGAATTATAGCAACATTCTAGTAGCTAGTTTCAAACTAGATGCAAAACTAGATGATTTTATGAGAATAATGGGTGATATGCATGATAATTATAATCCTAAATTAGGTTTATGGTGTATATAATATGATTAATAAGTCCACCATAGGAATGACTATCAAAAACTCAAGACAATTTTTTGTGAAATTTATAGAGTAATTAGACATGCTACTTCAAAGTGCCATCTTTTACATAAATATATCCAAAAATCATAGAGTATGTACTAAAAATTTTAAAAATATACAAATCATGACAATATTATTTGTAGAGCTCTACAAAAGCTAAAGGAAGATATTACAAATAATATCTTTGTACTTGTTACCTAGTAGTTATTAATTGTGAAACAAGGTATCCCAAGCCCATACATGGACATGACAAATGTGACAAAAGGTAGTTCTTGTAGACATCTAATTCATAACACCATTTGTGTTTAAATTGTTAATCTTACTCGAATTACACTCAAATGCACATTTTAGGTCAAAATCCATAAAACACGCTAAATGGTTCAAGCTTGTCATTTACAAGTGTTGATTTAGGCTAATGTATCCCTAAATGGAGCAATGAATTTTATGTGATTCCTAACTTTGATCAATTCATTTTGAGTCAAAATGATGATTTCACCTTTTTGTGCTCTAGATCACTCTTTTCTTCTAATTCATTAGTACACATCACGTACCTTTGTTATTTTGTGTTGATAACATCCTAAATGGGAACATAGTTCATATACATCTAACATCACCTTCCAATTATTATCCAATCAAATTATAACCCAATAATATGAATTTTTGACCATTTTCATTAATTGAAGGCCAATTTCTAAATAATTGCACAAATGTTGATTAACCTTGTTTAAGGCTAATTAATCTAAATCAAGAGCTTAAGTGGATTTTCCATGAGAGTTATTGAATATTTATTTTTGGAAATTGATTTCTATTAACTACATCACCTAATGACATCATCATATGGGGTGGCAACCATAAGCCATAAAAGCATAAAATATTAAGATTATGCATCTCCCATGCCTCATTAAGACCCTTCATACCTCTTAAATGCCCCTCTATCACAAATATTTATGAGGTATATTTATGGGTTTAATTATATAATTAGATTAATTCATGGCCACACATCTCAATTTTGAGATGGATGGTCATGGTTGATCCTGATCAATCTCAAAAATATATAAATAGAAGAGCCATGAACATCATTTTTAAGCTTGATTTATGCAAACTTATAATTCTAAATTATCTCCATAATCATTTATGTTGATCCTTATTTTTCATTATAAATCTTCATTTGATAGGCTAGATTGGATATTTCATCTACTTTGAACCTAGCTTATGCAAAAAATTCTTGAGACATGGGAGGAGCTACGACCATTGTTGATGAAGACAAGAAATTTTGATCAAGGGAGAACATGATTTTTAGCCACACTTATATGATGAATCCACTTGGGAAGGTAAATGGTGTTACTTTATTTCAAGTATTTCTTACTATCCTTTGTAATTCCCACATGAATAGATAGGCTAATTTTTGTTATGTTTTTTAATGCAATTTTCATGATTTCTTGACTAATGCTTGACTAACTCCCTTTGAAATCCTCTCTACATTTTTGCATGCTTGGTGGGATATAACCCCATGAATTTTGTCAAAAGTATCTCACAATAAACCTACTAACTTTTATTATTTAGAATCTTAGACTGGGAGGCCCAACAGAGTGAAATTTAAAGTTAAAATTTCATTTTTCTGATAATTGTATTTTTGTTCCTAGTAATGTCAGTTTTACTCTCTATTCCAATATCATTACTATCATAATAGTGATTTTTTACCAAAATCATTATTTTCTAAAAATCAATTTAATAGCCCTGGGTAGTGATATCATTCATTGAAACAGTGATTTCATTCATTTGAGCAGTGATTTTGTCAATAGAACAATGATTGTGTGTTTTCTATGTTTTATGTTGGGTAATGGTGATTTTATAGGTGAACAAAAATATTTTTCACCCTGTGTAATGATTTCATAATCAAAAATAGTGATTTGTAGGTAAATAATGATATTATGTTTTTATGATAAACTAACCCAAAATAGTTATATTTTCTGAAATTTTGATTTTGTAGGTAAATAGCGATATTAACTATGTAATAGTGATTTCATAATAGAGAGATTTTTTTGAGAAGTTGCTTCACTCATTTTTAAATTATCTTCCAAGCTAAAAGACATACTAACATTTTCATTTCAGGATCAAGCTTAAAATTTGTTAATACATGCTTTTTAGACCTTCTTTGAAAGTTTAAAATGGACTAGGAACTTTGTTTTGGTGCTTAATGGAACACTTAGATGCTTAGGTAAATGTTTTGAAAAAATATGCTTTCAAAGTTATAACTTTAAACCAAGGAGTCAAAATAAAACCACCTAATCTTTTATTTGGTACATAAAATTAAACTCACTTATCAAATTTTGTCTTCAATAGTTGTTTAAACTTAGAATTTGATTGGAAAAAAGAGGGACAGTGCATGTATGTTCTTCTATCCATACCCTTTAGGTAGCTTTTAGAATCAAAAGTGTCATTATTATTGAAGGCATGCCTAGTCCAAGGCATAGAAATAATGTCATTTAAAGCACTCCCCAAAAACTTACAATAGTATTGGGTGATCTTGAGGTGACCTCAAAGTCTTTATATTATGTCTTTTATGTTATTCAAACTTGGATTGTGAGGTGTATTTCATCACCTCCCATGAGTTCTCTAGGGTTAAAGCATTGGGATGTATCTGCACTTTGGACATTGTACTACACTAAGCAAGTGATAGATGTAGTGGTTGCAAAAAGGGCAAGACATTTTTGCAACAAGACAAGTACCATAGACACCTAATTAAATTGCACTTATTTTGAATTATTTGGCATTAAATCCATTATGTAATTGATCCATCTAAAAACATTTGAAAAATTTTAGTTTTTAGATAAATCCCACTTGCCACAGAAGTATTGTTGGTGCAAGGTACACCTCAAGGTCCATGTCATCATATTGTCATTTGAGAGAAGGGAGGGTGTAAAAACCCTACCATATAATGTGGATTTACTTTTGGATGAACACTTAAAATACTCTTAAATGATGTATATAGATAGACTCCAACAATATCATGCAACCTTATTGGTTTAGACTTAACATGATTGTCTTTTGTCATTAGCTTACTTGTTCTTGATTTGTGTCTAAAACTATTTATTAACTCAAATGAACTTAACCAAAACATATTGTCCTTAAAATTCTTGAGAAATGGAGGCGTTACACTATCCAATTGGAAAATTTATCTTTTCCTTATTCAAATTCTTATCAAAAACTTTATGTCATATCACCCACTTTAGATTAGTTATGTTGCCCATTTGAGTCTAGATCATTTATCCAATTTTGTTTAAGTCCCTAATTTATAATTCACATTCGAAGTTGAACCTTTCTAAGTTTTGAGGGTTGGCATGTTAAATTGGGTTCACCATTTTCACATTAAACTTGTTCTAACTTGGGTTCAATTTTCCATTTGGATTGAAGGTTGTTTATTAGACTCAAAATCATAGTATCATCTTGGTGGACTCAATTCATCTTGCGTATCACTCACGCTTTGAGTCCTAGAACATATTTTATTCTACTAAAACCATGTGGTGACATTGTGTTACCCATTTGGTCCTACCTTTGTACTTAGTGATTCATGTATGTTGTTACATCTTGAGTTGTTTAGTTCATATTATCTTCTTCATAACCTAGAGGGATTTCCTCTAATTTTATATGGTTAACTCATTGAAGTTAAAACTATCTTTTATGGTATAAGTGTATCATAAATATCTAGGCTTTGGTGTACTAGTTTTCACCTTGGATCTTTGAATTACCTTAACCTCTTCCAATCTATATGATTTTAACTTAGCTATGAGTATGATAAATTTTATGATGGTTAAGACAACCTCACTATTTTTGATGACATCCCCACAATAGTAGGATCCAAAGATAACTACAATGAATATCAACCCCAAGAAGATCAAGATGAAACACTTCTTAGGCTAAAAGAATCAAGTATTAGACTACCTTTAGACTTTCCTATAGAATAATTACATACCTTAGTTAGATAAGGAGAACAATTATGGAAAAATAAATCTTTTACACAAATAAACATACCTTCTTCTTCTAACAAAGGAAAGGAAATATGACACAGTCAAAACCCACAAATTTAGATCTTCTAGTTAAGATCAAGATAATAAATCAATGATATGCATATCAACTTATCACAAACTTAAATGACTCATTATTTGCCATTTCAATTCATAATGATGCTTTTAAATAATAGTGAAATGTGGTCAAAAGTACACAACAAACATTTGATGAAAACATAACCATAGTGGATCAAGGTAATCTAAATGTAAACCCACAAGAGATCTTTAAAAATGTTCCATTTGACATGGAGAATACATTTTTCAATCATCAAGAACCTCTTTTTACTTTACAAAATCAAAGACCCAAACATTCAATTCAAATTGAATAAATCCCTCAAGATAATTTGGCTAGTTCTTTTCAACCAACGAAAAAATTGGTAAACAAACATAAAACTTTCCAAAATCAAAAAGGTACTAAACAACCAAATTCAAGGAATGTTTTACAATCTAAGAATCAATGGCCTATTTTCTTGACTCAAGAATTGAATCAAAACCAAGGTGCAGATTAAAAGGTATACATTCCCTATAGATCCACACAAAATTAGCAGCACATTCTACCCCAACAGCAACAAAATTAGGCGCACATTCCACCCCCACAACAATAAAATAAGGGGCACATACCACCCCAATATTAATAAAACCAAGGGTACATTCCACCCTAATAACATCTTATCCAATCCATAAATGCACCAAACATGCAAGAGTGAATTCTATGAAGGAAATTGTTTAGATATTGGAGATGAATAATAGAGTTTAAAAGTACAAATTTGATGAGATATGTCCATATCCATTTGATTTATCTATTCTCTAAAACCCCTTTCCACCTCTTTTTGAGGCACCTAAATTTGAAAATTACAAAGGAAAGGGAGATCCATGTGAGCACATACAGTCATTATTTGTCTTATGTCAAGAGGCTACTTATAGTAGCAAGTACTTACTTCAACTATTTTTGTGAAGTTTAGTAGGATAGGCTTTAGATTGGCTACTTAAACTACCTAAGGGATTAGTTATGGATTAGAATGACTTATCAAAAATGTTCATTAACCATTTCTCATACAACATAGAACATGAATTTATCATTTTTGACTTGTGCAGATCTAAACAACATGATGGTGAAAGTTTTGCCACCTATCTACAAAGGTGGAGAGCATTGGCAGGATGCTTTCAACATAACTTGCCAAATAAATAGTTGGTTGATATATTTGTATATAACTTACATCTTGAAGTCATGCATAATCTATGGTTAACTTGTGCTAGCTCATTTGAATAAATTATTGACAAAGGAGTGTAGATCTAGAAGGCTCTTATTGCTAAAGGCCTTATCAAGATTTTCATATAGGGTCAAACATCTAATCAGACTCAATCACCATTTCAAATGGTTATATAGGATAAGCCTAAGGGATTTAACAAAAATAAAAACATGGTTGGAAATGGGGTTACTAAAATAAGGAATGTACAAATAATGTAGGTTATGCCTCCCCTAAATGTACAATTAACTCCCCCAAATCCACCACCTAATTTGTAGAGACAGGCTCTATGAAGGACATTTCATAACAATTTTAGAGTCTTTAGCAAGTTAGGAGAACTAATTGAAATAGTGTTACAAAATCTCATCATTTCCAATTTGATTATATGGCTAGTACCAAGGCCATTTCCTCAAGATCAACCAAAACCATATTGGTACATAGAGTGAAACTTCCATTGTGTTGTTGGTCATAGTGTGTATCGTTGCATCCAATTACAACACATTATTGAAGACTTTACTGAAAGTGGTGAACTAGAGATTAAGTTAACCTCTAATCAAGACATAAATTAGGATATGGATATCTATAAGGACCCCTTTCCTTGACATATTTCACCACCACTAAGAAATAATCAAAACCAAGGTTAGAATCAAGGATAAAGCCAGAGTCAAAACCAACATTAGGGTCATAATTATAGTGAGCATAATCAGGATCATAATGCCCATATTTACAATGTGGATTATAAAAACATGTCATATGACTATAAAAATACTATGGGGAACATTTATACTACCCACATTACCACTATTACTATGAAACCATGTGGACAATCTCATGTTCCTCATAGCACAAGACCCATCATTATAGGGTCAACACCATCTTCCCCTAATAATACTATGTCAAGTCCACATAATCATGTTGTGACTCCATTTTCATGAGTTACTAGTCTTGAACAACATTACCCTTCTTCTAATTATAATAGTTCATCATTGACTTAAAATTGTAGCAATATAGCTAAATGCCCATGAGTCACCATCTAAGGCCCTTTGCCTTCCTCTTTTAATTATAATGACTCCTTGCCACCTCTAGGTTGTGCAATCACAAATAGACACCTGTGAGTCACCATCTAGGTCCCTTCACCCACTTCTTCCATGAAACTTAATGAGAACATTATGATGATGTTTCCAAAACTAAATATTATGTCAATAAAGACTAAACTAGCTTAATCTACAATCGAAAAGCCTTATAGTCTAGCAGACTAGTTGAATCAAACCCTTACATATATTTCCATATTATAACTATTGTAGACATTAGACATCCATAAAACTAATCTAAACAACCTTTTTAAATAATGTATTATGCTTAATGATATTAACCTTGATCAGTTTCAGAACCTAGTTGGATATTTGTCTTCATTTTGGCAAAACACATTTGACCAAAAAGACATGTCCACTCTTGGCCTAAACCATAATAACCCACTGTACATTGAGATAATCATTACAAATCATAATATCAAGTAGGTTATTATAGAGAATGGTTCAGGGCTAAACATCATATCTCTCAAATTAGTATGATGATTGGGTTACATGGATAAAGACATTTAGTGAGAAACTATTATAATCAAGGCTTAAGATAATGTCGAGAGGGAGTCTTTGAGTAAAATTTGGTTTCCAATCATGGTTGGGTATATTTATCATCACACATTATTCCATATTGTGGATATTAAACTTCCTTATAACATACTTCTTGTTCATCCCTAGATCCATGAAATACAAGTAGTTCCATCCACTCTTTACTAGTGCCTTAAGTTTCCCCATGATGGGATTAAGGTTACTATTCCTGATGATCAGTAACCATATAATATTACAAACATATTAAAGCTAAGTTTCATAATTATAACTATTTCCCAAGTTCTAAATTCATTATTAAGAATAACAAAGTCATTGTTTCCCATCTATCTCCATCTAATTATATCAAACCTAATGATCTAGCTTCCACTTCAGCTGATCCATTTCCTATAGCTCTTGAAAAGTAAGTTGTTATTAAAGACATGGGTATTTCCATGTACCATCTAAAGTAAATCCTCCATGTTTAAAAGTTATCTAAATCACATAAATCATTTGGTAATCCTAAACCTTCCTAGACTCCTAACAGACCTAACTAGATTTGGTAACTAAAGAAGAAACAAAAAAAACCACCTGTGGTTTTTATACCTACAATCATGCCAAAGAAGGATAAAGAGTATTTTATTAAGGGAGATTTGTTATATTATAAATGCCTTGTTGATTTATTTTATAATCCAAAGTATCCTATCCCTAATCAGATAATGGATTATCTTGACTATATAGGAAAAGGCCTTGGCTCACAAGCACAAGGAATCTTGGAGCCCTTATCAGCTAGATTTGTCAATTGGAATCATGGTTGTGGATTTATACCATGAGAGGGTGACCTCATGACATTTGATAGTGACTCTTCCAAAGTGACTAGTGATGAGACACCTAGTATCAGCATAGCATCACATTATATTCTTTTTGATGAGCTTGTTGACTCAGATCTATTTGATTCAAATGACATATTAACCATAATGCCTATTAGAGCTTATCATCCTAAAGCAAGAACTTGTGCTAATGGTGATTCCATTATTGAAGTATGACATTATATCTTCCCATCCTAAAGTAAACCCTCATTATTCCCTATTTTTTTGCCATCCTAAACTCATAGATTGGGACCAACAAAATTTGGTGATATGCCTCAATGAGTTTCAAAATGAAGAATCAATTTTAGAATACATGGGCCTATAAGATGGATTTCCCATCAGAAATCATAAAAAGGGATTTTATTTTTCATTGGATCCTTTTGCCTACCTTAGAGAATAGGCAAACTTTCTTGGTCATAATAAAGAACAAACATCAAGATATTTACCTCTTTGAGGAGGCACTCGTCGATCAGGGAAAAAGTAAATAAAAATATAAGCCTTTGAGTGAAAACCTATTTCAATCACTCCTAAGTGGTAAATTTTTCTCATCCCCTTAGGACACAAAAGGTCCATCTAGCCCAAGTTCCATAGCCAGTACAAGCATCTCTTCAAAACAACATCAAATATTTAAGTGTCTTGCTCTTGAGTTTCCCAAGGTTTTTGCTAATTGGCCTTTACCTGAGATGGCTAATTTTGATTCATCATATTATCTATATCTTTGGTAGGAACAACAAGAAGATGTGGTAGAAGAAGATAATCATGATCATACCTTACCTATAATTCTAGAAGATGGATCTACATTCCTTGTGGGAAATATGAAAAAAGTGAACTTGGGAACCTATGAGGATCCAAAAATTATTTATCTTGGAGCTTCCCTTACTGAAGCAAAATGTGAACAAATTATATCCATTCTTAGGGATTATATAGACATATTTGCATGGGCATACTTCAACATGCTAGGCTTGGACCCTAATTTAGTTGTGCATCACCTTGTTGTCCATCTTGATGCTAAACCAGTCAAGCAAAAACTAAGAAAGATGCATCCACACATTTCCCTATTAGTTAAGGCTAAACTAGAAAAGTTGTTAGGAACCAATTTTATTAGACAACTAGATTACTCTGAATGGGTTTTTGACATAGTCTTAGTGAGTAAAAAGACCCTGAGTATACATCTTTGTACTAATTTTCAAGATATCAACAAATCATGCCCAAAATATGATTTTCCTCTACCCAACATTGACATGATGATCAACTCAATTTTTAGGTATGAGATGTTATCCTTAATGGATGGATTTTTTGGTTATAATCAGATCAAGATAGCTCTTAAAGACTAGCACAAGACTGTATTCAACACTTCATGGGGGAAATTCTATTACCAAGTCATGCCATTTGGCTTGAATAACACTGGAGAAACATATCAACATGAAATGATTGTCATATTCCATGACATGATGCATGACATTGTAGAGGAATATGTTGATGATATACTAGCAAAATCACAAACAAGAGTTGGGCATCCTAATGTTCTATGAAGAATTTTTGAGAGGCTTCATGAATATAAAGTATGTTTGAATCCTAAGAAATGTGTCTTCAGAGTCACATTAGGTAAATTTTTAGGGTTCATTGTATCATAATGAGGGATCGAAGTCAACCATACAAAGGTCAAAACTATTGTGGAAATGCCTCCACCAATCAATCTTAAATAGCTATGAAGCCTGCAAGGAAAGTTCTAGTCTATACACAAGTTTGTTTCTCAATTAGAAAATAAGTTCCACCCATTTACTCATATTTTGAAGAAAGGGGTAACATTTCAATGGGATGAATATTTTCAAATAGAATTTTCAAATCTTAAGACATACTTGGTCAATCCACCATTCTTAAGACCACCAACATATGGAAAGCCATTGCTTCTTTATATATCAGCCACAGCACATGCATTGGGGGAACTATTGGCCTAACATGATGATCATGGTAAGGAACATGTTATTTATTACTTAATCTACACATGGGTAGATTATGAACATAATTATACACCTATTGAGAAGGCATGTTTATCTATGGTGTTTTCCACTCAAAAATTATGACATCATATGATAAATAACAAAACTATTATCATCACCAAGGAGGACCCTCTCAAGTTCCTCTTGTCTAAATTAGCTCTTCAAGGATGCATGGCTAAATGGGTTATGCTTTAACTAAGTTTGATATTTAGTTCCAGAATCAAAAGGCAATCAAAGGGCAAGTAATTATTAACTAACTTGTAAAAGCTCCTATTAAGGATACTCAACCTCTTAAGTTTGACTTTCTAGATGATTCTATCATGATGATAGAGCAAGCACCATAGGAACTTGAATAGTAGACACTCTATTTTGATAGATCATTCACATCCCATAGATCTGGAACTGGCTTATTGTTTATTACACCATAGGGGGTTTTGATTCTTAAATCATTCCATATATAATTTCATTATACAAACAATATGGCCGAGTATGAGGCATTGATTGCAAGGCTCCACCTTGCTATATAGTGGGATATTCAAAGCTTAAAGGTATATGGAAATTCATAGTTAATCATCAATCAGGCCATTTATTAGTATCAAATAAGAGATGACAAGCTTGTTTCTTAGAATCAAATTGTCGATAACCTCAAAACACATTTTAAATCTCTATAGTTTGAAAAAGTTCTAAAAGTAAATAATAGATCCACTAATGCAATGACAATGATTGGTTCTATGATTCAAATTGATGATAGTGCTAAAGAGTATCAGTTCTTGATTGAAAATCTTCTTTATCTTACACATATTATAATAGATTCAGAGAGGATATGTGCCATTATTGGTCCTAATCCCCCACTTGAGCTACAATGGTACCAAAAAATTTATAATTATTTCCATAGTCATGTCTTCCCCACCAACCTTTCCAACAACTAATATAAATTATTCCTTCATTGCTTAACACATTATACTCTCCCTAGAAACATGCTTTATCATAAATGTTATGATGGAATTCTTTTTTTTTGTTTTTCTTTGGGAGAATCTAGGTTTCCATTAAAGGAGGTTTATGAAGGAATGTGTGGGGCCCACACTAATGGTGTAGTCCTAGTAAAGAAGCTCCTCAGAATAGGATATTATTGGCCCAAAGTGAATATTGATGCTTACAACTATGTGAAAAAGTGTGTTCCTAATCAACAACATGGAAACTTGATACATGCACCTTATTTACCACTATAAATAATCATAATACCATGGTCATTCTCAATGTGGGGTATTGATCTCATCAAGAAAATTAACCCAACATCTTCAGATGGCCATAAGCACATTTTGACTACAATCGAGTATTTTACCAAGTGGATTGAGACCATTCCTCTCATTTATGTTATTGATAATTAGATATCCAAACTCATTCATTACCATATCATATATAGATATGGCATCCCAACCTATATTATATCTGATAATGGTGGATCCTTTGTGAACCAAGACGTTAAATCTCTTTGAGTGAAATTCAATATCAAGCATAAGTAATTAACTCCATATAACCCACAAGGCAATAGACAAGTTGAGGCATCAATCAAAACCATTCTATCCATCTTAAATAATATTTTTAAAGATGTTGGCCATAATTGGCACTTGAAAATATTTCCTACCCTTCGGGCTTATAGAACCAATCATTAAACCCCAACTAGAGCTACTCCATACTCCCTTGTTTTTGGCACTGAAGCTATTATCTCAGTCAATATTGAGATACCATCATTATGAATGTCACTAGAGCACATTAAAGATGATGAAGACTATAGAGCCTCACAGCTACAAGAACTATAACTTCTTGATGGTAAGCATTTGGCTGCCATAGAAAACTTATAGGCCTATTAGAATAGATTGTGGAGAAGCTAAAACAAGCACATTCTCCCTTGAGAGTTTGAGATTGGCAACTTGGTTTTGAAAGAGAAAAAAAAGAACACAAATGTTAAATGTAAAAAAAAGTAAGTTGTATCCTAATTGATTGGGACCATATGTTTTCATGATGATCTATAGATTAGGGGCATATTCATTGGCTAAAACTAATGGTGAAGAACTTCCATAGCCCATGAACATCGTACACCTTAAGAGGTTCTGTGCATGAATATATTTAAACCATTATCTACAAGACCCCTAACTTGGGGGCAACTTGTGCTAAAGTAATTTTATCCCACCCTTTTATCCTACCTTGAACATATTTTATACTACCTTGGTCCACTCTTCATGACTCTAGATAGTGAAGGCTTTGGAATCAGTGGTACTTTAAAAACATTTCATCCTATCTTGGATCATTCTCCTTGAGAACCATATTATTTGTTATGTCTTGGGTATGTTTTAAGCTTGAACACTTTTTATCCCTTGACCAATTATGATCTTGATTATGTCTCATGAACATTATGACCATATTCAGCACCAGTTCTATAAACAACATTTTGCATCTTTTTCTATATACAAGTGAAAAAGAACATCTTCTCAATTTAGGAACTTTACCACACTATTAAAAATAAGTGAACATAGATAATTTGTTGAAGTTACTTCATGATACACATTTTTCTATGTTATATTTTCTACTCTTTATAGGCATTTGTTGTCTTATCAAGATCTGCACTCTCACCAATTTGTGAGTATGGTCCATTATAGTTAGGTTAGCTATTTTATTGGAACCTCTACTCTTAGACATGCATCTCCTTGACTAGATGGTCCCACCTTGTGCATGTTTTATCCTAAAAACATTTTAAATACTTTGGAAATACCAAAAACATCAAAGCATGATCCAAAAAAGAACAAAAACATTATCTCATGCTTCTACATATTTGTACATTCCCATCCTACCATGTTATGCTCTTACCATTTTTCAAGAAAATAAACACCAATTCATCTTGTCCCATGCACTTTCCATTTTATAATATCATTCTTTCTCTTCCCGTTAGCTTGTTTATAATATCATTCTCATTTCTTTGTCATATCTTCCATTTCTTTTATAACATTAATCATGCTAGTCTAATCATCATTTTTCTTCTATCTTGTTTCTTGGGAGAACTACATTTGGCCTGAAGTTCATGTTGGAGCATGAATCCATGGAACTATGTAGGTAGCACCCACTTGTCTTATACATTTGAAGTCATCTCAGTCAACCCCTTCCTTTTCTTCTCTTCCCCCATTTCTTCTATCATTGTTCTTCTTTTAAGGAATAATTATTGTGTCATTATTCTTTGTTATGTTGTGGTGGAAATTAATGCCTCCACCATACGTGCATGAACATTTGTCTTTAAACTGCACTAACTTGGTTTTTATTTTATGTGTGTTTTCTTGGTGTTTTGTTGTGTTTTCATGCCTCTCCTTTTATTTCTTCTCCTTTTCTCTTTTTATTACTTCTTGTCTCATCTTGGTCTTATGTTTCACTATATGTTTTTGCTTATCTCTTTTGTGTTTCAGAACATCTTGATGATTCACATGGTTCTTGATCATTTTTATCTTGATTATATGTTATTAAGTTATTTTTGGACCATTTTATTTATTTTATTGTTGCATGTGTCTTATTTTTCTATTTGTTTTTGCTTTTCTCTTTTGTGTTTCAGAACATCTTGATGATTTGCATGGATCTTGATTATTTATATCTTGATCCTATGTTATTAAGTTATTCTTGGACCATTTTGTTTATTTGATTATTGTTGGTGTCTTGTTTTTCTATTTGTTTTTGTTTTTCCTCTTTTGTGTTCAAGATTGTCTTGATGGTCCACATAGATCTTGATTATTTATATCTTGGTCTCATGTCATTAAGATGTTCTTGTTTTTATTTTTAAACATTTTTGTTCCTACTTAAGACTTAATTGATCATATCTTGATTTTAAGTTAGGTTATTTTATGTTTCTTTTATTTGTCTTTGATTTTTTATTTAAATGTAAATAGTTGTAACTCTGGTTTTGGTCATTATTTTACCATTATCCTTAGTTATAGGTATTCACATTTGAACCGGCTTAGAACAATTGGAATATTATGTCATTCTAATTTATTCATACTTATGATGCCTAATTTATTTTTTTATATCAAGAAATTTGTGCTTAGGTTTCAAAGTCTTAACATCAACATCACTCCAATGAACAATTCTCAAGAACACTTTGCATAATCTAGGCTCATAGTATGATAATAGGAATATAGGTATCATGCATTTTATCATTCAACTCTATGCTTATATGTGCATATCTTTTCATACATTGTGAGTCTAATAAATTCTTGGTCAGTTTTCATCATTCCTCATTCCATTCTCTCCAAAACTTGGGGGATCTACATTGGCCTAAAGTTCATGTTGGAACATGAGTCTATGGAACTATGTAGGTAGCATCCACTTGTCTATCACATTTGGAATCAGCTCGGCTATCTTTCATTCTTATTTTCATCTCTTTTATCACTTTATGCATTCTCATATGCTAGGTTTTATGTGGATTTCTAAGCCATTACACCATCACATGTACGTTTGTGCCTACTCACTTTAACCTATATTTTGGGTTATATCTTTGAGCTATTTTTCTTTCCAATTACGCATGCTAGGGCACAACATCTAAACCATGTTAAAATCAGATCATCTCTACAAGGGAAAACCATTATTTATTCTTTATCAATGATCAAAATTCACCCTACTGGGGTAAAACTATTTTATCATGATCATATTTACTCTACTAGAGTACTCATTAATATCTTTTCTTTGGAGACCACATTCTCTTTTCATATAATTCTAGGCTCTCCACACTAATGCCCATGATGGAAATATTTTAGTGTGTAACCTATCTTGAAATTTATCAATGTCATAATCACGTAGCTTGTACTCTCAAATTAAGTACATTTAAAGTGTCTCCCTTGCATTTATGGATTATATCTTTCCCATTCCCACCATCTATTAGGGTCTATTATACCTCTAATTATATTTTTGATCATTTATGATAATCTCATGTGTAATCATTATCTCATTTGGATTTTATCTACTCTTTGATTTAATCTCTCATTGTCCCTCTTTTTTTGAGAGTTCATTCTTCTCTTTCATCCTAGTATGTCCTCTCAAAGGGGCATCCTGATTCATTTCTAATTTATTCTTGATAACTCTTTTATTTTAAAATATTTTTCTTTGCATGAATGTCTCACTATGCCTTCTCAAATAGGGGTAAAATGTAAACATCCAATTCCTAACACCATTTGTGTTGAAACTTTCAATCTTACTTGAATTGCACTCAAAAGCACATTTTAGGTCAAAATCCATAAAACATGCTAAATGTTTCAAGCTTTTCATTTACAAGTGTTGATTTAGGCTAATGTATCCCTAAATGGGGAAATGCATTTTATTTGATTCCTAACTTTGATCAATTCATTTCAAGTCAAAATGATGATTTTGCCTTTTTATGCTCTAGATCACTCTTTTCTTCTAATTCATTAGAACATATCATGTACCTTTGTTATTTTGTGTCAGTAACATCCTAATTGGGAACATGGTTCGTATACATCTAACATCACCTTCTAATTCTTCTTAAATCAAATTATGACCTAGTAATATGATTTTTTGACCATTTTGATTAATTGAGGGCCAATTTCTAAATAATTGCTCAAATGTTGATTAACCTTATTTAAGGCTAATTAATCCAAATCAAGAGCTTAAGTGAATTTTCCATAAGAGTTGTTGAATATTTATTTTTGGAAATTAATTTCTATTAGCTACATCACATAATGACATCATCATATGGGGTGGCATCCATAAGCCATAAATGCATAAAATATCAAGATTATGGATCTCCCATGCCTCATTAAGACCTTCCATGCCTCTTAAATGCCCCTTTATTCCAAATATTTATGAGGGATATTTATGGATTTAATTATATAATTAAATTAATTCATGGCCACATATCTCAATCTTAAGATGGATGGTCATGGTTGATCCTAATCAATCTCAAAAATATATAAATAGAAGAGCCATGAACATCATTTTTTAACTTGATTTGCACAAATTTATAATGTTAAATTATCTCCACAATCCTTTATATTGATCATTGTTTTTCATTATCAAGCTTTATTTGATAGGATAGATTGGATATTTCATCTACTTTGAGCCTAGGTTATGAAAATAATTCTTGAGACATGGGAGGAGATACCACCATTATTGATGAAGACAAGAACTCTTGATCAAGGGAAAACATGATTTTGAGCCACACTTGTATGGGGAATCCACTCGAGAAGGTAATCAGTGAAGCTTTATTTCAAGTGTTTCTTGTTATCCTTTGATATTCTCACATGAATAAATCGGATAAGTTTTGTTGTCTTTAATGCATTTTTCATGATTTATTGACTAATTCTTGACTAACTCTCTTTATAATCCTCTCTACATTTCTTAGTGGATACCTTCATCATAAAAATACCAGCCTAAGGGTTTGGATGGATAGACAACATCTTCTCCATAACAATAGTATCAGTCTTCCTATAATAATGTGAGTCCATAGCAACAACAATCTAATTAGGCTCCAAGTTTTCCTTAGCATGAATATGGGGGATATGATGCATAACAAAACCATCAAGTCAGATATGCTGGATAATAGTCATAAGGATGAAGATACCAAAAAACTAGATGTAGATATAGAGTATTTTATGAGGGAGGATACTTAGGAGGGTATCAAATAGGTCAGAATAATAAGAATTGGCAAGCCTTCCCACCTATGCAATGTTATTTGTGTGGATAATATAATCACTATGCAAATAATTACCCCACCAATCTACAAAGATAGATGTACTATGTGTACTACAAATTTGAACACCAATATCAAATAAAAGACTACCCTATGCTTGAGAATAAAAATAGGGAGAAAATGGTGTGTAATGTGAACTTGAACAATGCACAACCTAAGGAAAATGCATTTATCCAAGTACTTACCAAATAACAACAAGAAAAACAAGGATTGATACCTTTAGAAATGCTAGTATATCATGGAATTATAGAATTTCAGTCAGATAAATATCATAATCCTATTAGGGAGAATACTTTGATGTATCAAGTAGCTCAAGTTATAAAAACTATACAATAATAAAATTCATCAGAAGGAGATACAACAATAATTGATGCATAGATAAATGGACAAATTATGCACATAATGAGGCAATAAGGAGTTATAACTACTTTTAAAGACTTACTAAAGTTACTAAGTATGTTATTGAATGATGATATATCATATAATATTAATAACCTCTTACATATTCTATTAGATTGTGTGTAGTGAGGTCAACAACATATAAATAAGGTTTTTTGGTATGTGAAAACTAAGAAGTCTTGGGATGTTTATTCTCACATGGATATTGAGCTTGTAGGTTATGATATTCCTAATAGAGTATTTGACTTTGGGAATAATATTAATATGATTCTGATATCTACATGGGAATCCATTGGTATGCCACACTTGAGCTATAGTCCTATCACCCTCAACTTCATAAACTACAGGTGGGTAGAACCAATTAGTCACCTCAAAGATGTGGATATTAGAGTGGTTGAGCTAAATCTAAGTGGTGATTTTGATTCATTAATATGAAGACAAATAAGAACCATTACCCTACCTTAATTGGTAATAAATGGGCTTACAATGGTCAAATGATTATTAACATAGTGTGAAATTGACTAAAGTCTCATCAAAGAGATAAGATAGTTATCATCCCTTTGAATAAAGTGGAACATAAGCCTTAAATAATTCTAAAGTAACTAGAGTCACCATATACTTATGGTGATAATAGTTGGTTAAAGTCAACATAAATAAATACAATAATGCATTGTGAGCTACCAAGTTTCATTTTTTGAATTCATAGATGAAGCAATCACAGATAATAAAGTAATCATTTTACAGGCTAGTAATAACAAAATATCTAATGCCATAGTTTCAACTCAAAGGTTATACCTCTCCATCAGTGTAATCTCTTACTAGGTCAAAAGTGGATTTACTATATAATATATATGTAATGATAATGGATTATACATAACCTAATATATAAGATATTTTACCTTGGGAACTTATTCCATAATTGGTGATTCATACACTCATGTGTTGAACTAGGCTAGGGGAGATCATGAGACATGGCCTATGCACATGGTATTCAATACCAAATGTTAGTTACCTTAATACTTTGTGATAGAGGACATTAATATATTAATTTTGAGGTTAGAACACCATCTAATGGAGGTGGTTCAAATATTCAACACACTCAACTATGTGTTGAAAATAACTATTGCAACTTTCTAGGTAATGCATAGAGATCTAGAGATACATTGGGAGGAAGCATATGAGTTTTTGTGCATGTAGTTTCAATTACTACCTACTATGAAATCATAATGTCCATTATTTTCTGAAGGCCAATGTCCCTAACTACATATTCATCAATGTGTAGAAATATGGTTTATGTAAAAAGTGGAGCCAATGTATTTGGTACACATATTGAGTCACACACTAGTGCCATTTCCAATGTCCTGGTACATGCATCAAGAGTGCAGGAAAGAGATCAAACATCAGGAACAAGTTTAACAAGCCTTCATTCAAAATTTTGTGTTTGAAGATGATAACCCATTGGTACACAATGTATTGAAAAAAATTAAAACATTTATATGTCATGGGTGAGCAGAAGATTTAGGAGCTATAATAGAGTCACCATCATAGTAGGAAGTAACTCATGATTTGAATTTGACACTTTATAATTATAAGGCCAATCAACATGAATAAGTTCTTATTAATCCATGTAATATAATAATAGATGAGCTGATAGAATCCAACATTAGTGATGAATATCTAGATTTAGAAGGCTTATTTGAACTAGAATGAGAAGTTAAACCAACACTCGTCTAAATCAAAAAACAATTTAAAGAGGAAAAACTTCACAACATAAACATTCTAGAGTGGGAAGGGGAGTGTACACTGTGAGAGTATTTACCTAGTGGATAAAACAAAGTGTATCAATAACCCTTTAAAAATATTAAAGAAAACATTGGAACAGAGTTGGTCCCTAAGCTTACAATTGTGGGAGACTACTAGGGGTAGGAATAGATCTTGTAGGCATTGTAGTGCTATGATACTATCAAGATGCTTTTTTAACCAAATTATTTGAAGTAAACGGTGTAGATCCATCAATGGGGGAGACTTACATAGAATTTAAAGAGTATGCTCAACCCATTAAAAAGCACCTAGACATGACAAACCCCAACATGAAAATAAAATTAAACACTGAACTAGATTGAATGCAAGAAGCCAAAATCATCTATCCATTTTAGAAAATAAACTGAGTCCCATAGTGATACAACTAAACAAGTCTAGGGAGATATAGATTTGTGGAGACTACCATGGACTCAATGATGCTTGCATCAATGATATTTTTCTAATACCATTCATAGATGAAGTCTTTGAGTAAGTTATAGTTCATGAGGTGTACTCATTCATAGATGGATTCAATAAGTACCATCAGATTTTGATTGCAAAAGAGGACTGAGCTATGACAACTATTGCAACTAAATAGGGATCATTCACATATAAGGTGATGCCTTTTGGTTTGAAAAATACACTATAATTTTTATCTAGATATATAATAATTACATTTAAATACTTCAATGATTCCCTAAAAGTATATCTAGATGAATAGGCTATCTTTTCCTTATTTAAAGAGCATCTATCAAAACTATGACTAGTGATAGAATGGTGTTGAGTTATGTGCATTGCTCTAAATTTAAATATGTGTTTATTTTTCACACCTTTGGGTATTCTTATATGTCATTTTATATGTGGTGATAGCATTTTAGTTGACCAAGCTAAGATTTATGTGATAGTGTAGATGCCACCCTCGACCAACTCTATAAAAGTGCATAGTTTTTTGGGTCATATGGGATACTATACAAAATTTAACAAAGGATACATAGCCATATATAGGCCAATGGAAAATTTATTTTAAAAAGATACAAAGTTTGAGTGGACCTAAGACTTCCAAACACATTTATTAATCTTAAACAAAGGTTGGTGACAACACCTATTTTAGTTTTTCCTAACTAGAAGAATCCATTCCATTCACATGTGGATTTTTTTGGTATTAAAGTTAGGGTTATCGTAATATAGCCAGTTGATGGTGGGTTAGTTCATCCCATGAATTTTTCCAATAGGAAGCTATTAACGAGAGAAAAACTATATAACTATAGAGAGGTTTTAGCTATGGTATTTATACTATAAAATATTCATCATTATCTATTGGCCACACTGTTTGAGATTTTTATAAACCACTAGGCATTGTGATACCTAGTTAACAAGTTGATGTTGGGAGGACATATCTCTATGAGGCTCATGTTATTTTAAGAGTTTCAATTTCAAATCAATGTAAAGCTAGGTACAAAAAAATTTAGACCAGATCATCTAAACAAGCTAAAAAATTATGAAGAACCATAATAAATAGAGGATGAGTCCCCAAATGTGTACTTATTCAAGTCTACTACAATCCCAAATAATATGGAGTACATAACAAACTTCTTAGAGCAAGGAACTTTCCATGTGCATTATATGGAAAGGGATAAAAAGTAAATGGTCATCTAAGCTATCCCATATAATCTCTTCAATAGATTTATATACAAGATTAGGAAATATAATATGTTTCATAGAGTAGTATTAAATAATGAACTATAGACATCCAATTCTCATCACCATTATGTCAAAATTACAAGTATGAATGACTTCCATCAATAATGCACAAACTTAACCAAAACCACCAAAATGATCTAATTTATCCAAAAACATCACATGCAATTCTTGATTCACATCAGTATGTCCCTAATTGGGGATTTATCCTATATATAATCATTACCTTCTTATAATTCATCTTCAATCAAAATGTAACCTAACAAATTAATGTTTTTGACCAATAATTCATGGTAATTAATTGAATTCTAAGAATTACAAAAAGCTTGATCATATTCACTTAACTAATTAAATACAATTAAATATTTAAGTGAAAAATCCATATCTAATTTTAGAAAATAGAAATTCAACTAAAAGTGACATCATCATGACATAAATAGTCACAAAGTCAAAATACAAGTCATGCCTAATCAATGCCACAAATATCGGATTTGTACAAACCATGCCTATTAATTGATCCATTCTTCCAAATATTAATTTATGACATTTTTTTACAATTGGTCTCCAAAATTTAATTTATTTTAGATAACACATATTGATCTCAAGATGGATGGTCCTTATCATTCTAGTCAAGGAACAAATATAAAGTCTATGATAATTTTATATTAAGATTTTATATGCAAAGAATTATCAAAATATTACTAAGAAGCTTCGCCATTATTCATTCAAAATGAAAAAATCCATAGTGGACAAGGGGAGGTGTTTACAGATTGAATACACACATTTTTAAAGTCTCATATTTCCATAAATTGAGTAAGCATTTACATAAAAATCACCAAAGGGAATATTTGAGGAAGGTGAATGTATTGTTCATCTTAATGTATTGATTTATTTACTTTAGTGATTATATCTCACCCTAGGGAGCAAGCTCGATGTGTTATATTTCATGATTTTATTTGAATTTACATACTTACAATAGAAACTAACCCATCTTTTAATCTTATTCTACATAATGGCATGCTCAGTGAGACTGTGATTTGAGTTTGTTCACAAACCTCCTTTAGAAATCTTTAAGTATTCTAATTAAATAATCAAATTGTCTTATGGTGTTAATTTGTTCCCTTTTCCTCTAATTTTATATTTGTGTATTTTTTGACAATCGACAAGGTCACCCTGTGAAATGGTGAAGTCACCTTGCAAAATAATGAGGTCACTTTGTGGGCTAGAAATATCATTTGTGTAATTAATGATATCATTTTATATTATTCTATTTTTTTTTTTGTAGGAAACAACAAATTTATGAAGAAAATAATGAATTCAACCTATGTTTTGTCAAGGTCGTGATCTAATCACTAAAGTCACATTCATAGATTTCCATGAAAATAACAAAGTCAACCTAGGTTTTGGTGAGGTCATGATCAAATCTATGAATTCACATTCATAGATTTCCATGAAAATAGTGAAGTAGCCCTAATTTTTAGTAACCCTAATTTTTTATGAACTTACAAAATAAATAGTGAAATCACTCAAGATAAATTTCATGTTTTTTGTGTTTTATTTGAAATCAATGAACTTGTCCAGTAATCGGTGAGGTAGACCTACTAATTAGTGAAGTTGCAAAATTATATTTCTTTTTTCTATAAAATAATGAAGATGACCTATAATTAGTTAGGTTGCTCTGCTAAATGGTGAAGTCACCCTATGGGATATTCTTTA